>CM028344.1:32598514-33172576 GCA_016618105.1 Dendrobium huoshanense
TCAATGGTCGGCCATTTGAACTGGCGGTTCAAATTTATTTTCACCGGTTTAATGCTAGATCAATTTTTATGGAGGACTGAATCAGCCATAGGACCGATTCGGTTGAACTGGTCAAACCGGTCGGACCAGTTTTAAAAATCAATATTTTACATGTACTAAAAAAATTTAAAGTTGACCTAGTTAATAACATAGAAATTTTGGCTCAGAATTTCAATTCTGCCTCCAACTCCATGAAATTATTCTGTGTGGAGTCTGAAACGGTAAAGAATTATCTGGATGTTATAGTACGTAGTGTTATTTTTTCACCTTTATGGCAAGATTGACCACATCTTAGAAGGTCCAATATGGTTGGAACTATACTACATTGGCGATCGAGGGTTGTAGTGTAAGACTAAATGGAGTTCTTAAATATATATCTTTCAAGGACTTAATCACATTTAAGTTTCAAGTTCTCAAATTCATACAAAAGCTTTCTTTAAGATAAAGTTCTCTAACTTTTATAAGAACTCACAACATGCATTATGAGTTCTCTAACTCTTGCAAGAACTCAAATTATAAATTATGTAAAAGAAATCGAAATGAAAAATATAATTTTACATAAGTCTTAAATCCTCAAGATCTTAAACAAAATAATTTTCACGATCTTTTAATTAGAAGAAAAATATACGTTGATTCATTTTGAATTCGCCGAATTTCGAACTACGATTTCTCTCCCTTTTTCCTTTCACTTTCTTCTTTCATAAGTTATTCTCTATGGAGAAAAATAACTCATCAAAAGAAAGAGAAGAGAAGAGAGAGAGAGAGAGAGAGAGAGAGAGAGAGAGAGAGAGAAGAGAGAGAGAGAGAGAGAGAGAGAGAGAGAGAGAGAGAGAGAGAGAGAGAGAGAGAGAGAGAGAGAGAGAGAGAGAGAGAGAGAGAGAGAGAGAGAGGACCGGTAGTTATTTTCTGTGAATTGGTTACAATAACTGCTCATAGGAGTTGTTTGATCAAACGGTCCATAAACGAATGATCAAATCATCTCTTTTTGACCAATAGGATTTAAACATAAATAATTAAATTTTAATAATTCTAACATATAAGCCACTTAATGGTTTATATAATTAAATATATAGTCTTAAATAATTATTGCAATATCATGCATAATTAATAAATTTAATTATTCTAACATTCTCCCACTTGGCCCATATGAAATTATTCAATTAATAATTTAATTATTATAAACATAAAGTGCAATATATAAATCGTCTTCCTTAAATTGGTCAAATCATAAATTTATTGTTAAGTACAAAACTAATACGGATCATAACGATCATACACCATTAGTTCAATGCATTTCCTTTCATGTATCATGATACTAATCTTATACTTAATATGAAGCATAATAAGATATACACATAATAGTCCAACAAAATGTCTTTACAAAAGATAAATCCTGTCAATATTCACATAAACATTCATATGTACACGACATAATAAACAGGAGACACTAATTATCAGAAACAAATTAAAAAAGTGCTCAAAGTATCAAAAGACATAAAGGGCAAATAAACATAAATTTAATAAGGATTTTCAATAATGCCTGTCCTAGTAACATGTTCATGAAATGTCTTTGGTGGCAATCCTTTAGTTAATGGATCCATAATCATAAGATTGGTGCTAATGTGCTCAAATGATACTCTTTATTTTTGAACTTCTTCTTTAACAATAAAGTTTTTAATTTCATATGTTTAGCATCCTTTGAATACTTGTCATTCTTTGAAAAGAAGACTGTTGTAGTATTATCACAATAAATTTTTAGTGGTTTGGCAATACTGTCAACAACTCCAAGTCCTGAAATAAAATTTCACATCTATAATTCTTGAATTGTGGCTTCAAAACATGCCACAAACTCAGCTTTCATTATGGATGTAGTAATGACAGATTGCTTCGCACTTTTATAAGATATTGCTCCTCTACTTAAGAGAAACACATATCCCAATGTGGATTTTCAAGAATCCAAACATCCAGCAAAATTTGAATCTGAATATTTTATCACCTCAAGATGATGAGATCTTCTAATAGTGAGCATGTATTCCTTTATTCTTTATACATATCGTAAAACTTTCTTTGCATCTTTCCAATGATCAAGTCCTATATTACTTTGATATCTACCCAATATTCTAACAATAAAACTTATATCTGGTCTAGTACAAGTCTGAGCATACATTAAACTTCCAATAATATATGCATATTGAATTTATTTCATTTTTTTATATTTTAATTCATTCTTTGGGTATTGCATAAGGCTCAATTTATCTCCTTTCTGAATTGGAACAATGCTTGTTGGATATTTTTCAACTTAAACATCTCAAGAACTTTATTAATATTTATTTTCTGAGATAATCCTAACATTCCTTGTGATTTATGATGAAATATTTTAATTCCTATCACATAAGATGCTTCACCCATATCTTTCATTTCAAAGTTATTTGAGAGAAATTTCTTAGTTTTATATAATAAATCAAGAACATTAGTAGAAAGAAAATGTCATCAACATACAAAATCAAAATTATAAACTTGCTCCCACTGACCTTTAGATATATACACATATCAACAGTGATTTCTTTAAATCCAAAAGAAGTGATTGTATTATTAAACTTGAGATACCATTATCGGGAAACTTGTTTAAGTCCTTATATTAATTTCTTAAGTTTACACATCATGTGTTCCTTTCCTTCAATTGAAAACCCCTCAGGTTGATCCATATAAACTACTTCCTCTAAATCCCTATTAAGAAAAGTTGTTTTCATATCCATTTGATATAACTTTAAATCATAATGAGCCACTATTATCATAATAATTCTTAATGAGTCATTCTTAGAAACTGGAAAGAATATCTCTTTGTAGTCAATGCCAACTTTCTGAGTAAAATCTTTAGCAGCAAGTCTAGCCTTATATCGTTCAATATTTCCTTTAGAGTCACGTTTGCTCTTAAAGACCCACTTACACCCTACTCTTTTGGAACCTTCAGGCAATTAAATGATATCCTAGAGTTTATTATTATCCATTAATTTTAACTCTTCTTTCATGGCGTCTAACCACTTATTAGAATTTACACTTTCTATAGCTTGTGAAAAAGAAACTGATCATCATCAATTCCTAAGTCAAAATATGTCTCTTGGAGATAAACTATATAATCATTCGAAATAGCAGATTTTTAACTCTAGTAAATCTTCTTAATCCTACTTCTTATGATTCATCAATTATAGGTTCACTATTGACAACTTCATTTTGGGATGTATTATAATTTATTTGCTCATCCTATATATTGTCAAATTTTTTAATAACTTTAGGAATAACAATTTTATTAGAAGTAATGGAAAAAAAAAATTTTACCCCAACTTCTTTAACCTCCATATTAAAAGATTCTATACTCTTACTAATTTCATCATTCTCAATGAACCTAGCATTTCTAGTTTTAATACTTTTTGTACTATGATTAGGACAATAAAATCTATACCCTTTAGATTTTTTTTAGATAACCAATGAAAAAAGAACTAGTTCTTCTAGAATCCAGTTTTCTTTTATGTGGATTATAAATTTTTATTTCTATCGGGCAACCCCAAACATGCAGGTGCTTTAAACTAGGGTTTCTTCCTATCCACAGTTAAAAAGGGGTCTTTAAAACTATCTTACTCAAAATATTGTTTAACAAATACATAGTGGTTTTTAAAACATGCATCCATAAAGATAAGGGTAAAGATGAATAACTTAACATATATCTAATAATATCTATTAAAGTATGATTGCGTCTTTCTACAACACCATTTTATTGTGGTGTGCCAAGCATTATATTGAGCACAAATGCTATGCCTTTCAAGGAATTTAAAAAATGGATCATGACATTATCCAGATTCATTATACATTTCATAAAATTCACCATCTCTATCAGACCTTATGATTTTCACTTTTCTATCTAGTTGTCTTTCAATCTTATTAATAAACACCTCAAGGATGTCTACTGATTGAGATTTTTCATGCAAGAAATAGATATAATCATAATATGAAAAATCATCGATAAAGGTAATAGAATATTTTTCTCCACTAGAGAAAGACACATCAAAAGGTCCATATATGTCAGTGTGTATGACTTCAAGAAGCACTTGAAGTTATGTGCTTCTTATGGCTGTCTTCTTAATTGTGTGTTTAGTAAATTTTTCTTTAATACAATCCATATAAAATACCAAAATCAATGAAATTTAAATCAGTAAGGATTTCATTCCTCATTAATCTTTGTATATATGACCTAAATATTTATTCCACAAGTAAACAGAATTTGCATTCATCAAACCACACTTTGTTCCAATATTATGATGCAAGGTTAACATAGTTTCAACAAACAAATCATCAAGTCTTAATTTATATAAACTATCACAAAGCACACCAAAACTAATAAGTTGATTACACTTAAATAAATTGAAACATCCACTTCCAAACTTAAATAAAAACTAGTTGTATCAAGTTTTGATAAAGAAATTAAATTTTTAGAAATAGAAGGTACATAAAGAGTTTGAAAAAGATCTAAATTATATCCAGTGTCTAAAATCAAATGATATGTTCCAATGGCTTTAACTTGAGCTTTGACTCTATTTCCCAAGAAGACAAACCTTTCATTTAGCTTTATAATGAAATCCCTGCATCACATTTAAACCATGAGTGGTACAACCAGAATTAATTCACCAAGTATTATAAGGAACCTCGACCAAATTTGATTTAAAACATACAAAAACACTAAGCTTACCTTTCTTTTCAAATCAAGCCTTATGTTTCAGATAATTTTTTTTATAGTGTTCATGCTTGTGACAGAAATGACATCTATCATTTATCGGTTCCTTCTTTTGGAAATGGACAGATGACAGATTAAGGTTTATGTGTCCTTTATTGCCCTTTGGATTCTTATTTCCTGATTTTATTTTAAAATCTGGTTGTGTTGCGGATAAATGGTTATGATTTTGATGATAGCAAACATTCCTTATTTCTCTACGATTGCCTTTTGTGCTAACGTTTCAGGTCCACACGATTAGACTGCAATTTGGAACCAGCTCAAGATGGGTAGACTAGGTCTGTGTCAGTTTGTAATCTTTTTTCTTTCTTGAGTCTGTTGTATTGGTGTGGCATCTGATGATTTGTAACTTGGAAGATTTTCTGTTGTGCCCTAAAAGATTTCTATTTTTGGTAACATCGTCCACGATGATATTTATATCGTCCGGATGATCTGACAAAAGTAAAAACCCTAATTATGGCATCCTCATTAAAGAAGCTGTTTTTAGCAAAACACATCATCCTGGACGATTTTGTATCAGCCAGGATGATCGGCTCAATTCAGCATATCTACTTAGGAAAATCTTATTTTTTGGACATCATCCCGGTGGATCGTCCTGGACTATAAAATATCATCCCGGACGATCCAGAGCAATTTTCCAAAATTTCTCAGGCAGTTTTGGAAAGCAATTAAAGGGGATTTCGTTCGGGCCGATCGCAAGATCGTCCGAAACGATTAGACATCGTCCAGCTTCATTTCAGGGCGATATTCAGGACAATTTCCTCATATTTGAACTAATCGGTCAGGACGATATGCCTATCGTCCTGAACGATAATGTCGGCAACTTGCATTAATAAGCACATTTTTAGCTCTTCTATTTAAGCTATGACAAGACACTTTGTAAGTGTCTTTGGCAGCCATTGTAACTTTGTTCTTGTGGGGGAAACTTGGGAAGAGAGCTTGAAAGGGAGAGAGGAAAGGGTGGAGTTTGAGAGGGAGAAGATCCTGTGAGAGGGAGGAACTCAAGGGAGTGTGGTGGGGGATCAACATGGTTGCTCCGACGAACTCGCACCTTAGTATCATCGGATTCAAGGCTTGTCTCGAGGTAAGTTCACCAAAGAAGAAGATCTCTTTGGTGTCAAAGGACCCGACGACTCCGCCGCACCCGGGAAGGTAGAAGTGATTTTGTAAGGGCTTCTCCGCCTAGCTATGGAGACTAAAAGAGAGACTTATTTTAGTGCAATACTTGGAGGGTGCCTCCAAGGAGTGGACGTAGGTCAAGGTTTGACCGAACCACTATAAATCTGATGTATTATTTTCTTATTATCGCTTCCGCTTTGAATTTCTACACTTTGATTTTCTTTGTGGTGATTGATTTGTGATTTTATTTCTTTGTTTAAAGAATCTTTTTTACCAATTCACCCCCCTCTTGGTTAGCTTGGGCCAGTTCATAGGGCTTAACATCCCTAAAAAAATTTCAAGTGGTATCAGAGCAAGTTTTCATAAAATAAGTTTTTAAAAGCTTTTGAAATTTGATCCATGGCTAATTGTACTATTACGGAAGGTTATTCAATCACCAGACCTCCTTTATTTGAAAATATATCATTTGATTTTTGGAAACCTCGTATGTCTATTTTTTGCAATCGATTGATTTTTACATGTGGCATATGATTTTGACTGGTTATTCATTACCGTCACGTATTGTTAATGGAGTTAAAACTGATATTCCATTTAGTCAATGGAATAGGGAAGAACAAGTAAATGCTCAATTGAATGCAAAATCTTTAAACTGCTTTTCCTGTGCTTTAAACTCTGAAGATTTTATGTTAGTTTCCACGTGCACTACTAGTAAGAAAGTTTCGGATAAACTACACATCATATATGAAGGCACTAGTGAAATCAAGCAATCCAAGTTGAATTTGTTAATGCATGATTTTGAATTATTTTCCATGAAACCTTATGAGACAATCTTAGACATGTACACTAGGTTCATTCAAATTGTAACATCTTTGCATGCCTTAGAAAAAGAGTTTTCAAATTTTGAAAAAGTCAATAAAATTCTTCATTGTTTACTTGAAAAATTTGATGTCAAAGTTGTTGCTATTTGTGAATCAAAAGATTTGAATGATTATTCTATTGATAATTTGATTGGCTCACTCATTGCCTACGAGCAAGGTTTGGATCAAAAACTTTTGGATGCAGGTGAAATGATTGTTCTAAAAATTGAAGATACGAAAAAAGATTGCTTAGTTGGTGACGAATGCAATGACTTGTCAAGCAAATCACAAAGCTCACCAAAGCATAAGCAAAAGTGGACAAAAGGTAAAAGTGGTAAGGATGTCCATATTTTTTCGAACATTATTCTTTTTCGATGCAGGAAACCTGGACATATGAAAAATGAGTGCCCTAATTTAAGAATTCTTCCTACGAAAGAAAAGGGCAATGCAAAACAAAATTTAAACTAGAAAATAATGAATGGCAAAAAATCTAATGGGCAGATCTGGTCTCTGAAGCATCGGGCCTAGAGAGAGATAATAGTTAACAACCTTTCGTGTTTTTGTGTTGTGTTTTTCCTTTTTTATTTTTTTGTATTTGTTTTGTTTATTCTTTGAAACTTTTTATTTTCGTGAAAGTTTTTTTAAAAATCAACACACACATTCACTTTTCTAAAAATGAAAATCTACTTCCTATTTTTTCTTGAAATATTTGGTAAGTTGTGTTTGACTTTTCTAAAACAGTCAGAGGAAGGGAACTCGTGATTTTGTTTCTCTTTCTCTCTTCTTAAAGAGGTTATTTTACTTTTGATTCAAAATCTTCATCATATTTTAAATTGGATTTTGAAACTGATTTTTTTCTATCGCATAGGAATGTTTTGCAAGATTGTTGAATCCACCATAAAATTTTCATAATCAAGTTGTTCGTGTTGTCAATAATTTGGGTTTACTTTGGTTTTGAAAATATAAGAAAGAAAGCATATTTTTTGAAAATAATTAAAAAAAAAAGTGGCCAATGATGCCAAACCAAAAGATGCGCAATGATGCCAAATTGAAAAAAAAAAATACACAAAGTGTATTAAAAATTAAAAGATACTCAAAGAGCCATTCAAGTGATAAAGGGTATAAAATGAGCCCACAAAACAATATGCTTATTTTTTCTTATAATGCTAAAAACTTAAGAAAATCCTTAATATGTTCGAAACTTGTGCTTGAAAATCTTGGTTCCTGATTCAACAATTCGTGCATTGATATTCTATTAGATATATTTTATAAAAGGAGTTTTGAAAAATTAATATTTCTTTTTCCCGTTTATTTCTGATTTGAATATTGAATTAAAAAGTTTTTTTAGCCTTTAAAAGAACTTGAGCTTGGATTAAACAATTTATAAATTTTTTACTTTTTCTGGATTATGCGTTGTCAATCCAATTCTACTAAATTTTTGATTAAAACCAAGAGATAACTTTCTTATTTTAAGAATATTTATTTTTTCACTAAGATCAAAGAACATTTTTTGTCTTCTATTCATTTTATTTTTTATTTGTGTCTCCTCTCTTTTTGATAATATCAAAGAGGGAGAACGTATTATTAAATTTTTGTACTGTTATCATATTTGTATCTTGTTTTCAAAAAATTAAAAAAAAATATTTTCATCTCCCCTATTTTTAAAAGTGTTATTCTAGTGAGGGGGAGATTAGGAGAAATTACTTTTTTTTGAAAATTCAAATTGAATTGTTTGCTATCATCAAAAAGGGGAAGATTGTTGCGGATCAATGGTTTATGATTTTAATGATAGCAAATATTCCTTATTTCTCTACGATTGCCTTTTGTGCTAACGTTTCAGGTCCATACGATCAGACTGCAATTTGGAACCAGCTCAAGATTGGGTAGACTAGGTCTGTGTCAGTTTGTAATCTTTTTTCTTTTTTGAGTCTATTGTATTTGGTGTGGTATCTGATGATTTGTAACTTGGAAGATTTTCTGTTGTGCCCTAAAAAATTTCTATTTTTGGTAACATCGTCCGGGACGATATTTATATCATCCTAGACAATTTGACAAAAGTAAAAATCCTAATTAGGGCATCCTCATTAAAGAAGCCATTTTTATGCAAAACACATCATCCTGGACGATTTTGTATCGGCCAGGACGATCGGCTCAATTCAGCAAGAATCTGTAGCCATATCTATATAGGAAAATCTTATTTTTGGACATCGTCCTGGTGGATCGTTCTGGACTATAAAATATTGTCCCGGACGATCCAGAGAAATTTTTTCAAAATTTCTCAGGCAGTTCTGGAAAGCAATTAATGTGGATTTCGTCCGAGCCGATCGCAAGATCGTCCGAGACGATTAGACATCGTCCAGACTCATTTTAGGGCTATATTCAGGACGATTTTCTTCATATTTAAACTAATCGGTCATGACGATATGCCTATCGTCCTGGACGATAATGTCGGCAACTTGTATTAATGAGCTCTTTTTTAGCTCTTCTATTTAAATTATGACAAGGCACTTTGTAAATGTCTTTGGCAGCCATTATAGCTTCATTCTTGTGGGGAAAACTTGGAGAGAGAGCTTGAAAGGGAGAGAGGAAATGGTGGAGTTTGAGAGGGAAAAGATTCTATGAGGGGGAGGAACTCAAGGGAGTGTGGTGGGGGATCCACACGGTTGCTCCGGCGAACTCGCACCTTAGTACCATCGGATTCAAGGCTTGTCTAGAGGTAAGTTCACCAAAGAAGAAGATCTCTTTGGTGTCAAAGGAATCGGCGACTCTGCCGCACCAGAGAAGGTGGAAGTGATTTTGTAAGGGCTTCTCCGCCTAGCTGTGGGGGCTAAAGGAGAGACACTTGTTTTAGTGCAATACTTGGAGGGTGCCTCCAAGGAGTGGACGTAGGTCAAGATTTGACCGAACCACTATAAATATGGTGTGTTCTTTTCTTATTATCGCTTCCACTTTTAATTTCCGCACTTTAGTTTTCTTTGTGGTGATTTGGTTTGTGATTTTATTTCTTTGTTTAAAGAAATCTTTTAATCAATTCACCCCCACTCTTGGTTAGCTTAGGCCAGTTTATAGGGCTTAACATCCCTAACAAACTTTCAGGTTAGTCTATGAGATTAATTGAGTGAATTTCTTATTTCTTAAACCTTGATTCCTCCTGAATAAGCATACTCTGTAATTCGACCACATTCCATTTATCTTTAATAGTATTATAATTAATTTGTTATAAACCATATTCATGAGGCAATGAGTTTATAATAAACTGTACAAGAAAGCTTTCACTCACTTTTATTCACATAGTATTCAATCTTACTACTATATTAGTCATTTCAGTAATGTGTGTTGAAACTTGTTCAATATGAATTAGGTTGTTAAACCTAAGCTTATGTCCTAACGGCTAACCAAGAGGGGGGTGAATTGATAATTAAAAATTTATCCCTCTTCAAAATTTAGAATCGAGAAAATTAATTTTAGTGAATTTTATAGAAAACATTTTTAACCACTATAAATCTCGTGTCTTTTATTTTTCCGCTTGTTAAAACTTGTTCAATATGAATTAGGTTGCTAAACCTAAGCTTATATTCCAGCGGCTAACCAAGAGGGGGGTGAATTGGTAATTAAAATTTTTTGTCCCTATTCAAAATTTAGAACAAAAAAATTAACTTTAATAAATTTTATAGAAAATGTTTATCAACCACGAGTTAGAAACAGTAAAATAAAAAATAAAAAGCAGCGAAAAAATAACAGACACGAGATTTATAATGGTTCGGTCAAACACGACCTACATCCACTCCCCGAATGCACCCTCCGAGTATTTCACAAATACCACTAGTGACTCTCCTTTTGCACCCACAGCAAGGGGGAGAAGCCTTTACAAAATTCTCTTCCACCACTACCCGGTGCGGCAGAGAACCATCATTCTTTTATACTCTTCCTAGTGTTGGTAGAGAATTGTTCATCCTTTCACACTCTCCCGATGTAGATAGAGAACCCTCGTCCTTTTACACTTTCCTAGTGTGGGCAGAGAACCCTTCGGCTGTTCACACTCTCCTAGTGTCAGCAGAGAACCATTCAGCTGTTTACACTCTCCAAGTGTCGGCAGAGAATCCTTCGACTGTTCACACTCTCCAAGTGTCGGCAGAGAACTGGATCTCCTTGATAGATCTTCTTTACAAGAAATCTTGAAGGAAGAGAGAAAAGAGTGAAGTAATCAAAAACCAAAAATAGAGACTCTTACCTTTGAGTACCAAGTGAAACCTTCACGCTCCAGTAGTAAGAATTCTCCTTCAAACACTCTCTCACACTCTCTCCTTGACTTTCCCTTAGTAGGCATGAAGATCAGTAGGCAAAAAGATTAAGTGGCAGTTTATATTGGACTTTATATAGAAAAGACACAAAAAATCATCCAAAAACTGCTAAAATTCAAATCTGTCAGTAGTGGATCATCCCGTACGATCGTGGATCGTCCTAGACGATGTTACTTAATTTAGTTGGAAACAAACTCAATGTATATTGATACAAAATGACTTCGTACACGTTAATCATCCCGTACGAACAAGGTTTGTTTGGTACGAATGGTTATACCATAGGCCAGTTCTGAAATCTGCAGGAAGTTGACAAATTTTTAAGAGTTGGTTCGCTTCGTCTTGGGACGAATATGAGTTTGTCTGGACAAAATTTTTACAGAGGACATTTCATCTTGTGATGAATTTGAGCTCATATGGACAAAAATTTTCTAGAGAGCATTTCGTCCTAGCACGAATATGGATTTCGTTAAAACAAAAATTTTTCAGAGAACATTTCGTCCTGGGACGAATTGGAGTTCGTCTGGACGAAAATTTTCTAGAGAGCATTTCGTCCTGGCACGAATATGAATTTCGTCTAAACAAAAATTTTCCAGAGCCCATTTCATACTGGGACGAATAGCAAATTCATCCTCGACGATCAGGACTTAGAAAAAATTTCTACGCTTCATGTTCGTTCCATTGCTCTTCCTAGGAGATAACTGACTTGATCGTCCTGTACGATCTATGTTTGTTCCATACGATCAGTATAATTTTTAAAGATCTCCTTAAATGTGTGTGTTTATTTACACAATTACAATCACTCTCTCTCAAACTCAATTAAAAAAAATACAAGCTTCAATTTATAAACTATCTAATGATGAATTTGATTTGAAGTCTTCATTAGTCTGAAGTTTGAATTTCCTGAAATATTAGTCTACACAAGAGCAAAAATAAATCTTTCAAAAAGTGTTAGGAGATAACAAAATTTAAAACAATAATATTTAGAATCATCAAAACTATACAAGTTGCAAGAATATAAAACATGCAATTAGCAACTCTCTTAACAATGTGCTCATAAATAGTGTGAGAACCATCAAATTTCATGATGGTTAACATTCCCATTAAATTCCTAACACATGACTTATCAGCAGACTCAGATTGAGATACATTTTTCACATACTTCATAAATTCTTTAGCATTATATGTTATTGGAAGTGTCAGTTTAATAATGTCTGCTACAGCCATTCGCATTAATATTATGCTTAATCTATTTGATCTTTTTCAAGCTTCATGAAAAGACTTTTCTTCAAGACTTCTTATATCAGTAAGAGCAGTAGGCTTATTATTAAGTAATGAAAAATTCATATCCAAAACTCCTAAATGAAACTGAATTTGTTCACTCCATTCAGAATAATTAAGCCCATAATTAAATTTTCAAATATATGAAGTTTGCGAATAAAGAACTACAGAATTAGACGCTGCAAAATAAAATACAAGATTCTCGCATGACGATGATTTGAAAATTAAATTTAAAAACATAAAATAGATTCATAAAACATTCAGTTAATCAGTAAAATACATATTGTAGTTCTCTTTTGGGTGAAACTACAATATACAACAATAATCATAATTGAAGCTCAAATTAAAATTCTCATAATTGATCATTATACATACTCCAATTAAATATATTTGCTATCTTTGAATATACTAAATATATTTAATTAAGTATGACAATTTCTCACATTTATAGCCAACAGTACAAAATGACTAATCAACATTGGGGCGATTCTTAAATATTTTGTAGCTATTAAATTTTAATTACTTGTGATAAAAAAATTTATAAAAATATCATGTCATACTGTTAATAGCATCGCATACTCACGAGTGATTAAATATTATTTAAAATGATACTTATGAAAACTTTCTAGATTGACCACTTTGATGATTAACAAACTATACTTGATATAAATATCAAATTAAATAATTATGATGATAATTATTTCAAATAAATGAAATACATAAAAGAAATTACTTAATGTATATAATTATATATACGAACAAAATATCTTTAAATGCAAAACGGATTTACGTCATTAACTTTCATATGACAAATCCATTCATAATGAAATAAATAACATAAATTATTTCGGAAAAAAAAATAGAAACATAATTAAATTGCCATGAATAAATCGTGACAAAATATGATTCGATAATTGATGCAATAACTAAAATCGATAACAAATCATATGAATTCGGTTTTATTAGAAAGAAACGTTAGAAGAAATTAAAGAAAAAAAAAACTTCAACGAAAAATCACAAGTTTTCAGCTATTCTCTGATACCACATGTAAGACTTAATGAGGTTCTTAAATATCTTTCAAGGACTTAATCACATTTAAGTTTCAAGTTATCGAATTTCATACAAGAACTTTCTTTAAGATTAAATTATCTAACTTTTATAAGAACTCGCAACATGCATTATAAGTTCTCTAACTCTTGCAAGAACTTGAATCATAAATTATGCAAAAGAAATCGAAATTAAAAATATAATTTTACATAAGTCTTAAATCCTCAAGATCTTAAACAAAATGATTTTTACAATCTTTTAATCGGAAGAAAAAAATACCTTGATTCATTTTGAATTCGTCGAATTTCGAACTACGGTTTCTCTCCCTTTTCCCTTTCACTTTCTTCATTCATGAGTTAATTCTCTATTGAGCAAAGTAACTCCTTATAATAAGAGAGAGAGGACCGGTAGTTATTTCCTGCGGATTTGTTACAATAATTGTTCATAGGAGTTGTTTGATCAAACGATCCATAAACGGATGATCAAATCATCTCTTTTTGACCAATAGGTTTTAAACATAAGTAATTGAATTTTAATAATTCTAATTTATGAACAACATAATGATTTATATAATTAAATATATAGTTTTAACTAATTGTTGCGACGTCTCGCATAATTAATATATTTAATTATTCTAACATGTAGCCCTCCTAGGAATCTAGCGATGATATGTTCCTCCGGTTCGGCTACTCACATTTTAAGAACAATTTTTAAAATTCAACCACATATTCATCAACAGCGGACTACTGTTGTTAGAGCTGAGTGAATTTTAAGAACAATTCTTCCATATATTGTTTTGGAATGTATTTTCGTTTTAGCTCTCTTTTTATTTTTAGCCTTGTCAAATCAATTTGATTTGATTTGAATGACTGAGCCCCGCTAAGTTCATTATAAACTTTTTTTAAAAAAATTGCTGTGTCATCGATATCACGTTTCTCTAATTTGACCCTCATTGGGTCAACAAGCTTCATATTATGACTTATTGTATTATGCATTTTCATGTTCAACTCACATTTAAAGATGTTGGATGCACTTTTTTCCATATAAAAGATTAAGATTCTTTCACAATAGGAAACAAATTACCAATTGAAGGGTGCTTGAATAGAGAGATTAGGGTTACTAGATTCTTATTAAGTGGCTTGTATTTGATGATTTTAGCTGTGTTATTTAGATAAGTAGCTTGTAAAGAGTAAGCAATTTTATGAGAATTTAAGATTTTATTTGGGACAATTTTTTTGTTACTTTTTGAAGCAGCTTTTTAGTACAAAAATTTCTAATTTAAAAAAATTTTGTAAAAGAAAGCTACTTTTAAATTTAGTATGAATGTTGTCCCGAACGAAACCTTGGGCTTCATTTGAGACGGCTTTCATACTATTTTTAAAGCAACGTTTTAGTATAAAATTTAATTTTTGTAATAAAAAACTGTTTTAAGAAACAACTAGAAAACCCTTTCAAACGAAGCCTTAGCGACTTCAATATCTATGTCTTGAGTGACTTGTTTGATGAACCTTAGCAATTATAGACTTACCAACGATATGAACCAATTTTCAATCAACTTGTTGCTATTGTTTATCTAACAAATTCGAATATTGGTTAATCTTGCCATGTTTATTAAAAAATAGTTCTTAGAATATATACATAAAAATAACTCAATATAAAGTTCCTTATGCTGCATATAAATAACTTATTAAATCACTACTTTCTTTAATATAATTATTTCATTTTTATTCAATCAAATAGATGCTAAGCAGAAAAAATAAAATAAAATAAACAAAGAACGCATCATTTTAGTTTTACGCTCATGACGTTCTCAACCCCCATGGGAAAAATCTTTCTCAATGATGCAACTCACATTCGAATTAAACAATGCGTGATACTCATCATCAAGCCCATCCAAATTTTCCCCATCACCCTTGCAAGGTGAGGAGAAAGACTAATCAAGCCAATAAGAATGATCCAAATAAGAATCTTTCAAATTCAACACAAATTCTGCTTTCAACGTCTCATTCAGGAACCAAGATCATGAAGGATTCAAGGATATAAGAGGTATGGCCTTATATTGAGAACGAAACCCCAATCGGAAAGATTGGGGACTCAACTTCAATATAAAAAATTGGAGTCCATTACATAATTTCATAAAATAATTGCTCACAATGTAAGAGCCATAACCAAACACTCTACAATAATCTAGATAATGAACAAGCTTGATCAATACAAGCTTCGGGATGAGGACAGTAACCAAAAATTCACCAATCAGTTGAAGATTAAAAGAAAAATTCCTAATAACATTGAGGGAGGGTTTACGACCTATTAAACAGTGGAAGTATAGAGAGATTAGGGTTATGAGATTCTCATTCAGTGGCTTTTATCTGATGATTTTAGCCGTGATATTCAGATAAGTAGCTTGTAAAAAGTAAACAATTTTGTGAGACTCATAGGCTTCGTTTGCGACAATTATTTTGCAACTTTTTTAAGCAGGTTTCTAGTACAAAAAATTTTAATTTAATTTTTTTTTACTAGACAGCTACCTTTAAATGTAGTAATAAACCTGTCTCAAACGAAACCTTAGACTTCGTTTGAGACATCATTCTTATTGTTTCTTAAAACAACGTTTTAATATAAAATTTTAATTCTTATACTAAAAATTTGTTTTAAGAAGCAGTAAGAAAACCCTCTAAGACGAAATCTTAGACGACTTCAATATCTATGTCATGCGTGACTTTGATTGATGAACCTTAGCAATTATATAGAGTATCAACGATATGAACCAATTTTCAATCAACTTGTTGCTGTTATTTAACTAACAAACGCGAATATTGGTTAATACTGTCATGATTATTAAAAAAAGGTTCTTAGAATATATACATAAAAACAACTCAATATAAAGTTTTTTATGCTGCATATAAACAACTTAATAAATCACTATTTTCTTTAATATAAATTCTTTCATTTCTAAGCAATCAAATGGATGTTAAGCAGAAAAAAAAAAAAAAAAAACGGTTCATTACTGCAAGCCCACCATCGGTACAAACGTTGAAGTCGTTGTATATATGAAGAACATAAATTTGATCTCAAATAAAACTCTAAAAAATAATCAGCCCGAACCTAAACATGGCGATCTTTTTTCTTCTTATTGGTTATACCTAAAGGATTATAACCTGGAGGTAAATCGTGTGTCGGTTCGTTTTCAAGCGGCGCTGGTGGGCTAATACCAGTTCTTCCTGCAGTCCTCCATTCCATTCCTTCAATCAAATCTACAAAACAAAATTTGCAAAAAGTGCTGAGCAAAAGATGAGAGAACAAGAAAGAACATAGTGGGAATCTTCTAACCTCCATTAGTGAATTCAAATTTGACTATAAGAGATGAAGATATCAGAAATAACAGAACCGAAGCTCGGATCATGAAGAAAAGCTCCATTTTAGTCTTCCTTTCCAGAACGTCAATAGATGGTATCTATACTCTCCATTAAAGGCTTTACCTTTGTTGGAAATTATTTTTTTTAATCTTTCTTACTCTTTTTTTTTTTGTAATGCTTTATTTTGTGTTAAGATAAGATAGCGATAGGTCAACCATGAAACTAGCTACTTAAAACGCGTGAGTAAATTTGTAAAAGAAATTTTTTATAGCCGTCGATCAAGACGGGCTAAAAAAGCTGTAAGAAGTGTGCAATTTACATGACGTCTGCCGAGAAAGCCATTACAAACTTAGCCCTTTCATTCTTCACAAAGTGGGAGGAGGAAGAAATGAAAAATGAAAGTTCACTCTTGCTTTCCCTAGCTCACACCATCCTGCTTCCACCTGGCGACCGACCGTCGCCGGACTCAGACCACCAACTGTTGTTAGACTTCCGACTATTCATTGGTTGTGTTGGATCTTTATCCAACAACCAAACATTTTCATTTGCTCAGCGGATGATTAATACTGAATCTCCGACAATCGTCAGACAATGTAACATTCTCTATTATTCAATTTAAATCATGGGAACCAATTTTTTTAAGTTTGAAAATCTTTTCAAAATATTATCTTCTCCTTGACCTTGAGTTAAGGGATAAATTAGTGTCATCCAATTACAATAATTAAGACCTTCAACACCTGCCAATTATAGTCCCTTCAACCATCGCCCTACTATAGTACACTAACCACAACAGCCGACTATGGTCCCTCTGGCCACCATCGCCCGCCAACTACTGTCCACTAAGATTATCATCGCCCACCGACTATCGTCCCTTTGATCACCATCGCACACCGAATACGGTCCACTCCGACGACCTTCTTATGTCGACTACAGTCCACTTCGACATTCTCGCTTGCAGACTATGATCCCTCCGACCACCGTCGCTCTTGATTATAGTCAATTCTGACCATTATAGCCCATCGATAAAGGCCCCTCAAGACATCATCATCCACTAACTACGATCCATTATAACCATCGTCATTGATTGACTACGATCCACTTCAAAAATCTTTGCTTGCTACCTACAATCCCTCAATCCACCATCACCCACTAACTATGATACTATCGTCCATCGTCGCTCACTGCCTATGGTCCTTCTGACCACTCTCTTCTATTTACTACAATCCCTCTAGTAACTGCGTAAACTCTAAACTATCAAGATATTGTCTACTTTGGCATAAGGGCCTCACAATTTTATTATGTTGGTGTAATTTTCCAAGAGGTCACCCACCCTAGGATTTGTCCAAGATGAGTATGCTTAATACGGAGTTTCTTAAAAAAATTTCGAGCATCATACCGAAAGGTGCTTCAATATTTAAGAATTTAGCTTCTTTTACATAAGGGTTTTTATAATCTCCCCTACTTAAGTAACTGATGTTCTCGTCAATATCACTATCAAGAATTCTCCACCAGGCAGATAGGATTCTAGAGGTGGCCCCTACAAAATCAAGTGGTGACTCTCGCCTTGAAGCGCTTTGTCCCATACATGATTCAATAGGTGGCTCACATGGCGTAGCACATTGTCTTGTATGACACTTGGTTTCATTTTCTAGCTGGTGTATTACTCTGATTAAATTTGTAATAGTTAATATAATTAACTATCAAGATATTTTCCGCATTGGCCTAAGGGCCTCATAATTTTATTCTATTTGTATAACATCGAAGGAGGTCACCCATCCCAAGATTTATATAGGATGAGTACACTTAACTACAGTCTTTCTTAATGAAATTCAGACCACTATATAAAAAGGCGTCGTGATGTTTACGAGCTTTGTTTCTTTTCTATAAGCCGTTTCACACCTTTCACTATTGTCACCCGCTAACTAAAATCTCTTTAACCTTCATCACTCTCTGGTAATAGTCCATCTGACCACCATCATCAGTTGACTACAGTTCCTCTGACCTTCATTGCCCTCCGACTATGACTACGGTCCCTCTGAACATTGTCGCCCCATTGACTACGGTCCCCCCAACCACCTTCACTCATCAACTACAGTCCTAATGACCAAATAACCATGTAAACACTTTTGTAAGAACAACTACCATATAATGAGCTCTATATAATATATATTTGCAACATTGAGCCAGCATCATCCTCTAAGAAGGTGTATTATTTGTAATTAATCAACAATACTATTCGATTCATTCAAATTGGGAAAATCCCATACCTGACCCGCCCGTGAACCCGGAACACATGCAGTGGAGTCTGTACCCGAGCACTAGTTCGAGTGTCCCGATGTGGAATCTGGAAGCGAGCAGGGGTCTGCAGAAGGGCTTGTTGTCACTGTGTTGCGGATGTGCAGTGTAGCTGCAGTGCTTATGGAGAAGTTTGAACACGGGATCGTGCTGTAGATGGCAGTGTTTAGGTGCTTTCGGGTCATTTCAGGTTGATTTTGGGTTTATGGGTCAACTCGAACCCGACTCGATTTTATAAAAAGGCTGGAAAATCGAACCAAAACTCGACATGTATGTCAAACGGGTTAAACTGAACCTGGATTAATTTTTCAGATCGAGTCCAGGTCTGATTTCAAGTCTAATCAAAATTTGACACTCCAACAAAATTCTAATTTGGACAAATGTTGTACAACATAAAGTAAGGCTGGCAATTCTACATAACTCCAAAATTATGAATTCAAATATAGAAAAAAGTATATTCTAATTATTAGAAGAGTGATCAAGTCCAAAGATTTTCTAATTGAAGGGATAGACGACTATATTTTAAGCAACTGATTAAACTTTTAATAATGGTTCAATGCGTAAGTTTTTTATTAAAAATTGAGTAATGTGAATTTAATATATAATTTATGATTATAAAATTTATGTAAATGTATAGCATACATTAACAATAGTTTATAATAATTTATATTAAATTTTACATAAATTAATAATAATTTATATTAAATTTAGTAATTTATGTATAAACTAAATTTATTTTAGTCACAAATTTATATCAATATTATATAATTTTTATATCACTTATTTTTTATTTAGATAATTATAATATTTAATAATTCATCAAACTATTGAACCAGCCTCTCATATAATTCTGGTTCTACGCCCAGTCCAAGTTTTACATATATTGGCAACCAGGCCCATGTCACTGCATGCTTGGGCGACTTGGTTGTGGCCGGCCGGCCTCCCACCAGTTGCTAGTTTTTTTAATTTACATTTATATAATTTATATTTTTTTTAAATTTGTTATTTATATAATTTTTTGTGATTATATATATATATATATATATATATATATATATATATATATATATATATATATATATATATATATATATATATATATATATAATTAAATTTAATAGTTTAAATTGTATTTTATAGGAATGAAAATATGATGAATTATAATTTTTGAAATTAAAATTTAAACATTTTCCAACAAGCTGTAATTTTTATGAAAAGAACATTATAATTACAAAAAATATTTTAATAAAAAATTAATAAATTTAAATAAAAAAATAAGTAGAACATTAAATACCGAAAAATTAATATTTCAAAGCAAGTAGTAAAATTTCATATGAAGTGTACATATAAATTAATTGTAAAATCAGATGGATGTCATGTCTTCTTAGCATATGTTACAAGATTAGTTATTGTCTTCTTGTGCCCCATTGCAGGCAGTGGCGGAGCCAGAAATTTTGTTCAAGGGGAGTCTAAATTATTATAGTTATGTTCGCCATCTTATTTGGAATGTTAGAATATATTTAAATAGTTCTGTTTGTCGGCTCATTATCGGAGTCAAGAGGAGCTATAAGATTAAAATTAAGAATGCAAATAACATAGCCCTTAGAGCTTATAAGACATAAACATCTGCCACAGACGGTCTTCGTTTGTAGGCGAGAGAGGAGCGAAATGGAAAATGAAAGTCATACTCGAGGTCGTGACTCGTGAGTCGCGAGAGAAGAGTAAAGGGGAAAAAGAACCTTTAATGCTTTTTCATGTATCCAGAAAAAAATTTTGGTGGCTTCTCTGGATTAATAAATAACTTTAAAAGAAAGAATCATAAAAATCAGAGCAGGTTTTTTTGTTGGCAAATTTGTTGCTCTATTAAGCCACTAAAACAATCAGCTTTAAGCCCCTTTAGGCTTTTAGCTTTAGCTTTAACCAAATTCTTTAAAGGAGATCTCTCGTACTAAATAATGAGTGCGTAGCAGCAGTATTTCCACTATGCAAAAAGAGAAAGAAAGAGTAAAATGTATCCTTCAAAGTAATTAATTAGATCATTAGCACTTGAAATAAAATTAATTAATTGGGTGATAATTTAATATTTAATAATTATTATTAGATAATGAATAGTTAGTTAACCATAAAAGTTTCAATAAAATCATATTTAAATAGTTAAATATTTTAAATAATATATAATTAAATAGTACTTAAACTCTACCTCAAAATCTGTTTTCATCTTTCCATCAAACGTCCACAATAGAAAGTCATTGCATAGTCTAGGTTAGTGGATTGAAGACAAAGTCTTTAATAAATAAAATGTAAGCTGATAAAGTATTATTGTATATATATATATATATATATATATATATATATATATATATTTGGGTTGGGGGGGGGGGGGGGGGGGGGGATTGTAGGAGTGTGTGACCCATGAGTGTATCGATTTTGCCTTCTTCTTGGTCATTCCTAGAGACCATGTTGAGTTTCCTCTTCCTCGAGATTTTTTTTCTTCTTCCTGAAGATATCCCTCATCGTCAACTCTGCCTACTTATAAGAAGTTCTGCAAACCAAAAAAAGATGCCAATGATCGTAGGGATGCATTGTAGGAGAAATTGGAGTTGGCATTGATGTACCTGCATTCCAAGAGGTTTACCGTATATCACCTTGGACTACTGTGTCACTTCCAATTTCATCTTTAGCGTCCCTAAAAGTTTTAGAGTGCACCATATTCAATAAATATTGGGCCTCTGAATTAAATGAAATGATAGCAAGCATAATCCTACTTGCATCTCATCCCTTCCATGACTTATATAGAGTTGTAGGAATAAACTCTCCATTAAATCAATGCAATAATATGATAAAAAAATGGAAAAAATATTAAAAAGAAAATATGAAACTTACATAAAGTCATTCAGGTGGGGCTCTATGATAATAAGTTGTTGGAGGATGAAGCTCAACTTGAAGTAGATACAATAGTAGTACGATTACTATTGCATTGGAATAAAGGGATCCACTGCATACGCCAATCTTTGATTCCAAATATCATATTGAACAATAATGATAGTCTAGCCAATCGATATCCACTTTATCTTTGTCACATACTCGCTTGCAAGTTGGATTTATCGGCTCATGTTTTATCCATGGTAGACAATCAAATTGCCTGATAACACATCTAGGTAGGTGCCACTCTATATGTTTCCAAGAGATGAGTGGTACCCGAGACAAAATACAATATATGATACAATAAATATTAATTGTTCTAATATTACCTAAAATATATGACAAAATACAGTAAATTTATCCTACAAATTCATAAATAAAAATTCAAAAGAAGTCATAATATCAACTATCTTAACCTGGCTATTTTTTATGCCATCAATTTCATTATGATAGAATTTTTTATTATTTATAGGAGCCTTTCTGACCCTTTTCCCACCTATAATCTAATACATCGTCATTTTTTTATTAAATTAAATATGAGATGGTTAGTAATAATGACTTAGAATTAGTGTGTATAAATGCTTAAGAGTAGGATGCGAAAATAACTTTAATGGTTCTCTAAATCACCACACAAAACATAAAGATAATTTTATACCCTTTGAACTTCATGTTAATATGTACTTCCAAAGAAAGTCAAACCATCAAACAATATGTTTAGTCAATCCATAATAATGTAGAATATAATAAAGTATCATCAAATAAAACTAAACTAGACATAATATGCATGCATTATGATGATATATCAAACCCTTATAGTTGATATTTGCATGCTGGAAAAAGCGAACAAATGTGTGGTGTTTGGAGAATCTCTATAATATCAGGTCAGCACACATGCATTAGCCTGTTAATGCAATGGAGTCACCATTAATGCACTTTGAATTTTACATGTTAGTTTATTATTCTTAGTTTAAGAAGAAAAGTAGACCTAAGGCCTAGAAAGATTATTGGACATGTGGACACCAAGTTTAATGTACGTGTCTCATATATGAAGTTATGATATGCAAGGAGGAAGGCTATTAAAGAAATACATGGTAGTTAGGAGGAGTCCCACAACTCTTTATATCATTTTATAGTAGAAAGTATAATTGTAATGCTTTGCACATTTTATAGGATTTCTTTTACTTTGACACATCATTTTTAAAATTTATTTTGGATCTTTGGACCATTTATTGGTAGGTGGCATCATTGTTGTCCTATTTTAAGTATGTATGGGACCTTTCTGTTGAAAATATATAGATTTACACTCTTGATTGTCGTTGGTATAGATGAGAATAATGGTCTATTCCCACTTTCTTTTACTATTGTTCAGTTTGATTTAAATGAATCAAGATTATGTTTTTAACATAATTTACATGATTCTAATGAAATAATTCATTCTCATTGGGACCTCTACCGTATTTCTTATTGCAACTCAGGCTTCCAAGTTTATGATTTTGAAGATAAAAATAATATTGATTAATTTTTTATTTCTCCTAGTGTTTGTAGTACATATTTGTTTGTGTGTTGACTAATATTTCAGGTACACCATGCACCGTTCTTTGAAGATTTAAGGCTTAAGATTGTATAGAATTGGTTATATTAAATGAGTATATAATTTTCATTTTTTGAGTCAAGTCCTGTAATGATGTATGTTAGCTTGGTGACTATACACACACAGGAGGAGCAAAAATAATTTTAAATATTTTAATTTTTATATACATCATATTGTACTATATGGATCGTACTGTACGATCTGATGTTATATAAATTAATTAAAATATTTTATTTTCCTGAAAAAAATATTTTTAAAATATAACTAATCGTACAGTACGAACACTACATCGTACTAGATGATATGTTATAATTAGAAAGCCCACCATCAATTAAATTAGGCAAAAATTTGAATTTGAAAAGTTTTTCTAATCGTACTATACGAATATAATCGTATTATATGAAGTTTAAAATATTGTCTAATTTAATCATGTGATTAGTCAATTGAAATGGCTTAATTTTGATATTTTGATCGTATTGTACGAACTGGACCATACTATATGATATGAATCGTACTGTACGATCAACAAAGATGATTTTTGTCATCCCATGTTTCATCCTGGATGAACTATTTTTTGATTAAATTGTTCGTACAGTACTAACTGGATATCATACAATACGAACATGCAAATTAAACTGTTCATATCGTACTAACAGGTCAAATTCTACACATCGTACGGGACGATCCTGCAATCTTAATGTATGATCTATAATGGTTGAATTGATTTTTTAGAGTTTTTGAAGCCCTCTATTTAAGCTTTCTCATAAGACTTTGTAATAGTCTTTAGCGACCATTATGACTTTGTTCTTCTGTAGAAACTTAAAGAGAGAACTTGAAAGGGAGAGAGGAAAGCGTGGAGTTTGAGAGAGGGAGAAGATCCTTGGAGGGGGTTTCAAGGGAGTGTGGAGGGGGTATCATACAGTTGCTTTGAAAAGCTTGCACCTTAGTAACATCGGATTCAAGGTTCATCTTGAGAGAAGTTTTGGGAAATAGAAGATCTTTTTATTGTCAAAAGAATCGGCTCCTCCGCCACACCAGGGAAGGTGGAAGTGATTTTATAAGGACTTCTCCACCTAGCTGTAGGGGCTAAATGAGAGTCACTAATGATTTAGTGTAATACTCAGATGGGGCCTCAGGGGAGTGGATGTAGGTCATGATTTGACCAAACCACTATAAATCTTGTGTGTTCTTTCCTTTATTATTTTTGTACTTTATTTTTGCATTCATTTTTATTATGATTAACTGCGTGGCTGAAATTGATAATTTATCTTTAATTGTAAATGTAATTCACTTCTGCATCAAGTTATAAATAAATGTTTTCTTCTCATTAAAGAAGTTTTTAAATATCTAATTCACCCCCTTCTTAGTGCATCTTGTACTTTCAATTGGTATCAAAGAACTTTATAGTGGTATCACAAACTTTCAATTCTCACAAGCATGTATGTTGGTTTGGTGTTATAGGGAGATATTTTTGTGGGCTGGTCATCATAACTTCCTGCATCACCTACAAGAAGATTTTAAAAAGTTTGTGCACCAAATGTGGTTAAAAGATGTTGAGATGTTGTGAGAACATGTACATGGTGGGAGTTGCTGATGATTTAAACATCTATAATACTCAAATTAATAATCTTTTCTACAAAAAAAAAGTTTATGACTGAGCATATATAACAAAATGGACATTGTGCTACGATGGAGGTTTACGTTATGGTACTATGATAATAAATACATCTAAGACTTACAATGGAGTTTAGGCGAGCACATGATGAATTCTTTTTATGCTTAGATTTTATAAGTGTTTGATTATTATACGAATATGTATTTTGAGAAAAAAAAATGATGCTTATATTGGTATTACTATTATGGACTTTGTAGTAGCTAAAATTTATTCGATTTATGATTGAGTTAAATTATAGGTTTGGGCATTAAATCCTTTCATTAGATCCTAAGGCATCATAGGATAATATCAGAACAATGGTTTGGATGGGCTGGAATCATAATCAGAGCTATAGGAAATGATAAATAAGTCTAAGATGAAGGTGAATAGGATTTCGTTTAGATTTTCTATTATGTGTGATATATCTATGTATAATTTAACTCTTTAGTTCATAAGTTAGAAAAAGTATTTCTGCATATGGACCTCCATGATCCTAAAGAAGTTGATGGGCAGAGTTCCAATAGAACTACTAAAATTCATAGTATTATTGGAGCTATGTCTTCTTATTTCATGGTGCAGTTTGTTGACTTGGTAGCCTAACTAAAGAGTAAGGCTCAAGGCTAAATGGTTGGAGTTAAGGGAGATGAAATGCATAAGCATTTGTAACTATTTTTGTGATTGAAGAGCTTATGAACTAGCATGATCTTTTTGAAATATTTTAAAACATCAAACAATACAATCATCCACATAAAAATAAAATGTGAAAACTAAAAAGTAGAAACGTAATAAGAAAGGGCACACCAGATTTTATAGTAGTTCAGTCAACTTGACCTACGTCCACTCCCCGGAGCCTCTCCTCCGGGTATTGCACTAAAACACAGTGACTCTCTTTTTACTCCTATAGTAAGGTGATGAAGCTTTTACAAACTCCTTTCTATCGACCCTGTTGAGGTAAAGAACCTGATATGCTTTTGCTTCCTCCTAAAGTAGGCAAAGAACCTTGATTGATTGCTGAAGAAGACCTCCATAGAACCTCCAAGGAACTAGGGGTGACGACTGGAGAAGATGACTTAGATCCTTGCTTGGAGTAGCCTTTGTGAACCTCTCACAAACTCTCCCTCACAAGATCATCTTTCTCTCTCCCAAGCTCTCCCTCTCTTTCTCTTGGCTCTCTCAGGTCAAGACAACAGTAAAAGATTCGCCTCTTAAATAAATAAGAGATCTTATAAAAAAGGGCTTAAAATTTTCCCTAATTTGTAACTTACCATCAAAGGTCATCCAGGGCGATTGAGATCATCCTATATGATCAATATATTTTCATCCCTTTTAGCTAGGATGATCTTGGAGGGTTGGATGATTATAAGCCTTATTTAATCTGATCATCCAGTATGATGTAGACATTGTCCTATACGATTAGTTCAAAACCATACATTTCATCCATCACATTGTTCTGGTCATCCATAAGATATAATTGGATGATGAAGAAATATAACTTATCGTCTAGGATGATTCTTAAATTGTCCCATAAGATTAGTTCAAAATCAGGGATTATCATCCAACACATCATTTTGGTCATCTAGGTGGTACACCTGGACAATAGAGAAATATAACTTATCGTCTATGACAATTTTTGGATCGTCCCATATAATTATTTCAAAAATAGGAATATCATCCAGTAAATTGTTCTGGTCGTCTAGGTGATTCAGGAGAAATTTAAGGTTTTAATAACTAATCATCTAGAACGATCCTATGATTGTCCAAGATGATATGATCAATCAATTAAACCTTGATTACTTTCCTTAATCATTGACTAATTTATATTTGATTTTAATGTATCATCCAGGATAATATGAGATTATCCTGTGTGAATTTTAAAAATAATATCATACCTAAAAGAGTTTGATGGTTGATTCTTTCTAATTTGAGCCTATCATCCAGCATGATGTAATATCATCCATGATGATTTACTTAATTCGATTGTCTTAACACAAGAGCCCTAATTAGGGTTTATATTTTTACTAATCATCCAAGATGATTTTGGATTGTCTTGTACGATGTGATCAAAAATAAAAAACCCTTAAACTTATAGAATTTCATCCCTTGAGTGTGTGTGTACAAGGTTACTTTGCATCATTATCAACCTTATTACATTTGACTCAAGAAAAGAAAAAATCACTAGAATTACATTTACAGGTTGACTCAATCCTATTCTATCCATTATTGAGTTGGCTTGACTTACAATTGACTAATGGACCTGAAAAGTTAATAACAGGGAAATAGTAGAGAAATATAAATGCCAGAAATATTTAATATCATCAAAATTATAATTCTTGAATCCAGGTTTACAACAATCCCCGCCTTTTTGATGATAGCAAACATTTGTTAGGAAATTCAACTCAAGTAGATTAATGAAACATAAAGTAAAAGAGAATAGTTTGAACAAGACAATATAAATTTTACTAAAGCAAGCAGGTGATACAAACACTAAATAACAGTAGTATAAAAATAATAATGTAATGAACAAACACTAATAGTAACACTACTCCCCCTTTTGACATCACAAAAAGGAGAAGAAAATAGAAACTAAATACAAAGTAGAAAATTCAACCTAGAAACTAATAGTAGTACAAGAAAAAAACATCACACAAAAATTATCAAAATAGACTACAAGTACGAGGGACCATGATAAGGCAAAGGAGAAGGTGGTGATGGCTAAAAAAGACTATGGATGGAAGCAAACTGCTCCCAAAATCAGGCCATATCATGGTTGTGCTGTTACTGTTGGTGTGCCATATATGCATCAAATCTAGCAACATCCACCGCATGCTACTGCTCTTGTGCACCAACAAAAGAGTCCAACCTAGCCTCCCACTGGTCGAACCTTTCTACCAGCTGATCAAGCTGTGACTACTGGCAGATCCAAAAATGTACAAGAATAGGTGGAGCAGCTTCTTCCTCAGCTCCCTTAGTCTCCTTGTGCCCCAAATGGAGATGAATGCTATGAAGAATATGGAAAGAGCTATTGCTGTAGTAGACATGCTGATAATCTAGTGGGGCATGAAATTAAAGATTGTATTTGGTTTCTAGAACAAAAACTATAATGTGTCCTAAGGTAGAGTTGAGTTTTCTTTTGTGTTTTGAATCCCTAGTACTGGTTAGGTAATCAATATATCGAAAGATAATATCAATGACATTGAACTCTCTATGGGCTATTATATAAAAGGTGGTAATTGAGAGTAGGAGAGTGATATGCATACGGTCGCCAATCTTTGGGATTATTGAAGTTCTAACAATATGTTAGATTATACTAGCATCTTTAACTAAGTTGTTTGACGACCCATTATGGTAGGAGATATTTGTGTTCCTCAGTAGTTGATTTATGGAACCCTTGTCATAATTAGGATCTGAAGACAATATGTGAATCTTATCTCTAATGTAGAAAGTTAGAGGAGTTTATGACAATCCTGATAGGTGATATCTACTAGCCGTCTGTGAACATAGGACTATAGAGAAGTGTAGGTAGAGTTGATCCTAAGAATAGCTAAGAACACATAGAGGAGTTCAAAATTGAACAGGCAAGCTAGTGTCAGAATGAAAGTGAGAGAGGTATGAGTGAACAGATTCAATCGGGTAAGTGAGTGTTTGAGGATTGACAATCCTCGAGGGAGTGATCCCATCAGTTTTGCATTGAAGATAGGCTGCTTGGTCAGCCACCTCAATGAATCGAGGGTTAATAGTCGCCCTCAAATAACTTTCGATTAATATCCTAGACCTTTTCCCATTAGCCATTGACCAGGATTGAGAGTATGAGTGAGAAGGAATAAAGAATTAGAGGATTTGAGGGTGAGAAAATCATTTGAAACCAACTATTTATAAAGAATTAGGAACATCATCTAAGACGATCGCAAAATCATCCATGACATTTAGGAGAATTTATGACGTCTGGGATGATTGGTTAAAAAGGTGGTCCTATCATCTAGGATAATCAGATATCATTCGGGATGATTAGACACAGACGATCATCCCAAGGAATCATATTGTATGACTATTGATCAAATAGATCATCTATGATGATCAGGTAGATCATCTAGAATGATCGTCAATAATGGATCATATCGACTGAATTTAAAACGTGTAACCATTTTTACCATGTGGATTATCCAGGACGAACAAGTGTATCATCTCGGACGATTACACATAATTGAGAAGAATTGATCAGATCATCCAGGATGATGTGGATTGTTCAGGATAATATCAAATGATTGAGTCAAAACAACCGTTAGATGGACAAGGAAGGTGATTTAATGATATTATCCTGGACAATACAAATATTATCCCGGATGATTTGATCAAAAAATTAAAGATTTTGTTGATGGAAGGAGGTAATCGGAGGAGGCCTCAAAACATAAAAACCAGTAAACATCAAATATAAAATAACGAAAAGATGATAAAAATGACAAAAAGAATAAAAAACAATTTTTTTATCAAAGCAAGAATATGATAAATTTTTCATGTAATTGATTTAAAAATTTATAAGAAATGAGTTAACATCATTGAAATTTGAAAAAAATAGTAGAAAAACTAATCATGTTATCCCCAACTCAGATTCCCTATAGGATAAAAATCTTTTAAAAACAAATATCTAACTCAAAAAGAAAATCAGCCAAAGAAAAAAGTGATATATTCTAAACTTCGTTCTAGAAAACATATCTGATAGAGTAATGAACCAAAATAATTAGTCAAAATTAAGGGTTTCAAAAATCAAGTGATTGAAAATATCAACTAACATATAAATTCTTCTAAATTTAAAGGTTTGAAAGAGAAGGAAGCTTGAATTTTGTGAGCACATTTTATGCTTCTTGTCAATTGTTTGACGCACTTTGCGCATGTTTTGATTTTTGATACACTTTGTGTATCTTTTAATTTTTTTTTTAAATCATTGGGCGTTTTTTCACTTTTTCTTTTTAGTCTTTTTTTATGCTTCTTGTCATTTTTGAGAGCTAGCTCCCTTTCGAAACCTTTAAAGACTCTCAGTTGTAAGAATATCTTCCAGAAAATAGATAAGAAAATTTTACTCTATAATATAAGGAAGAATAAACCTCAAATTAGAATCATATTCATATGATAAATGTACTAACTTAATCAAGAAAAGCTTGAAAGTGATTTAATGACTTTGAACGTTATTTATATGATATAGATTACTATAAGAAGATAGAAAAGATCTCAATTTTAAAGTATTTTTTTTAATTTGAAAAAGATTTTTGCTTTGAAAAGAAACTTAAACCTCTAAATAAGTTAGAGGAAGGAAAATAATCAACATTATTTCTTTCTTTAACTGATTTAGGGATGTCAACTACTGATTACAAATTTTAAAAAATAAAAATAAGGCATAAAATATCATTTCAGCAATGACCAAAAGATAACTATAAGAAGCAAAGAAAATAAAAAATTGAAAATACAAAAAAACACTAGCACAGAAATAGGAATAATAATCATAATAAAAATAAGGGAAAGGTCAGAAATAAAAGAAAAATCAGAAAAAAAAAGTGAAAAACCAAAAAACATAAAGTTAAGAATTTATAAATCATCAAGTTCATGCATTTTTATCAATCATACCCAATCTGGTCCTTAAGATGTTGAATGTGTTAATGGCCAATGCATTAGTAAAGATGTCAACTGTGGTTTTCAATTGCTACATGATGTAACTCAATGTCTCCTTTGGTAACATGGTCCCTAATAAATTGATGTCTAATATCAATATATTTGGTCCTTTAATGTTGGATAGGATTTTTAGAGAATCGGATGACATTAGTGTTATCACATAGAATTGAAATTATGCCTACAAGTAATCATAAATCCAAAATTTGTTGCTTCAACTAAAGGACTTGGCCCATATAACTTCATAAGGCAATGTACTCACCTTTAGCAGTGAAAAGTGCAACAAAATTTTATTTTCTATTGGACCATAAGACTAAGAGTTGTTCTATGAATTAGCAAGTTCTAGAGGAGCTATTTCCATCCACCTTACACCCTGTAAAATCAGAATTAGAATATCCAATAATTTTAAAATAAGTGTTGTGTCTAGGATGTTATATTCATAAGTTTTGTGTCCCGAAGAGATATCTAAGGATTCTCTTAACTGCAATCAGGTGGAATTCTTTAGGAATAGTTTGAAATCTAGCATAGAGATAAACACTAAATATTATATAAAGTTGGCTAGCAGTCAAGTAAAGTAGTGATCTAATTATTCCTCTATACTTCTTTTGATCAGAAGATTTTCCATTTGAGTTCTTATCTAACCGAACACTAGAGCTCATGGGAGTGTTTATTGGCTTGGGTCATTTCATATTTCTTCAAGACATCCTTCATGTACTTTGATTGATTAAGAAAGGTTCCACCATCCATTTATCTTATGTTAAATTCTAAAAAGTAGGATAATTTTCCCATCGTACTCATATCAAATTTCTTACTTATTATTTTAGAAAATTCATCACATAACTTTTTATCAGAAGATCCAAAAAAGATATCATCAACATATATCTGAATAATGAGTAACTCATCTCCTACTTTCTTTAGAAAAATGGTGGTGTCTACGCTCCCTTTAACAAACGTTCTCTCTAGTAGGAATGTGCTGAGCCTCTCATACCAAGCTCTAGGTGTCTATTTTAATCCATATAAGGCCTTTTTAATTTGTAAACATGATTCAAAAATTAAGAACTCTCAAAACCTGGGGGTTGCTCTATAAGCACATCCTCTTTTATTATTCCATTCAAAAAGATACTCTTGACATCCATTTAGAAAACTTAAATCCCTTATAGTAGGCAAAGGCTAGTAGCACTCTAATAACTTCCAATCTAGCTATAGGAGTAAATGTCTCCTCAAAATTAATCCCTTCTATTTAGTTGTACCCCTTAGCCACCAATCATGCCTTATTTCTAACCACCATACTAGCGTCATCCATTTTATTCTTAAAGCCTCGTTTGGTTCCTACTAACTTTTTATTCTTAGGTCTTTCTACTAACTCCCAGACATCATTCCTCACAAATTGATTAAGTTCTTCTTGCATAGCTAAGATTTAGAATTTATCAGAAAGGGCTTGATTGATGTTGGTGGGTTCAATCATTGAGATAAAGATAGAGTGGTTAACTTCCTTTCTAAGTCCTTGCCTAGTCCTAACACCTTCAAAAGGGTCTCTTAAGATCAATTCTTTAGGATGACTCAAAGAATATCTCCAATCTCTAGACAAAGTATTTTGAGGATCTACCCTTTCCTCTAGATTTGTAATTTCTACTCCTTGGGTAATCTCACCTACTCCATCAGTATTTTTAGGCTCAACCCTTTTTTCCAGATTTATAGTTTCTACCCCTTGGGTAATCTCTCATACTTCATCTTCTTCCTTAACTTTAGACTTCCTAGGATTAAATTCATCAAACACTACATGAGTAGTATCCTCCACCACCAATATCCTCTTGTTAAACATTCTAAAAGATTTCCCCACACTTAAATATCCTAAGAACACTCCTTTATCACATTTTGGGTCAAATTTTCCTAAGAGTGATTTCCCATTATTAAGAATGAAAACCTTACAGCCAAAGATACGAAGATGAGAATGGTTGGGTGTCCTACCCTTAATGATTTTATAGGGTGTCTTATTTAGTTTGGATCTAACATTCATCCTATTCAATAGATAATAGATTGTGTTCACTGCTACTATCCTAAAGAGTTTTGGAAATGAATACTAAACAAGCATGTCCCTAACAACATCTACTAATGTCCTATTCTTCCTGTTAGCTATCCTATTTTGCTGAGGGGTCCTAAGAGTTGAAAAATTATGATTAATCCCTTGCTTATCACAAAAAGTTCCAAATCTCATATTTTTAAACTCTCCATCATGATCACTATGGATGTTCAAGATCTCATAATCTAGTTTTTTTGTTAATCCAAGTGGAAAAAGATTTAAATTCATCAAAAGACTTACTTTTATGTAAAAAAATCTAGTCCAAGTGAACCTCGAGTAGTCCTCGACAATCATAAATCCATAGACTTTTCCCCATAACCTGGCTGTGCTAATGGGTCCAAATAAATCTAAATGAAGGACTTCTAAAGGTCTAGAGATGATAATGTCCTTAATGGAATGGAAAGAGGATTGGACTTATTTCACTAGTTGACAGGCATCACATAGGTGGTCCTTAGTGAATTTGAGCTTGGGGATTTCTCTAACTAAATCCTTTTGGGTTACTCTCCTAAGAGTTTTCATGCTGCCATGATATAACCTCTTATGCCACAGTCAAGACTCATAAGTAGCAATTGTTTAAGTAAAATAAAGCAACACATTCAATATTATTTAAATCAAGTATGTAAATGTTGTTGAACCTTTTTCCCTACAAAATAATGTTATTATTCAAGCTAATGATGCATGTGTTTGACATGAATTTTATGATAAAGCACTTATCACAAAGCTGACTAATACTAAGCAAGTTGTATTTCAAGCCATCAACAAGTAAAACATTTTCAATCAAAAGGTTATTGAAATTCTTGATTATACATGCGCCCACAACTTTTTTAATGGTGTTGTCTCCAAGAGTGACCTTGCCTCCAGCGAAATGAATCAATTCGAGTCTCCATTCATGTGGCATGAGCATCTGCTGTCTAGGCACCATATGCTCTTACGAGATCTTTGGTGAGAGCACATCTACAAAATCATCAAATGTTAGATTTAGGAACCCAATTAAATTTGGGTCTCTTCTTATGAAAGAAGAATATAATGCATATTTGTTATGCAGTGAATCATGCAATTTGGGTCTCCACACCCAATGTGTACTATGGTGAACAGTGCAAGTATGGGAGATATGTACCAGCATTCCACATAAAAAACATTTAACACTAGGAAAAGGTTTATTAATCTATTCAGGTTATAGTGCATCTTCCTAGGTTTCAAAACTTTTGGCTTCAGATCTGGATTGAAAAATTATTTAGGTGTGGGTGGAATCTTATTTTCTTCAATTGCTTTCAATTCAGCTTTAAAAAGTAGTTGGCACTTTCTAAAAGAATATTATCAACTTTCAAATAGTGCTCCCTACTCTCAAATCCATCCATAAATATTTTAAAATCATTTATATTAACATTTCTAAAGATCCACTTCTCTGCCCAATGATGATACCACGTGGAAGGCAAAAGAGAATGGAACTGTGACAATAGGGGGGAGCATTCAAGGAAATTGAAGAAGAATACTACGCCATTAAAATTTAAGCAGGGAAACCACTACTTTAAATGCACTACCTTTCCTTTTCTCTATCTAAGAGAAACCTTTTTAGCCCTAGCTATATAAGAAAATTTCTCCTGTCATTAATTTAACTTATAACTTATCCTTACATGAATAATAGTTTTCTTGTTGATCACACAATGGATTCAATCTAGTCAATCAAAAAAATATTATAATCTCGAGTTTCTCATTCAACTATGGGATGTTTCTCTATTTTTATCCCTCTTAAATTTTAGTATCTAGAGTCCTCGCATATCTTCATGGAGTAAACAATTTATATAGCATATTTCGAATACTCCATAAACTATTGGCCTATGTACTTTCCACTACCGCATTGGCTCAACAAGACTTATCCATCAACATAATGGAAAGAACATACCCGAAGGCATTTAGTGATTATTCTTTAAGCAATTATAGCACCAAATTGGACATCCATCATCTAACATTGGAAACAAGTAATTATGAGGTGAAGCAACTGGATAATAATTGCCACATGTTTAATAGAGCTTGAAAATTCTTGAGTGGCTTTTCTACACTAGAAATTTATGATGAGTTATTATGTGAAGTTGATGAAAGAGGATATTCTCTTTAGAGAATGGTGTGAAAACTAAAACAATTATGCCTCTATAATGGTGATAAATATAAGTATATGATTTCACAGTCATTTGAATTTTAAAATAAAAATCTTTGGCTAAAAGAAATTAATGTGGTTAGCTGAGTCTAACTTATCATAATAGGAGTTCAACAAAAAACCTTGAAATTTAATAAAGCTTGATCCTTTATAATATACATTAAGAATGATAGGTCTAATGTGTTTCTTCAATGCATAAAAGGAGTTTAAGGTTCACTCATTTGGGCAAATTAAATACAACCTAATTAACAACTATGGGATAGAATTGGTACTAAAGTTTGAGAGAGAAGGTTAATTTATGCTTTCGGTGGGATTTATCCAGAAGCATACCATAACATTCCAAAAGATTAGCCATCAATATATTATCACTTTGGCCTAAAGGCCTTAAGATTTATTCCACTTTGGCCTGATGGCTCTTATACTAGCATACTTACCTTTGTATTTTCTAATGAAACTCCTTTAGTTACATTAAAAATCACATCAATGTTTAAGAGTTCTATTTCATTCACCTTAACATTTTTCAATAACTTAAGTAGTTGACATTGTTTATAGTATCCTTAGCTAAAAGTAATCTACCGGACATATAAGATTCCTGAGATATATTGTACAAGTTCGAGAGGTGTCTCCCACTATGTAGCGATTTTTCACATCTAGGGTAAAAGAGGTGACTCTTACAAAATTGCACTTCTTCTTATATGGCACTTAATTCTAATCTATTCAATGATCTATTGCTTTGATACCAATTATAACAACGCACACTATCACTCATCAAAATCTTAGCCACTTTGGCCTAATGGCCTATCAATTTGGTACCTTTTAGTATAACATCCTAAGAGATCATTCATCTCAGAAGTATTCCTATATGTGCGTGCTTAACTTTGGAGTTTCTAATGAAACTTCAACAATTATACCAAAATGATCATCAATGATATGAGTTTGATCAGCTTCATTATACTTGAGCAGTTTCAAAAATAACCCCAGGAAAGTGCTCAATGACTCACTAAATTAGCCTTGTTAAGCAACCCTACAAAGACTAAAATTTGTCTATGGTTACAAAGTTGTTGGACCACACATTTTGTAAGATATTTTCTCTCTTATTAAAGTACTCATAGTTTGTTTTCTAGCCTCAAGAATTTCCATACTCACCTAAACTTCAAAAATATTAGATTCAGTGTTGTCTATGGAGGATATGAAGACCATGTTTAAGATATATATTGATTCCAAAGAGAAGATAATAGAATGAGAGCAGTTATGTTTATAAAATCCTCTTAATGTTGTTTAAAATTATAGAAGAAAAAGGTTGCCACTATAAAATGAGAATAGGTGAGTTCAACTAAAGTTATAGATTATTCTTTAGAGAGTAAATCTAGAGTTTTTTGTGGGACAAAGTTTTCATCAAAAGTATAAGATCACGTTCAAATTTCATGCCTTGTTCATGACTCTGGCACCTTATATGAATCTTGCAATGAGCATGAAAAAATTTCAGTTTTCGTAGTAAAATACTATCGAGTCTGGGCAAGTAGTTGATATATTTGGGATGGTTGTTTAAACAATTAAGTCACTTTGTAATTCTCTCAGGAAAGTTCAATAATCGAGTGCTGGGGATCGTGTAAATGTTGTATGCAACTTGGGACTTTGAGTGCTTAAAATTTAGGTTAATCATATATGGTACTAAGTTAATGGCAAAGTAAATTCAAAATTAATGATCCGTTGAAAAACTCATACAAATATGAGTTTATAATTATAATGTTTACTATAAAGCACTTTATATATATATATATATATATATATATATATATATATATATCATCAAAAAATTATCTTGATCAGGCACGAATCTCGAGGCAAAATAAAATTGAAAACTTTAAAAATTAAATTTAGAACCATCTGAACTCTGATTTCAACAAACTTATAGTTGTACTGATCATCTCGGAAATACAAATCCAACGACACAAAATTTGACTCAATCCGAGCCCAAATGAGTCCAAATCAAAGACCCGAAGCGCATTAGGAAGGTTCAATACATAATTTGAATTACCAAACAGTTTCCAAATGTGACATGCTTATACTCGGCTCAAGCGGCTTGACGAATCCAACGAGCCCAAGATAATCAAATTATGATATCATTAATACATTCAAATGTCCAGTAAACGGTCCACAATAAATGGATTCAACATCGACTGTTCATTCAAACTACTCCCAATTTATCCTTGATCTTCCTCCTATTTATATGTCATTCCACTCTCAGAAATCTATAAATAAACCTCTCACTTTTCATGAGGGGGAGGGGGTGGCAAGAAAGGAAGCTAGAAGAGATATCGGAGAACAATTTTGCTACCTAGCTCCTCCTCGACCACCGCCCTAACTTCCACCGGACCACTGCCTAATGTCAGACTTTCACTTGACCACTGCTTGACGTTGGACTTCTACCGGACCATCGACTGACTCCGGACTTCCGCCGGACCCCCACCTAAAGCTGGACCTCCGCCAGACCACCGACTTAAGCTAGATTTTTGTCGTACCACCAACTAACGCCCGGATTCTGTAGGACCACCGACGGACGCCAGATTTCTACCGGACCACCAAATGACGTTCAATCCTCTACCGAACCATCAACGGATGCTCATACTTCTGCTAGATAATCGGCTGACATCAGAGTTCTACCGGACCATTAACTTTCATCAGAATTACACTCGACCACGAACTAACGTCGTACTTCCACTTGGCTTCCAATTACTGATGGACTTCCTCCATACAATAGACTTTCCGACCTCCCTCGCCTACCAACTATGGTCCTTCCGACCACTATCACTCAACTACGGTCTTTTTAACCTTCGTCACCCGCCAAGTATGGTCCTTCCGACCTCAGTTGCCAGAGAACAGTCTTTACGACCTCTGTCACCTGCCGACTACGGTCCTTCCGACAACCTCACCTGACTATAGACTTTTAGACCTTCGTTGCCTGCCAACTACGGTCTTTCCGACCTTTGTCACTAGACAACAATCTTTACAACCTTCGTCGCCCACCAATTACGGTCATTCTGACCTCCGTCACCTGACAACGATCTTTTCGACCTCCACGCACGGCGACTATGGTCCTTCTAACCACCGTCACTCGAATACAATCTTTTCGACATCCGTCACTTGCCGACTATGGTCCTTCCGACCACCTTTACTCGAATACGATCTTTCCGACCTCCGTCGTCAGCCAACTATGGTCCTGCCGACTAAATGAACATATCAATTCTGATTCTTCAAATTTCCACCATGTAATGCACTCTATATGATGTATATTTGTTACATCAAGCCAAGGCTTTCCCCGAAGGAAAGGCTAATTTGTAATCAACTATAAATACTAGTGGATTCATTCAAATTAGGTTAGACCCCGTGATTTTTCCCATTTTTAGGATTTTTCACGTAAAAATCTCTGGTGTCTCTTACAAATGTTGCACCATTTCTCTTATTTGATTGTGTGCTGCATCTTCATACAAAGCTAAGACGCAAACTTTATATTTGTCTACTGCCGCGAGTATTCCTGGATGCAACAATATATATAATTCAATCAAATGCCGAAATCATAAATCAAGTTTGAAAAAAAGAAAAACTATCCATAAGTAAAAGTAATTACTAAAAAAAACAACTCTTGATCCTTTCAACGCTACCATTCGTACTGAAGCACAAATTCGATCTCAAAGGAAATGAGAACAACCAAATAAAACCTTATCTATATATGACGCTTGTAATCCTCCTATTAGTTCATGCTGGAGTAGGATTAGGCAGAGAATCTTGGATGGTCATGTTGAGGTGGGTTTGTAGTCGTTGCTGGTGGGTTAATAACAATTCTTACTTCGAACCAACCTCCTCTCATTTTCTTCGGCCAAATCTATAAAACAAAATTATTTTTCGATCAAAATGAAAATTAGGTTGGGCTGGGTAAACGATGAGGAAAAAAGAAAGAACAAATTGGAAATCTTCTAACCAGCATCAGCGACGAATTGAAATTTGACAGTGAGAGAGGAAGCGATCAGAAACAATATGACCAAGGTTTGGATAAAGAAGAAATGCCCCGTTTTTTTCATTCTTCTTTCTCATAACTTCATTAGATGATATATATGTTCTCCTTTAAAAGATTTACTGTGGTGGGAAATGTATTTGTGTTTAGGCTTTCTCACTCGTTTCTCAATCCTTTCTTTTTGTTTTAAGACGTAAGAAGTATGCGTAAGCAGTTCTGCTGAAGTACTTCATAATTAACGGTCAAGAAAGGCTGAAGAAGACATAAGAAGTATGCGATTTACATGGCGTCTAGCATGTCTCTACATGCTTAGGAAAAGATAGGGGAAGGAAAACATGAACATTTTTTTTTTAATAATGGCGTCAGGGCATCTCCAACCGAACTCCAAATGCTTGAATGGCGTTGCTCGTGAGCTCCAGCTGAACGGTAATACTTCAGCTATTTAGTTGCGGGTGAACAGTGGGATGCCAATATTGGTGTTGCACTGTACATTTTCACCATTTTTAGGTCTCGTCCGAACTTGCCAAAGAAACGCGTGAAAGAAGAGAACGACCATTACCTTCGCAAAGGGAGCAAAATGGAGTTCGATTAAAGAAGAATCACGGCATTTTTGAATGAAAAATGAGATTTTCGGTTGGAGATGCCCGCACTAAGTTTTTTTCAAAAAGCATGGGAAATCACTAAAGTAGATGTTATTGAGATAATTTCTATTTAGCTTTGCATGTTTGGCATTCTTGCAACTTGTATGTTTTTTATGATTCTAAATATTATTGTTTTGATTATTATTTCTCCTAACATATTTTGAAAGAATTAGTTTTACTCTTGTGTGTACTAACTTTTCAGGAAAATCATACTTCAGATTGTTGAAAACTTTAAATCAAGATCAGCTGAGAATATTTTGTACATTGAAGTATATATTTTTTATTTTATTGAGTCTGAGAGAATGATTGAAATTGAGTAGCTAAGCACACACACACCGGGAGAGAGATTTAAAAATTTGTGTTTTTAAACTGATCGTATGGTACGATACCTTTTCGTTCGGGACGATCTATTGGTTATTTTTCTCCAATGAGCAAAGGAACAAATAAGGAATGACAAAAAAATTTTCTAAGTATAGATCGTACGAACGATTTTTTTTCGTTCGTCCCAAGACGATATCCTCTGGATTTTCCAAATGAACTGTTCGTTCAGACGATATTTTTAGTTTGTCCCAAGACGATCTCCTCTGGATTTTCCAAATGAACTGTTCGTCCAGACGATTTTTTTGGTTCGTCCCACGATGATCTCCTTTAGATTTGCCAAATGAACTATTCGTCTAGACGATATTTTTTGTTCGTCCTAGGATGATTTCCTCTGGATTTTCAAAATGAACTGTTCATTTAGACGATATTTTTTGTTCGTCCCAGGATGATGTCCTCTAGTTTTGGGAAATACATAGTTCATACTGAACGAACCTATTTTGTAGAGACAATGATCGCGTACGAATTGAGTTAGTACCAATTCACAATGGGTTTGTATGCAACATTTTTTGAACTGTTCGTACGTACGAAATACGATCGTATAGGATGATCGTGGACGATCAAAATTTGAAAATTGCAATTTTTGGACGATTTTTCATATCTTTTCTATAAAATGTATAATTAAGACTGTCATTTAATCTTTTTTTCTACTAGTCTTCATGAATGGTAAAGGGCAATTGAAGGAGATAGTGTTTGAGAGAGATTTCTTCCTATTGGAGCGTGAAGGGTTCACTAAGTTACTCAAGGGTAAGGATCTCTGTCGTGTATGATTTATATTTCTTCACTCTTTCTCATATCTTTCTAGATTGCTTGTGTAAAGATTGTTCAAAAGGATCTGGTTCTCTATCGACACTCGAGGTGTGTGAACAGCCGAAGGTTCTCTGCCTACACTTGGAGAGTGTGAACAACCAAAGGTTCTCTGCCTACACTAGGAGAGTGTGAAAGGATGAAGGTTCTCTGCCTACATTTGGAGAGCGTGAATAGCCGACGGTTCTCTACCGACACTTGGAGAGTGTAAAAGGATGATGGTTCTCTGCCGCACTGGGTAGTGGTGGAAGAGAGTTTTGTGAAGGCTTCTTCGCCTTGCTGTGGGGGAAAAAAGAGAGATACTTGTGATAATAGTGCAATACCTGAAGTGGGAGACTTCAGGGAGTGGATGTAGGTTGTGTTTGACCGAACCACTATAAATCTTTGTGTCTTTTTATTTATGCTGCTTTTAATTTCTATTATTTTATTTTTCATGGTTAAAAAATAGTTTTTAAAATTTGCTACAAAGAATCAATCGATTTCAAATTTTTAAATTCTAACAAAGAGGAAAAATTTTAATTACCATTTCACACCCCCCCCCCCCCCCCCCTCTTGGTTTTATTTGAGACATAAGATTAGGCCTAACAACCTAAATCATATTCAACTAGTTTCAACAAGTGGTATTAGAGCTTTATTTCAAAACCATAAGTTTAGACTACTTTTTGACTAACGACCATGACTACATTTGAAAACCCAAACACACCAGAAGGTTACTTTGTAACTAGACTTCCCTTATTTGACAATATTCCTTTCGAATTTTGAAAAACATGCATGTCAACATTTTTATAGTCACTAGACTATCGTATGTGGATCTTAGTTCAAGAAGTGTAATTAAAACCAACTAGATTAGTTGATGGAGTTAGAGTTAAAATTCTCTTTGTTGATTGGACTGTATAACAATGTGAACTAGCACAACTTAACGTAAAATGTTAACAATTTTTTTTGTGCACTTAAATTTAAAGATTACATGCGAGTTTCCACTTGCAAAAGTGGAAAGGACATATGAGATAGAATTTATATAACTTATGATGGGACTAATAAAGTTAAATAGTCTAGATTAAAAATTTTGTTACATGACTATGAATTGTTTTACATTAAACCCAATAAATCTATTTCTAACATGTATACAAGATTCACTCAGATAGTCACTTCTTTAAATGTATTGGGTAGGGAACTTACGAATGCTAAAATGGTTAATAAGATACTTCATTGTTTACCTACTGCATATGATGCTATGATAACTACAATTACAGAGTCAAAAAATTTAAAATATTTACTCTATTGACAATCTTTTTGGATACTAATTGCTTATGAGCAAGGAGTGAGTCAACAAAAGATTGATGCAGGAGAACCACGAAAGGAGAATAACATTGCACTGAATGTGGAGGAGTTAGAGAGTGATCTATCTATACCTAAGGATGAGGACAATATTGCCTTAATAACTACGCAATTTAGGAGCTTTCTGAAGAGGAAACAGAAGAGACGCCAATAATGGAATAGAGGTAAGTTCAATAGGAATGTTAAGATTTATAATGATGTAATCTGCTATGAGTGCAGGAAACTTGAACATGTGAAATTAGAGTGCCCAAAACTCAAATCTACTCATAGCAAGGAGAAGATAGAGGAGAAACCAACTATAAGAAGAAATTCTAAAGATCTTTTTAGGTGGACTCAGCTTCAGACTCGTTAGAGACTAAAAAATAAGAGAAAGGCACTAATCTGTGCTTGATGGTTGATAATCTTGGTCAAGAAGAGGTATATGACTTAACTTATGCTAAAATTTTTGATGTCTCTGAAAGAATACATGATGCATATAAGAAGCTAAAGAAAATACATGCTAGTCTTAACTTAGAATTATAAAAATTGTAAAAAAAATATGAGACCCTTAGCAAAGATCATGCTTTAATTGATATCAACCATATGAGCTTACTTGATGAATTTAATAACTTGAATAAGGAAAATGTGAATTTAAAATCATCTTATGCAGAGCTTGAAAAGAATTTAAGAAATTTAAGGATAATTCTGAGAGTAGAGAGCATTACTTGAATTATTATAAGCATGTCCTAGAAGATTTGAACATTTATTTAAATTTAAAAGTAAAAGCTCTCGAGGAAAATAGAAAACCCCCAACACTTGAAGAATTTATAAATCCTATATTGTATCCAAAATTTATACAACTCGAAAAGAGACAAAGTAGTTATAGAAGATTGAGAAATTTGTTTCCTAGAGTTAAATGTTATAGTTATGGATTGATTGGACATATAATACACACCTGTACATTAGATAAAAAAACTCATTTGGTATGGAAGCCTAAGATGCATAAACCTAAACATATCATACATGCATCTTTTTATAATTTATCAAAAGGTGAACCCAAACTTGTTTGGGTTTCCAGGTCTAACATTTGATAATTTTGCAAGTACGCTCTCATATAAGGCCTCGTGAGAGCATATGATACCTAGACAATGGATGCTCAAAGTATATGACTGGAGATACTAAATAATTCATATCGCTAGAAGCCAGGAATGAAGGCAGGGTTACACTTGGAGATAACACCACAAGGAAGGTGATTGGATTAGGTATGATTGGAAATATTGAGAATGTATTGCTTGTAGAAGGCTTAAAATATAATCTATTAAGTATTAATTAGCTATGTGATAAAGGATATAGCGTTAATTTTTTTTCTACTAGCTGCATATTAAGCCTAAATGGTATTGATGTTTTGCATGGTTTGAGAGTAAATAATATTTATATTCTAGATTTAAATTGTATCAAAACTCCTACTGCTTTTTATTTGAAAATAATTTATGATGAGTTATGGCTTTGGCATAGGAGACTTTGTCACTCTAGCATAAAAAATTTAAGGAGAATTATCCAAAAGAACTTAGTAAGAGTATACCAAACTAGACTTTACTAAGGGCCACCTTTGTGATGCTTGTCAACTAAGAAAATATGTGTAGACCTCTATTCAGTCAAATAAGGATCTTAGAAACATTAAACCATTGGAGATTTTATATATAAATCTTTTTGGACCAGTTGGAACTGTAAGTCTAGGAGGAAAGGTATACAGAGTTATAATAGTAGATAATTTTTCAAGATTCACATGAGTTAAATTTCTATATCATAAGAGTGAATCATTTAAAGAGTTTAGAACTTTTTTGACTTGGATTCAAAGGAAACTAGGATGTGAAATTTTAACAATTCAGAGTGATCATGAAGAAGAATTTGAAAATAAGAAATTTAAAATTTTTGTAAGGAAAAAGGGATTGATCACAAGAACCCCTGAGCATAATGGGGAAGTCGAAAGAAAAAATATAACATTAATAGAAGATGTTCGAGCCATATTGGAAGTATATTCACGTCCTAAATATTTTTGGGCTGAAGTGCTTAGCACGACATGTTATGTTCTGAATATGGTGAACATCAGATCGAGTTTGAATAAAATACCCTATGAGTTACTTAAGGGAATAATCTAATTTGTCTTATTTGCATGTTTTTGGATATAATGTGTTCATACATAATAATGGAAAATCTGTCTTAGGAAAATTTGATCCAAAATCTAATAAAGAAATTTTTCTTGGATACTCTAGTGTTGAAAAATTTTATAGGATATTCAATAAAAGAACTTTGATAGTTTAGGAGACCACATATGTTGTATTAAATGAATCTATTATTTTGGAAGAGCCGATTGTTGAAGAGGATGAGATAGAAATTGACTCCCAAAAGATTGAGAACATAAATTTGGAAGAAAATTTGGAAATTGAAAATATGTTGCCTAGAGATTCGATATTTTCTAAAAATCACCCAAAGGAATTGATTATAGGTGAATCTAATGAGGGTGTTAGGACTAGACGTGGACTGAACAAAGAAGTCAATCATTCAGCCTTTATTTATATGATAGAACCCATAAATATTGAACAAGCACTTTCGGATGAATTTTAGATTTTGACAATGCTAGAAGAATTAAATCAATTTGTAAGAATTGATGTTTGGGAATTAATTGCAAGGCCAAAAGATCAAAGTGTAGTTGGGACTATGTGGGTATTTAGGAATAAAATGAACGATTCAGGAGTAGTCATTAGAAATAAGGCTAAATTGATGGCTAAGGGGTATAAACATATTGAAGGGATTAATTTTGAGGAGACTTTTGCCCCTATAGCTAGACTTGAAGTAATTAGGGTTTTATTAGCCTTTGCTTGTTTTAGAGGATTTAAATTTTATCAAATGAATGTTAAAAGTTCCTTTTTGAATGAGTTAATTCAAGAGGATGTTTATGTTAAAAAATCTCCAGGCTTTGAAAATTTAAAATAATCAAATCATATTTTTAAATTGAAAAAGACATTATACAAATTGAAACATGCACCTAGGGCTTGGTATGAGAGGTTAAGCACCTTTCTACTTGAGAGATCTTTTGAAAAATGAAGTGTGGACATGACTCTCTTTTTGAAGTAATTAGAATATGATATACTTATTGCATAAATTTATGTTGACGATATCATCTTTGATCTACAAATAAAAATTTTTGTGATGATTTTCTAAAATAATGAGTAGTGAATTTGAGATTAGCCTAATGAGAGATTTGAGTTACTTTCTAGATTTTAGCATTAAGCAAATTAAGGAAGGTATACTTCCTAGTCAATCGAAGTATGTTAAGGACTTCCTCAAAAAGTATGAAATGGATAATGCTAAACATGTTAGTACACTTATGAGTTCCTCAGTTTAGTTGGATAAGGACCCAAAGGGAAAATCTATTGATCAAAAGAAATTTAGAGGAATTATTGGATCTTATTTTACTTGATAGCTAGCCAACCCAATATTATATTTAGTGTTTATTTGTGTGCTAGATTTCAATCAGATCTAAAAGAATCACATTTGATTGTAGTGAAAAGGATTTTGAGATATCTCTTGAAAACTTAGAACTTAGGGATTTGGTATCTCAAGTTTAGCTCTTCATTTGAAATAATTTGATATTCATATTCAAACTTTACAGGTTGTAGGGTCGATAGAAAGACTACTTCTGGAACATGTCAATTTATTGAAAATTCTTTAGTCTCTTGGTCTAGTAGAAAATAGAATTTCGTAGCTCTATCTTCTGCTGAAATTGAATATATTGCCTTAAGAACTTGTGTGACATAAGTACTTTGATTGAAATAGTAGTTAATTGATTTATGATTAATAATAGGCATAACTGCTATTTATTATGATAACACTAGTGCAATTTGCATTTCAAAAATTCCTATTCAATATTCAAGAATCAAACATATTGATATAAGACATCATTTCATAATGGATTATGTAACCAAAGGAGAAATTGAACTCAATCATGTTTCAATTGAAAATCAACTTGCAGATATTTTTACAAAACCACCAGCCTTTGATACTTTCAATACATTAAGAACAAGGTTTGGTGTAATTGACTTGAATGCTTAACTAAAGTTTCTGCAATATTGACATGTGTTTTTGTGAGTGTGTTATTATATTTTTTATTTTACTTGTGTGTTTTTCTGTTTTTGTGCATGTTTGCTTTTATGTCTTTTTATTTTTCTGTTTTGTGTGTTTTCAAAATATTTTCACATTGAAATTCATGTTTTTGAGCAATCATACAAAATTTTCTAAGTGTGGTATTCGTCTGTACAAAATTTATTTCGTACTAGATGAATCCTATAGCGTATCGAACGTTGAGATGAATAGTCTGCATACAATTTTTTAGTTGTTATTACAGTTTGTCTGTATGATCTCCAGATCATTTGGACGATGTGTATTCATTCGTATGTACGCATGTAGATGATTATACGGATAGAATCAGTTTTTTTTCTGATCGTATGTATGAACCTTTAGTTTATACATACAAATACATGACATTCTGAGTGGGGGATGTTTCAAACCGTCAAAAAAATGTTCTTAAATAATCGATCATCCTGGATGAACACCTATTTGTCTGTATGATCATTTGGTCAAAAAGTTTGTACGAAAGGATGCCTCGTGACTTGCATGAATATGAAAAGCCATTTTGTTTTGCACACATTCCATCGTACCTATGAAATTTTATTTCGTACGTACGAACTCAAGCATTGTACAGTACAAAGCCCATTTCGTACGTACGAAAGATCATTTTTTCTTTAAATAGAAGGCTTTAGAACTCTAATTTCATACACCTAAAAAGCCTTTCCAAACCCTCGCATCTTTCCAAATCTGTCAAATGACAAACACTAGCAAAAGGAGTAGAGTGGCTAAGGAACTGACTAGGGGACCTTCCTCTAGAAATCCTGAAGAAAATTTTCTGTCCAAAACAAGCGAAGAATCTTTTGCTCGATTCCTTTCCTCTAAAATCACTTCTTCTAGAGTTCTACTTTAGGAGAACATTAACTTTCAAGTAATGCACCTTTTTACTTCGACTCAGTTTGCTTTTATTCTCACCCTCGTCCATTCCTACAACAAGGAGACATTCCATTATTTCCTTGAAAACATGACTTTCAATACAGACCCTAATAGGATTAGTTCCTATGTTTTGAAAACAGGGTAGAAATAACTTAGGAGGATTTGGGGATATTTTTAAATTTAAGGACTCATGGGATTAGAGCCCATACCTTGACCTCTGTCTCTAACAATGACTGGACTACAATAAACCAAGTGATTTGAGGGATTAATAATGTATGCCATTTGCCTAAGGTGTCCACTCTTAACCGTAATGCCCGGATCATCCAGCATGTTCTTTGAACTTCTATAATTCCTAAAGCTGGTGATCGAATAAATATTACTCATCTTCTTTCCACTGTAACATACCTAATTATGTCTGGCCAACTAATAGACGAAGCCCAACTGATCATTGATTGCATGTATGGACTTTTTGAGATTGGTCATGCCTCCCATAAGAGAAAGAAGAATATAGCCTTAGGACACCTTGTGACATACATTCTTGAAAATAAGTATGATCTAGTTCATCCTGTTCAACATCTAGAAGAGCCTATCTTCTAAAATGATGGATCATTTCGAGCAATCTTTGCTAAAGATGCACATCTAGAAAATGATGACTCTGAGGAAGAAAAGAGAGGACATACACATGCACCTGCTATTGGACCAGACTTTCAGGAGATGGTCTGGCGCTTTGATCATCTTGAGAGCCACTTTGATCAACATTTTGATCAAATTGAAACTCATCTTCAGCGGCAGGATTTCAACATCAACAGGATATGGGCTGGATACAATGTCAATTCGACTCGGTCAACACGAACATAGCTATGATGAATAGCTATTTTAATCTCTTCAACCAGCCACCTCCTTCAGATCAAGGCCCCTCAGAATGATAGATGTATTTCTTTTGTGAATTTCTTTGCCAGTTCTGATGATGTGATGTGATGATGTTTTGAGTGTTTGTGACTGTCTTTAGTTTTTATTTTTATGTTTTAATGAATTTTTGAGTATTGATATCATTTGTGCTCCAATGTATTATCTTTTATCTTGATATCAATAAAATTTATCTTTTTTTATTTTACTTGATTTTGATCACGTTTGGAAATATTCGTTAACCTATATGATTATCCTGACATAAATGATCTAAAAAGTGGTATAATTTGAAAAGTAATACAAAAATTAACTTTATTAGATAATCTAATTTTTCATAAATTTAAATTAGCTTATAACTCGATCAAGTTAAGGATATCAATCTCATATTCTTTTTAAGCATACAAAATTTTAATATTATTATTGTAATCTTGATAACTTATTATTATTTATTTCTCTTTTTCATATAATTATCTTTGTACTTAAAGAAATTTGAGCATTTTTATTATTAATTTTGGAAAGAACAACTTGAAAAATTGAAAAATTTACTAAAGTATAGAAATAAAAAAGAATGCGCAATGGTTCACAAATTAATAAGAGGTACAAAATTAGCCCAAAAATAAAAAAGATGCACAAAGTGTGCCACAAATACTGAAAAGATGCACAATGTCGCCACAAGTATAAGTTCTTTTCTCTATCTTTTAATCTTCAATTTCAAATCAATCTAATGTTCAATTATAATTTATATTGGAACTTAACTTACATTAATTTTCATTTGATCACTTTAGCAATAATTTTTCTTATCCAATTATCTAGACTGGTTCATAACCTTGATATATTTATTTTGTATTTGTTATATCTTAATTTAAATGATATAAATCCTTATTTTTCTTTAATGATCATTAATCTTATTATTGCAATTATAACTCCATCCCTTTCAAGATAAATTATCAAAGGCTTCTCATATGACTTCTTATATTTCTGTTGTCTTTTTCCTTCTTCTCTTTTCACTGTTGTAAAAAATGGGGAGAAATATTGTTTGTTTTTTTTGGTGTTTTTGTTCATATTTGCTTTTGTTCATGTTTTTTTTGAGTTTGCGTTTAATTTTTTGTGTTTTGCTTTTTAACTTTGTTTTTAGTTTGTAGTAGTATTTGTTTTTATTTTTGTAAAACTTAATAAAAATTAAAAAAATATTTTGAACTATTCATAATAGAAAACTCCTTATATTCACATGCTTATTCATTTAGGGGGAGTTAAGGAGAAATTTAGGATCTTCAATTATAATCAAATAATAACTATTTTGCCATCATAAAAAAAGGGGAGATTGTTGAGATAGTTGCTACTTAGCTTTGCATGTTTGACATTATTGCAACTTGTATGTTTTTTATAATTTCAAATATTATTATTTTGATTATTATTTCTCCTAACAAATTTTGGAAGAATTATTTTTGCTCTTGTATGTACTAATTTTTTAGAAAAATCATTCTCCAGATTATTGAAGAATTCAAAACAAGACCAGCTTAAAATATTTTATACATTGAAGTATGTATTTTTATTTTATTGAGTCTAAGAGTGTGTGATTGTAATTGAGTAACTGAGCACATATACACCGGGGGAGAGATTTAAAAATTTACATTTTTAAACTGATCGTATGGTACGATACCTTTTCATACGGGACAATCTATTGGTTATTTTTCCCCAATGAGATATGAAATGAATAGGAAATGGAAATTTTTTTTTCTAAGTATAGATAGTATGGACGATTTTTTCTATTCGTCCCAAGATGATCTCCTCTGGATTTTTCAAATGAACTATTTGTCCAGATGATATTTTTAGTTCATCCTAGGATGATCTCCTTTGGATTTGCCAAATGAATTATTCATCCAGACAATATTTTTGTTCGTCCCAGAATGATCTCCTCTGAATTTGCCAAATGAACTATTCATCTAAACGATATTTTTGGTTCATCCCAAAATGATCTCCTCTAGATTTTCCAAATGAATTGTTCATCCAAATGATATTTTTGGTTCGTCTCAAGATGATCTCCTCTGGATTATACAAATACACTGTTCATCTAGACATTTTTTTGGTTCATCCCAGGATGATTTCCTCTGGATTTGGGAAATATATAGTTCATACTAGATGAACCTATTTCATACAAATGATGATCGAGTATAAATTGAGTTCGTATCAATTCACATTGAGTTCGCTCACAACAATTTTTAAATTGTTCGTACGTATGAAATACGATCGTACGGGATGATCATGGACGATCAAAATTTGAAAAACGCAATTTTTGGATGATTTTCGTGTCTTTTCTATAAAAGGTCCACTTAAGACTATCATTTAATCTTTTTTTCTACGAGTCTTCGTGAATGGTAAAGGGAAATTGAAGGAGAGAGTGTGAGAGAGTGTTTGATAGAGATTTCTTTCTATTGGAGTATGAAGGATTCACTAAGTTACTCAAGGGTAAGGATCTCTATATATGATTTATATTTCTTCACTCTTTCTCTTGTCTTTCTAGATTGCTTGTCTGAAGATTGTTCAAAAGGATCTGATCCTCTACCGACACTCGAGAAGTATGAACAACCAAAGGTTCTCTGCCTACACTTGGAGAGTATGAACAGTCGAAGGTTCTCTACCTACACTTGGAGAGCATGAAAGGACGAAGGTTATCTTCCTATGCTTGGAGAATGTGAACAGCCGACGGTTCTTATCTAACACTTGAAGGGTGTAAATGGAAGATGGTTCTCTGCCGCACCGGGTAGTGGTGGAAGAGAGTTTTGTGGAGGCTTCTCCGTCTTACTGTGGGGGAAAAAGGAGAGACACTTGTGGTAATAGTTCAATACTTGAAGTGGGAGACTTCAGGGAGTGGATGTAGGTCGTATTTGGCCGAACCACTATAAATCTTTGTGTCTTTTTATTTTTACTGCTTTTAATTTCTGTCATTTTATTTTTCGTGGTTGAAAATAAGATTTTAAAATTTGCTACAAAGAATCAATCAATTTTGAACTTTTAAATTTTAACAAAGAGGAAAATTTTTAATTATCAATTCACCCCCTCTCTTGGTTAGCCTTTGGGACATAAGCTTAGGTCTAACAACCTAACTCATATTCATCTAGTTTCAAAAGATGTCATGGCTTCTATTAGAGATTTTTTAGTGGTACTCCTTATCCCAAGTTTTTCTCTTCCTCTAAAATTATTTTGATTCCTAAGAAAGAGGTTATTAACTTTTCGGATGACTACAAATCTATAAGTCCATGTTCTTTCTTAAATAAGTTAAACTTTAAGATTATTATGGGAAGATTGGCATTGTTGCTTCCTTAAATAATCTCCCCTAGTCAAATTATATTTGTTAAAGACCATTACATTTTTGATAATGTGCTTCTTACTCAATAAATTATTCATGATATTAATGCTAAAGTGAAAGGGGTAACACTATTTTTAAACTTTATATTACTAAAGCTTATGATAACCTTAATTAGAATTTTCTTCGTAGTATATTATCTCTTTTAAATTTTAGTTCCTCTTTCATTATACTTATTAAGAATAACATAGAGAAGTTTTATTTCTCTATGATTATCAATGGTGAAAGTCATGGCTTCTTTAAGTCCTCTCAAGGTATAAGAGAAGGTGTTCTTATTTTTACTACATTATTCATTATTGTAGTTAAATATTTATATAGGGGTTTGGATGATCTTTACAATCAGCATCCCTAGTTATATTATCATGTTTTTAGTGGTTTCCCCATAACCCACCTTAGTTTTGCTTATGATTTTATCATTTTCTCTAATGGCTCTCTAAATATGCTTAATATTCTCTTTTAATATCTTAACCAATTCCAAAAGAATAGTGGTTTGAATATTAATAAAGGAAGAGCCATAGTAGAATTAATGCTATTCATAATAAATAGTATTTTGTTTCTAAATCTCTCCCTATTAAATACTTGGGAACCCCTTTATTTAAAGCAAAGAAAATATCTTATCTTTTTTAGGATATTTTTGCCACTATTCAAAGAAAATTATCCTCTTGAGCTTTTAATTTTCTTTCTTTTGGTGGAATGTTAGTATTGATTAAATGTGTGCTTTACTCAAAGCTTATTTATATTTTTCATACTATCTAGCCTACTTTGAGTGTTATTATGTGCATGGAGAAACTTTTCATTAAGTTTTTTTTTTTATTATTCTAAGAATAATAATTCATGTATTCTTCAGACTTCTTGGAAGAAGAACTGTGGTGTTCTTGATGAAGGGGGGCTTGGGTGTAAAAGTATTGTGGATTTGGATCATGCATTTTCTAATAAAATTTTGTTTTCTTTTAGAAACAATAAAATTTTATGAGCTAAATTCAAGATGAAGATGTACTATCAAGATAAACATCTTGTTATTTTCCACTATAATGGTTCTGATTTTTTGGTTTGAAAAAGACTATGCTCCATTAAGTGGGTGGCCGAGAAGTTCATTGAACTGGGCATTAATCATGGTAATATTTTCTTTCGACAAGATAATTGGATGAGACCTTATTCTATTGATAATTATTTACACTCTCATTCTATTATTTCTATTAAAGTGAATAGTTTTATTGATGATAATAACTAGAATGCTAATAAATTAATGGAGTTTGTTCTGGACAATTAGTGAATAAAATTATGTGAATCCACTTATAGATGAATAATTAGGATCATATTTTGTTTAAGTTGTCCAATTCTAATAATTTTATCTTTAAAAATGTTTGGGACTCTATTAGAGCTACATATTGCAAATCTTCTTTATTTTTGATCATTTAGAATAAATGCATCTCTATGTCCTATTCTATTTTAGTGTGAGAATATTACATAAATTTCTACCTATTAATGTTTTCTTGATGAAAAAAAAAATTATTCATACTAAATGTCAATTTTGCTATCAGATTGAATTTTTGAATCATATTTTTATGTATCTATAGCTGATAAAGTTTGGAGGTAATTTGATGAAATGTTTAACAATTATAATTTCAACAGTGATAGTGATATTTCCTCCATCTTACAAGCTTGGTTTTCTCCTATTAAAGGTCACATCAAGAATATGATTCCTTTTCTTATTTCGTGATATCTTTGGATGGAATGATATGATTCTAAACGTAGGAACATTAAGTTGAACTTCATGTGTATTGTTGCTAGAGTGAAAGATAAATTTCTTTAACTATTTTCAATTAAGCTTATCACTGCTAGTAATTTTAAGAATTTTAGTTTTATTGCGCATAATTTTGGTATTTTTTTAACATCAATGATAGGGATCGTAAGGAAAGGATTGTGTGTTAGCTAAAATCTATTTTACCTTTTGTGAAGGTGAACACTAATGATTAAGTAAACAATCATTCTACTGAGTGTGGTGGGATTATGAGGGATCATTTAGGTATTCTTTTGTTGGTCCTTCAAAACCTTTTCTGTGATTCTTGTTGAACTTAAAGCTCCCAGTTACAGGCACAATTTATGTTATTCTTTTGATATTAACAACATTTGGGTGGAGGTTGATGCAAAGCTTTTATTACACTTTATTAATGATAATGTTTCTGGAAATTTTGAAAAATTTTATCTTATCAGGGAGATTAAACATATTCTTTCTAAGTTTAATTAATATTTTAATCATATTTATCAGGATGGTAACTGTTGTACTGAATAGCTTTCCAAACTTGGGTACTAGTTAGATAGTTTCGATGATTTCTCAAGCTCGATGTTAACTCATGCTCTAAGGGGGATGACAAATTCGAACAAATCTAGACAAATCTGGGTTGCCATATTTGAGGTTGTGATGTTGCTTTCATTAACGGATGGTTTTTGGGGTTCCTTTGGTCTTTTAGTTTTTTGGACTATCCTCTTCTTTTTCAGACTTCTTATATTGATGCTTCTTTTTCGTTTGTTTTGGCCGGATCGCTATTCTGTGATGTTGATGGTTGTGTGATTTTGAGCATGCATATTTTGTGTGATTGGAGACATTTTGGGAAGTTTCTACGCATCAGTGAATTGTTGGTTCGAGTTTATGATTTTCTTTATATCATTTATTATGATGTTTGTGGGATAGATTTCTATTGGATTTTCATGGTCTTTTCACATTTTGGTTTCATGAGGGTTAGTAACACTCAGTCTATCCCCCTTTGGGGTGTTCTTGAATGCCCTTCTTTCTGTTTTTTTTTTATGAATATTTTGACTTGATTGAATTTAACTATGATTGTAAGTGAATTCTGCTATGAAAAGAATTTTCCATGCCAGCTAGCAACCTATTGCTACATTTATCAAGGGCTCACAAAATTTATGGGGAAGAATGCTAGGTTGACTTTGAAAGGTGCAGGGGCAGAGCCCCATGTAACCCCCCCCCCCCCCCCCCCCCCCCCCCCCCCCACAAAAAAAAAAAAATTTAACTTATAAGAGAGTAAAAAATCGTTTTTGCCCCTCCTTAAAAATCATTTTTGTCCCCCTAAAAATTTAACTTTGAAGGCTCATTTTTCTATGCAATAAATTTAGTATAGAAATACTTTTTGAAAGTGACATAATTAGTGCAAAAAAGTATGTATGATTTGATTAAGAATATCAATTATGTATATATTTCTTTCATGTTCTTGCAATATTTTTTTAATTTTTTTTGTGGATGAAAACATGGTGATGATTTTGATATACTTTTTTTTTTTGCATTTGGAAACTAAAAAAAAAAAGATCAAATATAAAGCTAAGAAAAAAAATTTAAAACAACTTTTCATAAAATTATATATATAATTTTTTAATATTTAATTATTTTTATTATTTTATTATTTTTTATTTTTTTATTTAATTTGCAATATTTTTTTTTAAGGGAAGACGTCCTACACAAAAGATGGTACATAGACATATCTTTCATTTGTTAGTTAAAATTATCTATAAGATTTCGAGGCTAATTTTGTTTTGCCTGAAAATGACAGAAATTATTGCCTGCAAAGTCCGGGCAGCATTCGGACTCCCATCGAAAAGGGTCATGTCATTTATACACGGTGTGTGTAAGGTTGCACATAGGCTATGTACAAAAACCATAGCCTATTTTGATTGGAGTCCGGATGCAAGCTACGTCCGGATTCCACACCTAATAATTTCTCCAAAAATGAAAGCTTCTTCTTAATAAGATGTATTTCGTTTGGCATTTATTTTTGTTTCTAGCGAAGACATTTCCATTATAATTTTGTATCATTATTATTAATTGTTTCTCCATATTTTACAATAAAGATATTCTTTTTATTAACGCTTCTGCTGTAGACATTTAAGACTTTCATTTTCTGTATGAATTTTTCATATCTTAATGGAAGCCTGTTTGGACAAAAGCTGTACATATTAAAGTAAGGCTGGAATTTCCATGTAACTTCCAAATTATGAGTGCAAATCTACAAAACAGCTTATTATAATTAGTAGACGAGTAAACAAGTCAAAGGATTTTTTTAATTGGAGGAACCAAACAAAGCAATTTAATCAAATGAGTTTAATATCCAGGATTGAAAGCGATCAATTAAAATTTGAAATTTATTTATTGCATTATTATTAGGCATTAAATATACTTCAAATTAAGCATGTTTGCTATTCAAATTTTAAAGAAATTGTATGATCGGAAATCACTAATATCCACCTTGCATTTGAAGCATGATGAGAAATTGATGTATTCATATTTGGTCTTCATATGGGACGCCATTCTTACTCCTTTTTAAAGCAGCTTTTTAATTAAAAAGTTGTTTTAAGACACATCAAGAAAGCCGTCCCAAACGAAGCCTTAGTTTAAGTTGTTTGAATTATGTACACATCTATGAGGCTAAAAGTAGCTTATCTTGGGAGACCTAAAATTAACAAAATAATTACATTTTGTAATCAAATCTTAGGCTTATTAGATGCTTCTTAGTGAATGATGTAGGTTGTTGTGGGACCAGGTGTACAACTTAATAGGCAAGGCTGAAAAGGTCATTGAGATCTAACAAGCTCATCAAAGAGCCGAATGACACTAAAATGAACTTTCCTCAAGAGAACTTGACCAAGGGGAGAATTAGCCCTAGGGGTACTCTCCCTAGATGCACTCGCCATCTATGAAATTTGTTTGTCTAATTGATAAAAGAGTTCATTCACATCAATATAAAGGTTTCAAATATGCCTTTCTAGTTTGTAGCTCGCTCGAAGCACTTGTCATTTCTACATAGTGGTGCTTGTTGAAGCCATCCTATGGTACTTGTCAAAACCACCCAGCATTACTCACTAAAAATATCCAAAAGCGACATTGGAGACTATTGTACATGTGTAGCTAAAAAATTATTTTCACTTATATGTCCATATTAAAGCATGTATTACTGTTTTTTTGTTTTTTTCAAGATGTAGCCTCTCTTGCAACCTTCTAAAAATTATAATAAAAGGGTTGAGAGGTATTTTTAGACCTCAATCTAGTTTTAATATAGATAAAGAGAAACAGTGTTCTTGAGCTCATTTACTTTCTTGCCTTTATCTTTCTTTTGTGCTTTATAATAGCCTATCTACTTTTAAAACTAAAGTCTAGTATCATGGATATACAAATTTAAATGCAATATCCTTTTAGATGCAATCAGGATGGATTGATGCCACAAAAAAGAACCCAAGCATAAAGAGAAGAAAAGCAACAACATAGAAAAGGTTCATCTACTATGGAGAATCAGGAATTTACAAGTAACAATCAACTTATTCGGATTGAACAGAGGATCACACAAATGATCTCAAGAGTCCTAGAGTGAGTGCCTAAAGTCACTTTAAGGGTGGATATGCCTAAAGAATCATCAAATTTTATAGCCCAAAGTGGGTGATCAAGAGTCAAAATGTTGACCTAGATACCCACAACAAACGGGACATACAACCTTAGCCTTGAGGAAAATACCACTCCCCTGCCAAGGTGAATGTAGGGAGACTACTTATGCTAAAGAACACATTCTTCAGTAAGATTACAAAAGCAAAATTATAAAAATGTTTAAAACATTTTATCTAGAGGCATGTGAAGGAAGTACATATCTATATATTGAACTACATAACTTAATTTGAGTTGGGCACCTCTATGCTTGACATTGACTATGCAATGAATTGCTATTTGTTCTTTAACATCCTCAAAGCATTACCTCTTTAGTTATTCATGCACCTCCCATTAGATATCATTACCTCTTTCACTAAGTTCATGAGTTTTTTCATCAAATAATTAGTCAACATGAAGAAATCTTTAAAAGACCAGAAGCTACCTTTAAGAAGATGTGGGATCAAGTTAAGTCTCTCAAGAATTTCATTTTGAGGTCTTGATAGAAATGATAGATATGAAGGTTTTGGAATTTTTCACCCATGCATCTTTTGCTCAAGGTTTGTGAGAGTGACCATTCACGTATGCTCTTAGCTTATAAAAGCAAAAGAAGTTCCATTAAATAATATGGCTAATTCTTATTCCACTAATCACCATAAGAGATGTCTCAATAAAGTGAGATGACTAGCAAGTCCTTATTCATGATATTAATCCCCTACAAATTAGCATGATTGAGAGGTGGCTGCATTTCTAGTAGAACTGTCCCTACCAACATAAGGGGGCCCCACTACCCATGAGGCTATTAAGGATTTCAAGTCCATCATCTTTATAAAATAAGGAGCTACCACTCCCCACTTACTAATATCAAAGGAAAGGCCACCTTTATCTTACCACCACTAATAATCATCCCAGTAATAGTGTAAATGTTAAAGTAGTTGGTCAAATAAAAAAACGGTATGTTAAATGTCCTTTATCTATGGAGCTGAGAGCATATAGTAGGGACACCTTGTAGTACTGTATATATTTCATAAAAACCATAAATATTACATCAAGGAGTCTTAACACCTATGAAACCAAGTAAAAAACTTGACCAAAGAATGAAATATAGAATAGTTCATCTTAAAGAACCTAGAGAAAAAAGTAAGGATGGACCCATGGAGGGATATAATAATGAGCTAGTCCCAAATTAAGAATTACATAGAATTAGAGTTGTGTCACTTAAACTCAAAGTAGAAACATTAGAAATATCTCACTAGGTGAATATCAAATGGCATAAGTCAAAAAATGTTAATTCGATGACCATTTCAAAAAATCCCATAACAAAAGTTGCCCCATCACTTTTTTTTTTAATTGGATAGACCGACTAGTGGAAATCCCTTTACTGATGTTACAATTTCCATCATCATTATCATCAACTATCAAATTATGAGCATCTTACTAAACACTTGGATCTTAGAGAATATCATCTTAAGATGGTATTGCAAAGGATTAATCTAGGTTCTTTCCATTTAGCTCAAACTACAAAACTATTCTTCATATTCTTTAGAGACTAAAAAGAGATAGAAGGTATAATCATTTTACCCATAATTGGGGAGCGGAAGAGTGATAGTCCATAGTATTGGTTAATTTCCTCAAAGTGGATACCCCCATTAATTATAATATAATATTTGGGTGAGCACTCTTGAATACCTTTAAGGCTAAGGTCATCATTTATCATGAGACAATAAAAGTTCCTACAAGATGATTGTAAATCATTATGAGAGCATTCTTGATGTAATAAACTGCTTCCTATTTGAAGGTTAAAGAAAATAATAAAAGTGTATAAGCAGACATATTGCAGCAGGAATTAGAGAGAGGAGTAGAATTAGAGACTATCAAAGAAGTGAAAATTTTCTAATTATAGAAGTAGGTCCATGTTGAACACCTAAAACTAGCACCTCCTTTAGCCTTGAGCACAAAGGGAAACTTGTCCAAAACCTTTAATAAGTTATTGAATATCAAATTGATAAAACCATTCATTTGGAACCTTTAATTAAAGTTTAGTTTAGTCTAAATAACCATTAGATTGATCGTGCAACTATTTAAACCTTTCTTTCCAAAGTGATCCAATGTCTCAAGAGAATTTCACCCCTTTAAAATAAATTTAAATAGATCCAAAATAAAATTTATTTAAGTGGTTCTTAAATAATTTGTAGGACCCATTGATGCAACTATAATCAATCATATATGGCTATCATGTCCTCGAGTTCACCAAAACCCAAAACAACTTAACCATGGGCATGCAAAATTTGTTAATTTTCTACAAGACAGTTATTTCATTTTGAAATACAAATTAGATTTGGAGAATAAAGCTATTGATTCCTCATTACAATTCATTTTAGTTATCTCCTCTTTTGAATTATGAATCCCTACATTTTTTAAGGATACAAGATGGCTACACTACTAACTCTGATTTTCATATTCTTTATCATGACCACCCAAATAAATCTCATATTCTCATTATCCTCTTTTTATTCTTCATGAATATCTTTAATGAGAGAATAAACTTTGTATCCCAAGAGCTTCTCTTCATAAATTTCTAAGAACTGAGCTTTGTTTTGGGGATATAGTAGAATACTTAGGCCAGGAGGAAGCCATTAAATCAATAAAATCAATTTTTTTCTTTTTTTTTCCCTAAATAAAAAGAGATGTTGAATATAATATTGCACTTTGTCCCACTTTAAAACTTTTCAAAAAAACTAAGCACGATATTTGTAAGCATACTACTCTCCTATTCTTTTATCAACCGTAGGAAGACCTTTCAAGAGACTTCATTTTAATTTTTACTAAGAACTCCTCACTGATATAGTAGTATTTTTGTTGTAGTTGATAGTTTCTAAAAAAATTCACACATTTTTACATTTCTTAAAAACTAATGATGTCGTGATATAACGAAACTTTTCTTCAAAATTATTGTTAACCTACATGGGTTTCCAACCACAATAGTTTCGAGCAACGATGTTAGATTTGCTTCATATTTTTAAAATTCTATGAAAATAATTTGAAATACAATTAAATTTTTAATCTACATTTCATCTCGAAGTAGATGGTCAAAAAAACTATTAATAGAACCTTAGGCAATATGCCATGGTGCTTAATAGGAAAAAAATATAGGCAATTGTGATGTGCAACTTTCTACTTTTGAGTTTGTTTATAATAGTACTATTTATAGAACAACTTAGAAAAAATATTTTAGCAGTTATTTATGGTTATAACAGATATAAACTAATTGATTTGCTAAATATTATTTTTATATATTGTATTAACCATTGCATAATATTATCATAAACTATTAAAACAAAGAGGGTTAGTGGTGGGGTTTAGGTCACTAATGTGATCAAGTGATATATGTGAAACTCTTTTAACATAGTTTGAAAAGTAAGATTCAATTTTTTAGAGTTAATTTAAGTAGGGGGTTTAAGTTTTAATTTATAGATTTTGGATGATTGTCCAGGACTTCTAATAATATGTCCAGACTTGGAAACATAATTTTCTCCCTAATAAATTTTCATCTCTCTAGAACTCCAAATTAAGTGAATTTATATTTGATTTTTTTAAAAGAGGGTGTATACTTTAATTCAAAATTTTTGGTAAGGAAGGTAAAGGGTTTGATAGGTCTAATTTGCTTTGGAAGTGATATTGGTTAGTCCTGTCCAAAAAAGATAAAGGTTGAAAAATTTGTAACAGTTCTATATGTATTAAATGGAATTTAGAAATTTCAGCTAGAATAGTTGAAGGAATTTTCCAAGATAAAATCTAAGAGATTTGAATTTTTTGTGTATTTTTAATTTTTTTTTTTGTTTATTAGAAATAAGTTATAAACAAACTGGAAATATAATTAGGCCTAATTTATTCTCAAAATTTTTGACTAAAATAATCCAAAATGGCGAAGTTTTATGGGGTTAAATACTTGCTAGTGTGGAACTAGTCTTACAAAATTAGAAATTCATACCAACTCTAGTAATGGGGCTTTAACTTGAATTTTGAGAGAAGGAAAGTCATTTTGGATTATGTTAAAATGGAGTACAAATAATAGAGCACAATTATAAAAGATTATAGACATAAAAGTTGCTAAAAAAAAAATAAATAAATAAAAAATTAAAACTCTACTCTATGAAATAGAAGTTTGATGCGGACTAGAATATACGCGGCAGTAGAGTAAAAATATAACGTCTTAGCAATATACGTATATCTAGCACACCAACAGATAATTAAGGGAGAAGCATCAGAAACTTTTTTACGTGGAAAACCCGAAAAGGGAAAAACCACGGGGCCTGACCCAGATGAGAAATTTCCACTATATCTGGATTGGTTACAACGTTTGATTCACCCCTTTACTTGAAGATGTCAGAATTACAACAAATTAGTAACAGACAAAAATCTTGCGATGATTGATGAAACGACCAAAATAAGGCAGTAGTTGGGATAAGCTTCAGCGTCGGTTAGAAGAGAACTCAGGCGGTGATCGGCAGAAAAACCGGCGATGGTCGGCAGGAACTTTGACAGTGGTCAGCAGAAACCTCGGTGGCAATTGACAGTAAAACCTGCGGTGATCGGCAGGAACCCCGGCGATGGTCGACAGGAAAACCGGCGGTGGTCGGCAGGAAACCCGACAATGGTCGGCAGGAACCCCAGTGGTGGTCAGCAAGAACTCCGGCGGTGGTCGGCAAGAACTCCGGCGGTGGTCGGCAAGAACTCCGGCGGTGGTCGGCAAGAACTCCGGCGGTGGTCGGTGGCAAGAGAGCTCCCAAATTCCTCCCTTCTCTTCTTCTCCTTTCTCTTCACTTGAGCCCTCTTGTGAAGAATGAGGGCTCTATTTATAGTTTTTCTGGAGTGTCATGGCTTGTAAATAGGTGTGAGATCAAGGGCGAATCGGGAGTGGTTTGAATGGACGGTCGATATTGGATCTCTTGATCGTGGACCGTTCGTTGGACATTTGAAGGCCTTGATGATGTCGGAATTTGGCGATCTTGGGCTCGTTGGATTCGTCTCGTCGAGACGTTCGATTCGAGTATAAGCTCGTGAAAATCGGAGACCGTTTGGTAACTCAAATTGTGGTTCGAATCTCCCAACAGCGCTTTGGGTCTTTGATTCAGACTCATTTGGGCTCGGATTGGGTTGAGTTTGGTGTCATTGGGTTCGTGTTTCTGAGATGCTCAGTTTGACTATAAGCCCGCTGAAATTGGAGTTCAGATGCTTCTGAATTTAATCTTTGAAGTTTTCAACTCAATTTTGCTTCAAGATTTGTGCATGATCAAGATAATTTTTCTTATGATGTATCAGTTGCCCCCCTGTTTTCGGAAGTCGATGCTTGCAAAGTCCGAAAATATATTTGTACCTTCTCATGAATTTTTGCCAGCATAAATATCAAAGAATGACAAATACTAGTCATAATTTATTTGTCCAAATTCATAACATATTTGTTTAATTAGATAAATATAAATTTATGTATATATGAAATTTTTAATAAAGTTTTTATAGAATTCTGAATTGAAGAAGGGATATTGTTTGGTTCAATTTATATTATTGATTGGACCTTTGAAGTCTTAAGCTGTAGTAATTTTCTTAGAAGCCAAATAGCCATGCGTTGCCTTAAATTATAATAATTTTCAAAGCCATTGGTTGGCATCAAGCTACTTAGCTACACAATTTATTTATATCAATATATGATTTTATATGATACTAATAAGCTAGTTAATTTAACTACACAGATAAAAATGAAAGAGACTCAAAGTTATCTTCTCATATAATTTGATATATTTAGGCATGGCATGCACTGCCGTGGATATTTAGTTGGGTTATTATATAGAATATTTTATTGATTTATAGCTATAACTGTATAGTAATTGGCAAGCCATAAAAACTCTTCGATTCACATGCCTATATATATATTTAATAGTTAGAAACATCTGGAATTTTTGAACAAAAAAAAAAAAACTTAGGCGGCACAGTGAACATTGAAATGGCTCTTTGGAAATAGGAATAAGAGCTTAGAGAATATAAATTATTAATAATAATTTCGTAAATATATGTTGTTTGTGGCTTTTAAAATTCTTTTTTTTTTTTTTAATTCAAGAATTTTCTAGAATATCTTTTCATCTACCCCACCATTCTTCCTATAAATACTTCTTTAGGAGGTGGAAGAAATCACAATCTCTTGTGTCATTCCAAGCCCTCCCCTTGGATTGATAGCTCGGAGATTGTCAGCGGCGATCAAAACCTTACTCTCTTGTGCCGGTCCAAGCATTCCTCTGGATTGGTAGCTCGGGGAGTGTAGGTAGCGATCAAAGCGAACATTGGTGGCGAACATAGCCAAGCTCTCTTGTGCCGGTCCAAAATTTTCTTTGGATTGGTAGCTCGGAGAATTTTGGCATTTGTTAGTCTTTTTCAAATTTGGAGATAAATATGGCCGACAATCCCATATTTAACAATCAACGAAGATCCTTGGATATCGCATCAAAAAGGCCTCCTTCCAAAAATCTGGAAAATATTTCTGGTAATAATATTTTGATTTTCTTCGCTCAAGAGTCTTGATATCTTATTTCTTCAAAAACTAAATATTTTTAGGTGGAGGATTGACGGATGCCTCAAAAATTATTCCTTCTGCTCATGATGGTGAAAGGAGGAGATCAGATGATGTCGCATCCATCATTACATCTGATAGTTTGGCAGCAATTCGCAAGAAATTTTATGTGCCGAATGAGGTGTTGATTATTGCTCCAAAGAGAACTGATAGGGCACATGCTCCTCCACAAGGATTTGTAACAATATATGAAATGACGATGCGTGCTGGTTTGAGATTTCCTCCAGCACCCGAGTTACTTGAAATTTTCAAAGCATGCGGCGTTGCTTTACCCCAATTTTTATGTAGAGCAATAACAATTATAGTGGGCTTGACAATATTTTTTAGATAACGTGGAGCGTCTCTAACCGTAGAACATTTATCCAAAATGTGTAAATTTACAAGTGATTCTTATGGTCGGATTTCATGCCGAGCCAATAAGAAATGGTTGGATTTTGTAACGAGGGACCCTTCAAAGAATTGGTGTAACTCATTCTTTTTTGTGAAGAATGAGTGGGGTCTTCCTGAAAAATGGGATAAATTGAAAGAGTTGCCAAGCTCTTTACATATAGGAGAGGAAGATATTTTGAGAATTTTAAATTTTCCTGATGAAAGTCTTCAACAGGAACTACGTTATATTAGTCGATGTGTGACAGAGGAATCTCTTTTTAAAGTTGGCCTTTCCATTCAGGCAGGAAGATCCCATGCAATTCGGTTGAAAAAATCAGAGAAGGTTCGTGAAATAACTTCTACCGCTCTTAAGCGTCAAGCAAGCCAACCTTCAGAAGGTCAAAGAGTAACTGACTCTTCCCACCTAAAGAAGAGGAAAATAAATGATAAAGCGATCCCACCGAGAGATGATGTGGGAAGCAAGGAAGTTGCACGTTTCCCGACCATCGATGCAATTTCTCTTGATTCGGATATTGAAACTCGATCCTCAAGAATACATATACCAGAAGATGTATTGAAGCATACTTGTAGCGGGCGACAACATGCCAATGAAATCATGAGTAATTTCAACCTCTTTCCTTTTTTATATTTTCCCAATCATCACCTTTTTTTTTTTTAGCATAATTAAATTTCTTATTGCAGATGATTCAAAAGATGGATATGGAATCTCAATTTGAATCAATTTTGGATAATTGGAATGATGAATTTGTAAAAGTCAAATATTTACAAGGAGAGTATAAACGAAGATTGGATGCAAAGATTAAAGAAATATCATCCTTGGAGAGCCAATTGACAGAATGTAGAACTGAATTGACAACAATATCCACCTCTCTCTCTTTCCAAAATCGAGAAGCTGATCTTTCTCGCCATGAGTTGATTGAGGCTCATGCAGAAATTAACCAGCAAAAAGAAGCTTTGAAAATGCTTGCATTAGAGAAGAAAGCTCTTGAGAAAGAGAACAAGAAGTTACAAGATCATCTTCAACAAAAAGAAACGATCACTTTGGATATTGAAGCCACATCATTGAAGGCCATTGAAGAATTCAAGAAGTCTGTAATTTATCATCAAGAGATTCAAAGTCGTGCTCAAGAGGCTTATGAAAAATTATTTGATATTGAAGTAAAGGATCTGGAGCGTCAGAATCTCGAAGAAGGCTTTACTCGTGGTTTCCTAAAAGGTGTTCGGTTAGTTAACCGTAAGACTGGGGTTGATATTGAAGGGCTTAACCCAAGTCAAGCATCTGAGGATTCTTCTCCAGACTCGAGCGATGAAGATATTGAAAGTGAACTAGAAAAGGTTCTTTTTAGCGATGATGATGATATTGCATAAGATGTTTATTACTGGTTGTATTTCATCTATTTTCTTATAAATTTTTATATATCAATCTTGTTTCTAGAGATGTATCCTTTGGTCTATATATTGATTTTATGAAATATTAAAGTTTTTTATTTTCTTAAGAATTTATGATTCATTTAGTTTAATATTTTATTATTTTTTTTATTTAAAAAAAAATAAGAGACATCCTTTTATGATGTTTAACATATCCAAGGTTGTGTTGTTAAATTACTGCTTGAAGACATTTACCTGTGTGGATGAGGCTGGATCAAATCCCTATAAGATTGATCATATAAATTTGAAAATGATGATATATATCCTCTCAGGATATTGAACCTATCCAAAGTTGTGTTGTCAAAGCATCGCTTGATGACATTAACTTGCGTGGATGAGGTTGGATCAAATCCCCCTGGGATTGATCGTTAGAATTTGAAAATGATGATATATATCCTCTCAGGATATTAAACCTATCCAAAGTTGTGTTGTCAAAGCATCGCTTGATGACATTAACTTGTGTGGATGAGGTTGGATCAAATCCCCCTGGGATTGATCGTTAGAATTTGAAAATGATGATATATATCCTCTTAGGATATTAAACCTATCCAAAGTTGTGTTGTCAAAGCATCGCTTGATGACATTAACTTGTGTGGATGAGGTTGGATCAAATCCCCCTGGGATTGATCGTTAGAATTTGAAAATGATGATATATATCCTCTTAGGATATTAAACATATCCAAAGTTGTGTTGTCAAAGCATCTCTTGATGACATTAACTTGCGTGGATGAGGTTGGATCGAATCCCCCTGGGATTGATCGTCTGTGGATTGAGATACAATGAATATTGTGTTTTTCTCAAATCAATGTTATGCTTAATGTTTTATTTTAGGACCACCTATATTCTTTTGTTTAAAGAAGATGTCATAAATGATAATGATCAAGCAAAGTTTTACTATATAAAAGACAGTACAAAATTTCATGATGGAAATAGAAAGGCTACATAATAGTTCAACTTGAAAATAGTTTTACTGATAATATTTGCGGAGATTTCCAATATTCCAAGTACGGGGCAGCATTTTTCCGTCGCCATCTTTTAACTTGAATGTTCCAGGTTTGACCATGGATGCCACCATATAAGGGCCTTCCCATGGTGATAGCTTGTTACGTTGGGGGCCCTTTCCAGCTGCTTCAAGACTTCGCAGAACTAGGTCTCCAACTGAGATGCATCGGGGTTTCACCTTTCAATTGTAGTGGCGAGCTATTCGTTGATGATATGCCGCAATTTTAAGGGATGCCATGTCTCTTGTCTCGGGAAGAAAATCCAAATTGTCTCAGAGTTTTTCTTCGTTATTGTTAAAGTTGAAAGTCTGAACCCTGAGGCTTGGGACTCCAATATCAACCGGGATGATTGCTTCCATGCCAAAGCAGAGGTTATATGGAGTTTCTCCTGTTGGAGTTCTAATAGTAGTGCGATAAGCCCAAAGAACATTTGGGAGCTCATCAGCCCATTGCCCCCCAGCCTTCTCAAGACGTGTTTTTAGTCCTTTAAGTATAGTCCGATTTGTAACCTCCGTCTGTCCATTTGCTTGAGGATGAGCCACAGCTGTATGCACCAGCTGTATATGGAGGTCTTTGCAAAATGCTGTAAAGATTTTTCCAGTGAATTGGGTTCCATTGTCAGTGATGATTTTTGCCGGAATACCAAAACGACAAATAATATTCTTCCATACAAATTGTTTTACATTTGCTTCTGTAATTTTTGCAAGAGCTTCGGCCTCCACCCACTTGGTGAAGTAGTCCACTGCCAAGATGATAAATTTTCGCTGTCCGGTGGCTATTGGAAATTGTCCCATTATATCAATTCCCCATTGGGCGAAAGGCCAAGGGCTCTGAAATGACGAAAGTTCAGTGGCTGGTAAATGTGTGAGATTGGAGTGTAATTGACAATTGTTACACTTCTGAGTGAACTCCAATGCATCCTGCTTTATTGTCGGCCAGTAGAATCCTTGTCTTAGGATTTTGTTGGCCAATGCTCTTCCTCCAAGATGTTCCCCGCATATACCTGAATGAACTTCTCGTAATGCATAATCGGCCTCTGAAGGCGGAAGGCATTTAAGATATGGTCCGCTGAAGGCTTGTTTATATAATTCTCCACCAATGACAGTAAAGTTAGCTGCTTGCCTTTGGAGTCGTATTGCAGTTGTTGGATCTTCAGGTAGCACTCCTTCTTGTAGGAAAGATAATATAGGATCAATCCAAGAAAGCTCCTTTGGCTTGTCGATTGATTGTATAACCCATGGTCCTTCGATGCTAGGAAAGTGTACTTATTCGATATATTTTCTCTTGAAAAGATCACCGTTTAGTGATGTTGCGAGTTTCGAAAGGGTATCTGCACGAGTATTTTGTTCCCGAGGTATGTGAATAATTTCAAATTTCTCTATGCGGGTGAGAAGTGACTTCGCCATTTCACAATATTGTGATAATTATGAATTTTGAGCCTCAAATTCTCCACTTACTTGAGAGACTACAAGTTGCGAGTCAGAATGTACAATTAAATTTTGCACTTCACATTCTATAGCTAGCCTCAACCCGGCAATAAGAGCTTCATACTCAGCGACATTATTAGTTGCAGGAAATTTTAGACGCAACCCATATTCAAGAGTGGTGTGATGAGGAGAGATTAACAAAATTCCAGCCCCAGCCCCAGAGCTTCCAGAAGCTCCATCAACATATAATGTCCAACAAGGAGAAGAGAAAAGCTGGATTGGTGCTTCATCGGAGATCGGAACAGTACATTCGACCACAAAATCTGCCAAGACTTGTGATTTGATATCTGGTCTAGGTAAGAAGTGGATGTCAAACTCTCCCAGTTCTATTGACCATTTAATTAACCTTCCTGAAGCTTCAGGTTTTTGAAGGATACTCCGTAACGGAAGATTTGTGTAAACCCCAATTGTATGAGCTTGAAAATATGGCCTTAATTTTCTAGCAGAAAATACTAACGCCAAAGCTGTTTTGTCGGCTAATGGGTAGCGTCCCTCAGTCTCAGAAAGAATTTTACTGACATAGTATACTGGTCGTTGAATAGCATTTTCTTCTCGGACTAGCACTGAGCTTATGGCATTTAAAGAGACAGCCAGATATAAATATAACCTTTCTCCTTGAATTGGTTTTGACAGAAGAGGGGGCGAAGCCAAATAAGTTCGAAGTTGTTCAAAAGCTGCTTGACATTCATCTGTCCATTGAAATCCTTTATTTCGGGCAATTCTTAGTATTTTGAAGAAAGACAAATATTTATCTCCTGAACGGGCCAAGAAACGAGATAAGGCAGCTATTCTTCCATTCAGACGTTGAACTTCTTTTATATTCCTTGGGGGCACCATATCTCTCAAAGCTTTGATTTTTTCAGGGTTAGCTTCTATACCTCTATGAGTAACCATGAATCCCAAGAATTTTCCAGATGTGACTCCAAAAGCACATTTTGCAGGGTTGAGTCGTATATTGTAATGTCGAAGGAGGCTAAAGCATTGCTCCAGATCAAAAATATGTTTTGTCCTTTCAAGAGTTTTAACCAACATATCATCTATATATACCTCCATTGAACGACCTATGAGGTCTTTAAAAACTTTATTCATGAGGCGTTGATAAGTCGCCCCAGCATTCTTGAGCCCAAAAGGCATGACCTTATAGCAATATAGCCCCTTATCAGTTTGAAAAGCAGTCGCTTCCTCATCTGCAGGATCCATTCTTATCTGATTATATCCAGAGTATGCATCCATGAAACTTAACATTAGATGTCCAGACGTTGCATCAACTAATTGATCAATACGAGGAAGCGGAAAACTATCCTTTGGGCAAGCCTTATTGAGATCTGTGTAATCTACGCACATCCTCCATGCCCCACTTGCTTTTTTAACCATTATGACATTTGCAAGCCAAGTTGGATAATATACTTCTCTTATGAATTCAGCTTTCAAAAGTTTATCTACTTCTTGCTCTATAGCTTTTTGGCGATCTGATGCAAAATTTCTCTTCTTTTGGATGATTGGTTTATACGTAGGATTTATCTTGAGAGAATGCATCATAATATGTGGGTCAATTCCAGGCATATCTGCCGAACTCCATGCAAAAATATCTTGATTTGTTCGCAAAAAATCTGTATATTGTATCTTTTCTTCATCAGAAAGTAAAGACCCGATCTGCACCGTTCTGAGTGGATCTTCTTCTGATATAGGGACACAAATTAAATCCTCTACTGAGGAAGCTCTATAAAGGACATCTTCATTTTGCAGATCAAAATTTTCAATGCTTAAAGTAATAGATGGGCGAGGTTGAGCTTGTCTGAGATAGCAAGATTGTGCCTCCTGTTGATTTCCTCGCACTTCTCCAATCCCTGCTGGAGTTGGGAATTTCATCTTTAGATGAGGTACTGAAGCGATAGCTTTAAAAATTGATTACAAAGGTCACCCAAAGATAGCATTATATGTTGATTCTGACTTAACCACAATAAATTGAACTGAATGAGTAACTTGTCGAGGAAATTCCCCCATTGTGACAGGGAGCGTAATTGTTCCTTCTACTCCTACTGGACGATTATCAAATCCATACAATGGTCCAGCAGCAGGTTGAAGTTTCTCTCTAGCCAATCCCATATTAAGAAAAGTTGAGTAAAATAGGACATCAACAGAACTCCCATTATCGATTAAGATTCTTTTAACGTTATAACATGGATCTCCAATACCAGCATTAATGACAAGTGGGTCTTGGTGCGGAGTACGAATCCCTTCTAAGTCAGAATCTCCAAATGTGATGGAGTGATCAAATCGTGCCTTCTTTAGAGTTGGTTCCTCTGGGCTAGTGAGTAGGACTTGAGAGGATATTAAGGGCCCCCCTGCAATAGTTTCAATTTCTCCAACTATCTGACGATTTGTATGTTGTTGCCTTTGTTGCTGTTGATGATGTTGTTGTTGGTTCTGCTCCCCAGTAGGATTAGCCTCATTTTGAACAGGTGGATTTTGAGTGAATTGACGAAGATATCCCTGTTGAATTAGCCTTTCAATTTCTTCCTTCAATTGTCTACAGGCTTCAGTTGTATGTCCGCGGCTTCGATGAAAGTGACAATAATAATCTTGATTTCCAGAATTTGGTTTTAGCGGTTGGGGCCATTTAATAGTTTGCTCATGTTGTATAGCCATAAGAATATTAACACGAGTTGTATTCAACGGAGTGTACTCCTTCTTTGGCCTGTAATCCCGATTTTGCTGAGGGGGCCGTGGTGGAAGATCTTGATTCCTCTTCTGAGACTTTTGGGCTCCAGCTCCAGCTTCGTGCCCATTCTTTCTCTTATTAGAAGGCTGTTCAAATTGTTTTCGATGAGCATTGATAGCCTCATCAACAGTAATTTGAGCTTCTACTCTGTGAATTAAGTCAGCATCAGAATGAACTGTTTCTCTCATTAATGCAGAGTAAAAAGGTCCGGGGCGCAACCCTCCAAGAAAAACACCTCGTAGTAATTCAGGATCAACTCCTGGGATTTGTCGAGCTTCAGAAGAAAATCTTTGAAAATATTCTTTCAAAGATTCTCCTTCATTTTGACGGATTCCAGAGAGATGTGATGAATCTTTAATAATTCTTCTATTAGCAACAAACTGTTCGACAAAGAGTTTTACAAGATGAATAAAACTATGGATTGTATTTCTAGAGAGAGCATAGAACCAGGTGCGAGCTTGACCCTTTAGGGTCGCAGGAAAAACTTGACAAAGAAGCGCATCAGAAGCTCGCTGTATGTGCATAATTGTTCGATAATGATCAATGTGTTCATAGGGATCAGATGACCCATCATATGCATCAATGTTTGGTAGCTTGAACCCTGTTGGAATAGGGTGTATAAGAATTTCATATGTTAGTGGAGAAGATTCTTGAAAGCTTCGCTGTATATTGAAATGATTCCTTTCCCGTATTGGGAATTCTTCTTGGACCAGTCGTCGTAATTCATCTCTTATGACATCGCGAGGAGTATCTAGAGCAGGTTGAAGATTTTGCATCTGATGGGCTCTAGGTGCAGGATGTGTTGAACTAGCAGCATCATCTATTTCTGGATTATATTGCGGAGGAGGAGCACGAGTTTGATGAACATTTTCAAATTGTTGGTCCATATCATTTTGTTGGTGATGATGGAGAGGAGGTTCATCATTTTGAGACGGCATCCTTTGCTGGCCTACCTCCTCCAATATTTCGAGGATCCTTGCCTGTTGTTCCTCCATCCTACGAATTCGATTTTCCAAGGAAGAAGGCCCTTCCCTCTGATAATTACGATGTCCATGATTGCCAGATGGGAATCTAGTTCGATGCGTATTTGAGCGAGAGAATCTATTGCTGGTATTACTTCAATCAGCCATTGAAGAAATATTGGGAAAGCTTTCCCACAGACGGCGCCAAACTGATGCGGACTAGAATATACGCGGCAGTAGAGTAAAAAAATAACGTCTTAGCAATATACGTATATCTAGCACACCAACAGATAATTAAGGGAGAAGCATCAGAAACTTTTTTACGTGGAAAATCCGAAAAGGGAAAAACCACGGGGCCTGGCCCAGATGAGAAATTTCCACTATATCTGGATTGGTTACAACATTTGATTCACCCCTTTACTTGAAGATGTCAGAATTACAACAAATTAGTAACAGACAAAAATCTAGCGATGATTGATGAAACGGCCAAAATAAGGCAGTAGTTGGGATAAGCTTCAGCGTCGGTTAGAAGAGAACTCAGGCGGTGATCGGCAGAAAAACCGGCGATGGTCGGCAGGAACTTTGACAGTGGTCAGCAGAAACCTCGGTGGCAATTGACAGTAAAACCTGCGGTGATCGGCAGGAACCCCGGCGATGGTCGACAGGAAAACCGGCGGTGGTCGGCAGGAAACCCGACAATGGTCGGCAGGAACCCCAGTGGTGGTCAGCAAGAACTCCGGCGGTGGTCGGCAAGAACTCCGGCGGTGGTCGGCAAGAACTCCGGCGGTGGTCGGCAAGAACTCCGGCGGTGGTCGGCAAGAACTCTGGCGGTGGTCGGTGGCAAGAGAGCTCCCAAATTCCTCCCTTCTCTTCTTCTCCTTTCTCTTCACTTGAGCCCTCTTGTGAAGAATGAGGGCTCTATTTATAGTTTTTCTGGAGTGACATGGCTTGTAAATAGGTGTGAGATCAAGGGCGAATCGGGAGTGGTTTGAATGGACGGTCGATATTGGATCTCTTGATCGTGGACCGTTTGTTGGACATTTGAAGGCCTTGATGATGTCGGAATTTGGCGATCTTGGGCTCGTTGGATTCGTCTCGTCGAGACGTTCGATTCGAGTATAAGCTCGTGAAAATCGGAGACCGTTTGGCAACTCAAATTGTGGTTCGAATCTCCCAACAGCGCTTTGGGTCTTTGATTCAGACTCATTTGGGCTCGGATTGGGTTGAGTTTGGTGTCATTGGGTTCGTGTTTCCGAGATGCTCAGTTTGACTATAAGCCCGCTGAAATTGGAGTTCAGATGCTTCTGAATTTAATCTTTGAAGTTTCCAACTCAATTTTGCTTCAAGATTTGTGCATGATCAAGATAATTTTTCTTATGATGTATCAAAGTTCAAGAGGATCACCAATCCCCTTGGGTTGATCAGATAACAAGTTGTAAAACTTCTTGGATTTTTCTTTCCAAATAATGTAAGCCACCGATTAATTCTAAATTTCAAGAAAAGGGAGTTTTTAAATAAATAAGACCTCTTGAAGAGACACGTCCCTTTATTTAAATTCAAAATAAATAGTGAATTGGAGTGGAGAGAGGGGCCGCTTCCTTGCTTGGGCCAACTAGTAACCACTTACGACCACTCTGAATTCTAACAAACACACTTGCATGGATGGTCACTATGACCATTACTTAGTGAAAAAAGAAAAATGGTATAGTCCAAATTGCATCTATTGTTATAAAAATGTTCTTTAATCTTATCTTTTTTATATAGAAAATAAACAAAAATCTTAAAATTAAAGGAGCATCAAAGTATCATTGATCCAACAACGCATCGCTACATTTCCCCCCAACACTATAATTCTACAAAACTGGCATCACAATAGTATAAGTCACAAGATTCATTGCAAAGCTTAGCGTTGAGGCTTTACCCATGAACCGCCTTAGCAGCAGATCAAGCACAATATCACCAAATCACCATAGCGCCATGATGGAAGATAGTTATAAATGGTTAAACTGAAAGGCTAAACTGATGAATGGTGAATTGACACATCAATTTAACAATATCAAAATACTACCTAATCAGCATAATGGGGCTAGTTTAGTTATTTTTAAAAATTATAAATAGGGAGCTTATATCTCATATAAGAGGTTAGAAAGATGGAGAGATCTGTGTGTGTGTGTGTGTGTTTGAGAGAGAGAGAGAGAGAGAGAGAGAGAGAGAGAGAGAGAGAGAGAGAGAGAGAGAGAGAGAGAGAGAGAGTTTGTGTGTGTGTGTGTGAGGATGCTTTTGAATGGAGCTAGCCATATGATCCATTAGTGTTAGTCTAGCACAAGTCTAGTGAGAGGAAGAAGCTGGATTGTAAGGAGTTTGCATATGCACTGTCAAAGATTTTTGGGTGATTTCTATCATGCTTATTCTATTATACTTTTACTTTATATTTTAAAATGAAGCTTATTGTGTTTAATTTAAATTCCATGTCAAGCTAGAAGTTTGTCTCTAGGCTTATGATAATTTTATAACGAAGCATTACCTTAGATTAGATTATGATTTTCTGAACTACTTAATTTTCTTTTTAAGTCCTCCTACTTAATTTAGTTTGTGTAGAGGTTTTGCATGAACTTAAAATATATTATGTTCTATAGACTTCATGGAGGAGTATAAGAAGAATTAAGTGATTTTTAACTTAGATATTAAAACTATAGTTGAGATAAATCTTAGCTAATATTCTAGTAATCTCGACAAAGATAAGGTGTACTTATACTTAGATTTCCAACAACATTAGGAAAAAAACTATCTTTTACAAACATTTATTTTTAAATATTATATGCTCAGAGTATTTTTAATATATAATATGTTTCTTGAATTTTTAATTTTTAACTTTCAATTGCAGCACCCATTATATTCTATAGATATGATAAATTAAGTAGTTCTTATAAACATTGCAAGAGTAACCTTAGGATAATTCCAATCCTCATGGAAATGATACTCTTTTATTATTTTATTACTTGACATGACACGTATACTATTGCACAACACACCATAATGTAGTAAATCATAGTTGGTGACATTTCTAGGGAATATAATTAATTATCCTTTCTCACACTTTATATTGCTAAATAGATTTCCTGTTTAATCTTGTCCTTATTTGTATTTTGCTTTCTTTGTATTGCTACTATTATTTAATTATATTGAAAGTTAGTATTATTGCATTTAATTATTCAATTGTGTTTTACATAACAATTTCATGTTGTGTATATAATTATTTCATGCATAATGCATAGTAGGAATGATCAAGACAAAATATGGTTTTATTCAAAAATTAAAAGAACACTTTAAAAAATTAGAAAATCTAAAAAAAGTATAAAGAATTTAAAATGGCTGAATGAGTTCAGGAAAATGATCAACCTAGACCACCTAGAGAATATGTTAATACAATGGTTAAGGGTATTCACCAATGCATCAATATACCAAATATTATGGTAAACAACTTTGAGCTAAACTAGTGATAATTCAAATAGTATAAAATTCTCAGTTTTGATAAACCCCTATAAAATATCCCAACCTACTTATAGCTAGTTTTTTGGAGATATATACTACATTACAATATAACATAGCATCAAACTATGCCGTTAGACTTAGGTTGTTCCCTTTCATATTAAGAGATAAAGCTAAAATATGGTTGAACTCTTTGCCCCCATCCTCATTCACAACATGGAATAATGATTTAGTCACAAATTTTAAGCCAAGTTTTCCACCTATCTAAAATTTGAAAACTTAAAAATTATATTACCTTATTTACCTTATTAGATGGAGAATCTATTATGAAACTTTGAAGAGATTCAAAGAACTACTTACGAAATGTCCCCACCATGCATTACCCAATTTGCTTATTATTCAAAATTCTATAAAAATCTTATAGGCTCTCTTAGAACCATTAAAATATGCAGCTATTATAGGATCTTTGTGTTTGAACCCTTTGATGAAGCTTAAGCTTTGATTGAAGAAATAACCACCAATAATTCCAGTGCTTGTCTAAAAGATTAAGCCCTAGGAAGGTAGTTAGAGTGAATGTATTGAATGCCTTATCAATTTTAACTACACAACTAGCTGATATATCTGGAAAGCTCAATAACATTAGAGTTAGTTCAGCTAAGAGCACACATTTACTAGTAGAAGAAAATATGTTTGGATCCTCTAGTGGCCAAAATGCATATGGGATTGAATCATTAAATGTTATCATTAATAGACTTAATAACCTTTTCTCTAATACTTATAACCCAGGTTGATAAAATTACCCTAATTTTAATTGGAGTAATAATCAAAATGGTGGTAATAAATAGAAATGCAGCCAACCAAATCAAGTAGGAAATTTGAACCCATGTCCTCAAAACTAAGGAAACCTAAGCCTTCTTATCCACCAAGCTTTAACTCAAATAATCAAACATAAAATAAAAAAAAGACTTTTTGGAATATTTAGTTTTACAAATAGGCTCTCAATTACAAAATCAAATTACTACAATAAGAAATATTAAATATTAGTTTGGGAAGTTAGCTAGCTCTTTGAATAATAGACCCTAATGAACCTTGCCTAGTAATAAAAAACTAAATCTTAAAGAAAAAGGTAAGAAATATTGCAAGGCTATTCAATTATGGTGTAAAAAAGAGTTTCATGAAGTGGTTAGAAAACAGGAGAAGCAAATAGAAGAAATTCTTGGGGAAGCACCTACATAACCCACAAAGTCTGAAGAAAAATCTTAACACACTAAGGTAATAGAAAAACTAGTTAGAAAGATTGTTGAGAGACCACCACCATATTTTCCTTAGAGATTATTAAAGCAAAATTTAGATAAGTAGTTCTTTATATTCTTAGAGCTATTTAAAAAGTTAACAATTAATATATCATTTGCCAAAACCCTAAAGAAGATGCCTACATATGTCAAATTCATGAAAAATAACTTGAGTAAAAAGAGAAAATTTGGAGATTTTGAAATAGTAGTCGTTACTAAGGAATGTAGCTTTATCATCCAAAAGAAGAACCAACAAAAGCTTAAGGACTCAAGTATTTTACCATCCCTATGGCTATTGGAGATAAATTTTGTGGAAGAGTGCTATATAACTTATGTGCTAGCATCAATCTCATGCTCTTGTCCATATTTAAAATATTAGACCTAAGAGAAGTCCAACCTACCATTATTACCATGCAATTAACTGGCCATTAATTCACCTATCCAAAGGGGGTAATAAAATATATGTTAGTCAAGATCGATAAGTTTATTTTTCTTGTGGACTTCATATTCCAAAAAGACATGGAGATACCTATAATTTTGGGTAGACATGGCTTAGCCATAGGTAGAGCTATGATTAATGTTCAAAAGGGAGAATTAGCCATGAGGGTTTAGGATCAAGAATTTACCTTCAATGTCCTAAAATCTATGAGGTTTCCTAAGGATCATATTGAGAATTATAGTAGAGTGGATTTAGTGGAAGCTTGTGTGGAGGATATTATGGATGAGTTGTTGAGTGATATTCATATTTAGTTACCATTGAGTGAGGATGATTTAGGAGAGGTAGATGAAGATTCCATCCATGTAACTAGTGAATCCCTTAATATGTTTAGAGAGATATATAATGTATTAGATACATCATCTCAAGGGAAGCCTTTGAAACCATCTATAGTAGAGGCATCTATGCTTGAACTAAAAGCATTGCCTACCCACTTATATGGTTTTTTTTAGGAAAAGAGTCAAGTTTACCTGTCATTGTATTTGTTGAGCTTAAAAAGATCATAAAGGTAAGTTGATTAGTGCTTAGCAAGCATAAGAGAGCTTTTGGATGTCTATTTATGATATTCAAGGTATTATTTTGTCCATATGTATGCATAATATTTTGTTAGAGTAAGCTTCTCAACATAAAATCGGCCCGCAAAGAAGATTTAAATCTAACTATAAAAGAAGTAGTGAAGAAAGAAGATTAGGCTTGGTGCAGTAGTCACATTAGGAGAAGCTCATGATATAGATAAGGCTTGATATGGATTGGGGAAGCAGCCACATGAGGAGAAGCTTGCATGAGGAGGAAATCACATAATTGTTAAGGCTGGCTTGATCAAATGGGGAAATGGGGTAAATCATTAAAGTTTAGTTAAAATAAAGGTTTAGACTGCCACTATTAACACCATTTAGTGGTAGATTAAATCGCTACCTAAACATACTACAACAAAGCTTCTCAAATTGCTAGTGTGAATTACTGTAAAAATATCATTTTTTAGTAGTGTATATAAATAGAGTATCAAAGGTCATACATCAGAACATGAAAACTAAGAGCAAGCAATTCCACATGATATAATGAAAATAAAATCACATAAATAAACTCCATGTAGTACGCAAATCTATTTAATAACTATCTATTATGTGAGAACTTCATACAAGTTTTGAAAATAAAATGAATAACTGTGTTGAGTTTGTTGACCTTATTTTCCATGTAATCCTATGTCAAGGAATTTTACCTGGTCAAACTGATCAAGCTAGACCCCAAGACCACTTGCCTTGAGTCCAATGGGTCAAACCAAATTTGTTGAGCCTTGACCCAGGACCTGGGTCAACCTAGGTTGACCCAAACCTCCTTTATTTGGTTTTAATTCTCTTCCACTTCATCTCAAGTTTAATTATCACCTCTTCTGGACCCAATGGGTCAGACTCAATCCATTGGGCCCAAACCATTTCCCTAGGTCAACCTGGCCCAGACCCTTGCCCTGGGTCAACTTGGGACTAGGTCAACCTAGGTCGAACCATTTAGCCCAGTTGATCTAACCTTTCCCCATCTTCCCTAAGCAAAGCCACTACCAAGACCTCACCGGTGGTGAGATCTTTAGAGAACCGAGCCAAGAAAACTTTTAAGCTTCCTACACAATGATCTAAGGCATTTCAAGCATCGAGGTCAACTAAGGAATTGTACGAGGATAATCTACAAGTTTAACCGTACGAAGATCTTCTGAATCCTTTCATTAGATTGAAGTAAAATCGAAACCCTATGTCACTACATTTAGTGCAATTTAGCTTTTCGTACATCGCATTTTAGGTCACAAAATTGGTCCCCCATGAATGCTCTTCACTTATGCTATTCATATTTAAAATTTTATTGAGTTGTGTTAAGTCATTTGAGAGAATGAGATAAAATAATAGTTTACAGTTTCAGGATACATCTTCATCCGCTGGGAGATGATCCAGACCGTTGATCTCTTGATCAAAGGTCAAGATACTTTACCACGATTCAGATTGATCGCAGGATCTGATCTCATAGCCTCACTCTTGATTTGGCTTGATCACTATCGTCAATCCCATACTACAGAGGATCGGACGGCCGTGGAGCCTCGCCTACGTAGCCAAGTGAAACCACATATCTGTGGTTTCGAATACCCAAAGATTGTGTGCGGCGTAATCATTGCGTCGTCGCCAAATCATTACCCACACACCGTGGGGCCTCTCTAGTCGCTCCAGGGGTCAGGTTGCTAGCCACCATCGCCTTTTTATTTAATTTTTTAGGAAAAATCTTATATATATATATATATATATATATATATATATATATATATATATATATATATATATATATATATATATATATATATATATATATATATATATATATATATTCAAAAATAATAATACCTTTAATTTAAAATTAATATTAGTTTAGAATATTAATTATATATTAAATTATATTATTTATTAGATAATTCCTATATTTAATTAATAAATATTTATAAATAATATAAAACATATGTATTTTATTTAATTTATAATTATACTTTAAAAAGATTTTTTTAATGATCATAGTAAAATATTTGGATATATTTTTTTATATGATATCTAAATTAATATTTAAGTATTTTAAGTAATTATTTAATATAATTAGTATTTAATTATTATTTATTAATAAATCTTAATAATTATTATTTTTAAAATAATATATACAAATCCTTAAAAAAAAATAAAAACTTTTTTTATTAATTTTTGAAATTAAATTTAATATTACAATTTTTAGTAATTTATAATAATTAAGAAATTAATTATTAAAATTATTTCATTAAAGATTATTTAAACCCAATTTAAAAATATTTCCTAAATAATTATTTAATTATTATTTTTAATTTATTTTCATAAAGTTTTTAATTATTCAATTTTTAAATTATAATCAATATTATTATTTTAAGTAATTTCTCATTATTTAAATAATAAATTCTTAAATATTTTTTATTAATAAATAACTACATCTAACTTAAAATTATATCTTAAATAATTATTTAATTAGTATTTTAAATTATTTAAAATATCAAAAAATTTATTGTTAAGTTTTTACTTTTAAATTAATAAATATTTTTCAATTTTTATATTATTTTAATTAATTAAGCACTTAAATTTCTTAATTATTAATTAATTAATTTAAAATCTAATTATTTTCTAAATTTATAAAATTTATTTTTATCAAATTACTTTCAAAATTAGAAAATTAACTTTGTTATTTAATTAAAATTACTAATTATTTTACTATTTTAAATTGTTTTAATTAAATAATTAATTAAATTTTCTAAATTAATAATTAATTAATTTTAATTCAAATATTTTCCCTAAATTATAAGAATTGTCTTTTAAATTTTTTTAAATGATTTTTAAAAAATTTCAAAAACTTTGAGATTTATTTTAATTTTTATTAGTAAATATTTGTTATCACTTATTATTTTAAATTATTTAGAAACCCTTTTTAAATATTTTAAACATAAAAAATTCATAACTATTTTATTTTAAATCAGATTTTCTCGTATTTTTAAAAGTAATATGTATTTTCATTAAAAATATTTTTTGATATTAAAAATTATTTTTCTGATCTATTTATATTTTATTTAAATATTATTTAAATAATTAGCATACTAATTATTTTGAAATCTTCCTTTGGATGATCAGAAGATCTCTCCCCTATATCCATATATTTATACACATTGAATTATTTTCAGTTACTCTATTTTCAAACTTATGTATTTACATATTCTATATCTTTTAAACTATTTTTAAATATATAGTTTAAATCCCTTAATTTGGAGATATCTTCTTATAAAAATTTAAACATTGATTATGTTTATGAATAGCATTTTTTGAGAGGTGGATTAGTAGATGATTGGATTTCAATTATTCATTAATCACATCATTAAGTATGCTTAGTCTTATTTTCATCATTTTTTTCATGTGTAGGGTGCACAAACACTTAGCTTAAGCCCTCTTAGATCTTAGGATTGGTGTGTTTACTATTTTATGCATTTTCTTCATGTCATCCCAAGGGTTAGTCTTGAACATATTATTTAAACCTATTTAATGTAGAGACACCCTAAGGACAATAATTTAGGACCCATATAGCGAACTTAGAAAAATTATAGGAGTTATGATAGATCCTCGATTGATATGAAACTTCAAATATTTGAACTTAGTGATAACCTAAACCTCTAAGAATTTTCTAGAAATTTTTAGGAGCCTTTAAACCCCTTAATTAATAAATCATAATTTAACCTTTAATTGAGCCTAGATAACTTCAGAAAATTCTAATAATTATAATTCAGAAAATTACCCATAATATCTCAAACTCTTCAAATTTTAACTCTTAATCTCAAATAATTAAAGCCCCAAATGTAGCCTATTTTTAATAATGACCTTTTGTAACCCCTTAGCCTAATAGATAGGAGGATCCCGGACCTTCTAAAATTGACTGATATAATTTGAACTTCAAATATCACTACCCTAAGTGTTAAAACTGATCAACAAACTAAATTAAGTAAAATAGACCCCATTCTATTAAAATTTAAACCTTAATTAAAAGTGATCAACACATACGTAGAATTATTTGCTATGGCACCATTTCTAGATCTAAGTTAGGCTGGTAATTTGCTGTTTCTGTGTTTTCTATTTCTATGGCGCTCTTGCAAGTGGCATGTGTGCATATTATTTTGACTTGCTGTGAGTGTTTATTTTATTACTATGATGTACTTTATTTATGATGTGATGTACGCATTAGATCAACCCTTATGCTATGGATGATTTGTACTAATTCTATCTTATATAGGTGGCCACGCTCATGTTGTGTTAAAATAAAGTGGGAAAATCATTAAACTTTAAAACTAATGCTATTTTCTCTAGAAGCATAAAAAACTATTCAACCCCTTTAAAATTAAAAGAGCGTGGCCAAACGTATTTACCTTTCCGCACAAATATTAACTGCTTAGGATGTGATATATTAACTGCTTTGGATTCTTTCCTTTATTAGGATAACCATGCAGGAGAGTATAGATTTTATTTTTTAAGTGTAAAGTTTAGAGTTGTGAAAGTCTTTAAAAGTTAGGAATTTCAAATACTCGATACCCAAAAAGAAAAATAAAGGCCCATCATAGGAAGTTTCTTATTCATTTAAGTACTCTTTTAGAAGAAAAATCTTACAGAGCCCGAAGGAGATGATCTTGGGGAAGACGATCTGGAGGAAGATGATCTACCTGAAGACAGAGACTTGAAGATAAAATGCCTTGCTTTTAAGACTTGCGTCATTCAGTAGGATTAAAATCTAGGTTGTTGTTGGTGGGGCATGACCACCATTATTTTTTTATAGACCCTGGGTTATACTTATACGGTACTTGATGTAGACTTTAAACTTTTCTTTATTTTATGAATTTATATTTATGTGTTTACATTGATTGCATAGTAAAAATTGCATGATTTTTTTAAGTTTCTTTCTTGCATGTGCTCGGCTTATTTTTGCTAGGCTCTCTAAGATAAAAATCTGTTCTACTCGTAATTAAAAATTAATATTTAGGAATTAAATAATATAGAAATCTAACAACCTGAAGAATAATCAGAACCATGCAGGGTCGCATACATATATCTTAATATATCCTCTTCTCTCTTGCTATAAAACACTTTCCCGCCTGTTGGTAGAGTTTGGATAATCTGCCTATAAAGATGAGGTGCCAGACCTAAGGAAGCTCAGTCTTTCTTTAAAAATTATTTTGTATAAGTCTAAGGCTAATTAGAAAACTCTCTAGACATCAGTCTTTCTTTCAAAAACTAAACTACCTACCCATCTTTCATAAAGAATGGACAGTTTGGATTTTATGCGCTTAGGTGGTTAGCTTCCTTTCCTTTTCAGATAGGATATAAGCCAAGATATATTAGTTAGGACACTGGTGTTAGTGTTGGGTAGAACACTAAGCCCACCTAAGATATATAATTCAAGGCTACTGTATTGGGTGTCTCGTAATATGCCTAATCAATGGGTAAGTTCCTTTTCTTCAGGGGCTATAAATCATGCTTATATGCATCACATGGATGACGTCACCTCCATCCTTCCACTCTACATGTTTTGAGTGTGTTGTTTTTCTTTCCTCCACTTTCTTCTCAATATCTTAGTCCTTCCAGATGTTGGTATGAATTGTATATGCTTACTAAGCTGAGTTGAGCCCTTTCGTTCCCTCTGAGTAGGATTTCTTTATCTCCCCTCTGTGACAATCCTCTTTTGGGAAGAATAATATCAAATCTTTAATCGAGAATATTCTCGGACTCCGATCTGAGATGTAATTAACCACGGGGGATTGCGCCCGTAGCAAACAGAATTCCATAATAAATAAACCCCACTCGGGCTGATGTATCGAGTTGGAAAAACCTCATGACAGTGATCAGGTCGTACATATTATCACCAATTGGGGTGCACTGGCGAGAGCTGCTATCCTCAATAATTAATTGTGTGTCATGATCTAATCTGCCTTCCCATTAGTCCGCTTGCGAAGAGTGTGGAGGCCTGCGATCGTTTCTATCCCTCGGGCTGGTGCGATCGTATACCCTCTACACTCTGTAACGGCGGTGTCCTTTCGGAGATCCACAGAGTTCTTTTAAGAACCACTAGTCTACAAATGATTATTCTTCGTGATTAGCAAATATCTTTGGACGGTAGGTTAAAGAATTAAGCAACTTTGAGTTCCTTAGACAAATTCTAAATTAGAGTATTAAATATCGAGCAAGATTTGTGTTATAAGAGACTTGATGCTTTGGGTGACTTAATTCTTTGTTAAACCTTCAGTAATACTTAGTTAAAACCAATTTGAACGAGCTCAAAATTAATAACTTGTTGAATCTAATTTGAGATCTTATAATGAACTTGAACTAGAGAAATACCACTAAAAAATGTTGTCTAGATATTTTGATGCAAAACATATCAAATTGGATTCAAATCCATTTGATTTGTATTGAAATTAGGGTAATTTAAGATATCATATATAGCATTAATCATAACGTAAATTAGATAGCCTTAAAGCTCATCAAAATATATTTTTTATATTAAGATATTCTAACTTTTTTCTTTTTTCATATCAAACTACACTCTTCATCATTACCACGAAAAGCTTAGAATACATCCAAGAAAATAACTCAATAAAATTATTCCACATTATGTAAACAGGCAAGTTAATAAATAATTATTATAAAAAAACATGTTCTTATTATTAATATGCAATCTAATAAGTCCAAAACATGGAATCACGTTAGAAGCAAAAAAGAATATTGATCCCTATTTTTTGAAAATAAATTAATAGCTTTATTGCCAAATCGATACACTTGTCTAAGGGGCTGATTGATTTGTTAAAAAATGAATGCAAAGTATTTCAAATGTAGTATATGTCAAATTTTGAGTGTTTGGTTTGATAAAGAATGAAAAAAAAAAAAGTACAATTTTTTAGTGAATTTATTTTTCATTGTAAGTTGACTATACTGTTACCACTCGTTGTCCCCACCGTCGTCGGCCTCCGGACCTAAGCCATCATCTGTCACCTTTTGTCATTGTTACCAACATCATCATTGCAGGACACCAGCACAAGCACTAACCTCCGCCACCGATCACGATAATCGACCATCGCCGATCGCCACCGGCCATTGTTGTAAACGCCGCCGTGAACCAACTATCGTTACCAGCCACCACCATCATATCACTTTACATTATATTCATTTTACTTCAATGAAAATAAAATAATAATAATAATAATCATCATCATCGTCATCACCTCCATTATATATAAATTTGATCTCAAAGGAAAACTAAAGTTCCGTATGGGATAACTTTCTTTTTATTTTTGTAAAAAAACTTTAGTATAAAATTTTTTTAGCTAGAAATTCTTTTACTAAAAAACTAGTTTAAAAATAATAATAATAAATTTATCTAAAACGAAAGCCTAAAACAACAATCTAGCGCTTATCTAAATATGACTTTATTTGTTTGTCTCATTGATTATACTCTGTACATTTTGATGCGGAGCCAATTGTACGTCATTAGTTAGTAATTTATAAAGGGATAATTAATAAAGCAACTAGCTTGAGATATCTTTATATTCTACAAATACTCCATTTTTTAAGAGCATTAGAAGAAAGAAAATAAATAAATGTTTTCCCACTTTCAATCTTTTCTCTTTTATTTTTTTCTTCGGTAGTAATTGAGAGCTCCAAATGCTTACTTAGGGTTCAAGGCTTTGTTTAAGAAAGTCTATGCTTTTCTATTTATGCTTTTAAAAGCTTCTTTATTAATCAAAATTTTAAAGATTTTTCCAAAAAATGACTTCCCACTTCTCTATTTGTATTGATGGGGCACTTGAAGACAATTTTCATTCATCTTCGGGTATCAGACAAGGCTGCCCCCTTAGTCCATATTTATTTTGTATTGCGATGGATGCCTTTACATTTATGATTGACAATCCTACTTCTCAGGATAGATTTATTGGGTTCTAAACGAAGGATATGAAACTTACTCATCTATTCTACGCTGATGACCTTCTCATTTTTGGGGAAGCCTCGATGCATAACTGTGAAGTTCTTATGGATGTTTTAGATTCTTTTGCTAAGGTCTCTGCTTAATGGTGAATCATGAGAAGAGCAAGCTTATTATTTCTAATTTCATTCCTAATCTTATGGCTGTTTGTGAGACACTTAATATGCCTTCCTTTTGTACAAAGATGACCTACCTTGGTATCCCTATTTCAGCCAAAAAACTCTGCAAAGCTGATTTCCAACCTCTCATGCATTCCATCTCTAATCATTTAGCTGGTTGGAAAGCTAGACTGTTATCTCTAGCGGGTCATCTTCAATTCCTAAAATATACGGTTTGCAATACTATTGCCTTTTGGATTAGGAGGGTTATTATACCCAAATCTTGTATTAAGAGTTTAAGCAGAATGTGTGCTAGATTTATCTATTTTGGTGACATGGAGGCCAAAAAATTACACCTCATTTCTTGGAATAGAACCTGTAAACCTAAAAAGAATGGAGGGTTAGGCATTTTGGATTTATATGTCCTTCAATTTGCAATCTATTGCTCTTTGATTTTCAGATTTTACAATGCTAAGTGTACTTTATTCACTTACCTGTATGCTAAATTTAGTACACCTTGGACCCTGGTTTAGTGCAAAGCCTCTCCTCTTTGGAGAGATATTGGGAAGGTTGCCCTGCAAATCACTTCTAGTATTCATTTTGAAGTCAATTATAATAGTAATATTGCTATGCTATGGGATCCATGGATCAGTGGTAGGTCTTTATTGCCTGCGCTTCCAAACTGTAACTTGGAAAATCACATTCCTCATCAGGCCACAGTTTCAAATTTTTTGGTGGAGGGTGGATGGTTTTTCCCGAGCAATATTAAAGAGGGTTTTGTTCAATCTTTGGGGCATATTGGCATAACTCTTGATTCTAAATTCACTTTACTTTGGAAAGATAGAAAGAAGCCTTGTTTCTCTTCTTTTATAAAATTTTATTATCAGGAGAAGGCTACAGTTGATTGGCACAAATATGTTTGGCATAAGCATCATGCTCTTAAATTCTCTATATACACTTGGATAGCTATTAATGGTGGGCTTAAAACAGCGGAGGAGCATATTAAGAGGACCATTGTGGTGCATCACATTTATTTTTTATGCTCTTCTCACAACGAGACTAACTACGACATCTTTTTTGAATGTGATTATGCATTCTCGATTTTACAAAAACTGATCCCTATTTTAGAAGATTTTCTTTTGAGTCCTCGACTTACTCAAGTTTTGCATTTCTTGGGTAATAGGAACTAGTTGCTTAAAAACCAAAAGGAATTTTCCTCCTTATTGTTTGTTGTGCCACATACTATCTTTGGAGGGAAAGAAATGAAAGAAGATTTAAGTTTAAATTTAGAAGTGCATCCACTCTATGTTCTATCATCAAATCTACAGTTGAGGAGAAGGTATCCACCTGGAAGCATTCTGAAAACCAGAGAATTCTTTGGCCTTCTTAATGTTGTTTTGGGCTGGGGGATCTCTTACTGGTTGCTTGTTAGTTGTCTTTGGTCGGAAGGTTGTTGTGTTGTTGAATGGTGGAATTTTGTTTAATGCTTTCATGGAGAATCTTGTTATTTTTTTGCTCTGATCGGGTTGGAAGGCTGTCCTGGAAGGATCCTTTGAGTTGATTTTTGTTTGAATGCTCTCTACTAGCTATAACTCTTTCTGGGAATTTGGTTGTTGCTCTTGAATACACAGTTCCTTGGATGGTTGTTTCTAGCAACCTTGGACTGTTTCTATTGGAGGATTTTCATAGAAGGACGATGATGTAGCTGCTAATCATCTCCTTGGAGGGCCTATTAGGCAACCAGGAGATATCAGATCAGTGTCGCTGGTAAATCTGTTGATTCATGCGATTAGCAGTCTGAGTCCAATTTTGGTGTTTCTTTCCTTATTTTTGGGTAGCCGGTCCAGTTTTGGTTGTTTTTATTTTATTTTTGTCGCTTTAGGGGTATAAGTTTTTGGTTATTCCTCTTCCTTCTGTATGAAGTTTAACCTTTTTATTATACCTTACTTCTAACCTTTTTTACATAGTAATATATGGGCTTTTTGCCCTCATTTTCCCAAAAAAAAAAAAAAGATAAATTAAAGAAAAACTATGTAAAACTGCCATTTAAATATATATTATTTTTATTAACTGTTTTTTTCTAACACAAAAGCAGTAATAAAAACTCCCCTAAATGAAGACTATGACTTCATTTGAGATAGCTTTTTTACTACTTCTCAAACCTATTTTTTAATACAAAATTTTTTAAAATAAACATTTTGTACTAGAAAACTGCTTTAGAAAGCAATAAGAAAACTATCTCAAACGAAGCCTTAGCTTTTACTTGGGATGGCTTTCTTACTGCTTTTTAAAATAACATTTTATTAAAAAAATTTGTACTAGAAACTTGTTTTAAAAAGAAGTAAAAAAAGTAGTCCCAAACGAAGTCTAAGGCTTCATTTGGGACTGCTTTCTTCCTACTTCTTAAAGTTGTTTTTTAATATAAAATTTTTAATTTGTTAACTAGAAAGTTGTTTTAATAAGCAATAAAAAAGCTCCACTTCGTTTGGAACAACTTTCTCATTTACTTTCAAAGAAACATTTTAGAAATTTTCATACAAAAAAGTTTATTTAAAAATCAATAAAAAAGTTGTCCCAAATGAAACCTAAATTTGTAGACACCGGCCTATGGGGTTAATACACATTCTTCCAAAATAAAATAAAATAACAAAAACAATTTGATAATAAAATTGTTGCTGGATCAATAATGAAAAGTATATCAAGAGGGTCGAATAACAAGGCAAAAAGAAAAACGTATTGAAAATCTTACATCCAGCGTATTCAAATTTGATTATGATGCAATCTATTTTCCATACTAAACCGGCGAGAAATTCATTGTGCTTAAGCTTTCTCACTTTTTTTGTTCATGCTTTCTCTTATCTTAAGATCACTTCTATTTTATTGTTTTGTTATTGTATTTATTTATATTTTGATTTGGAGTAAAAAAAACCTTTGATGTCTTAAACATTTATAATTTTATTTTTATTGAATATTGAATAATTAATAGACTAGGTTATAATATATTTCTATCATAGAAAAACATTTGATAATTAGATGCTTAATTAATTGGTGCTCTCGTACAAATTACAATAACAAAATTGCTACGAACAAATATCTTTCTTTTTTAGTTAAATTTTATCTTTTTTTTATATATATTTATTGCGGGCTAAAACATACGAGATGATAGAGTTAGAAAATTTTCATCTCAGTGTTGTACGGATACCCGAAACACAAACAGAAGAAAAATGTAACACCAGAATTTTTACGTAGAAACCCTCGAAATGGGCAAAACAACGGGGCCACGCCTAGTTGAAAGGATTCAACTAGTGTTTGCTTAGATTACATGTGGCTGACTCATCCCTGAAATTGAGGATGATCATATTACAATAATCAACTCCCGGATTGAAATTCATTTGCAAACGAAGATCAGAAATTTGACGACGTTTGGTGATTGAGTGGAAATTCGGCTTCAATTGACGGTCGGGCAGAAATCTAACGTCAGTCGGTTATCGGGCAGAACTCCAACCTCAGTTGGTGATCGGGTAGAACTCCGATGTCAGTGGCCGCCAGGTAAAAGTCTGATGGTGGTCGGAGAGGAGTCTTGTGATAATAGAGCTCTCTTGCTTCTCTTCATTTTCTCCTTCCCTTCTTGCTTCATTGCTTCCTTCTCTTGTCTTCTTGCATGGGTCCTCTCTCATGAGAAATGAGAGATCTATTTATAATTTTCTAAGAGTGACATAGCTACTAAATAGGTTGAATATTAAGGGTAAATTGGGAGTGGTTTGAATGGACGATCCATGTTGAATCCCTTCATCATGGAGATTTACTAGGCATTTGAACGTCTTAAAGACATCAGAATTTGACAATCTTGGGGTTGTTGGATTTGTCACGTTGAGCCGCTCGATTCAATTATAAGAATGTCAAGTTTAGAAACTATTTGGTAATCAAAATTTTGGATTAAACCTTCCAAACGAACATCGAGTATTTGATTTTGACCCATTTAAGATCGGATTAGGTTGAAATTGGTGTTGTTGGATTTGTATTTTTGAGGCCTTTAGTTCGACTGTAAGTTTGCTGAAATAAAAGTTCAAATGATTTTTTATTTAATTTTTAAGTTTTCAAGTTGATTTTGCTTCGAGATTCGTGTCTGATCAAGAAAATTCTTTAATAATATATTAGTTGCCTCCTATTTTGGATGTCGAAGCTCCAAAAGTTCGAAAATATATCATAATATTTTAAATTGATCAAATTGTAAAAATATCCAAAAACTCCCTTCTAAAAATATAAATTTACTCAAACTTGATCATAGAAGCTCTGTTGAACTCTGAAAGTCCCAAAATGGATCCAGAACGATGAAAAATGATTCTAGGGACCCCAAAAACATCTAATTTGAACTGTCCGGGCCAAAAAATTGGGCACATACTTGTTTTGGCGGCCGAAATGGTCGGACATCCACCAACATTTAATGGGCTCACCCCTTGGGGCTCGCAATCATGGCAAGTAATATATATATATATATATATATATATATATATATATATATATATATATATATATATATATATATATATATATATATATATATATATATATATATATATATATATATATATAGTGGACCCCACCAAAAAAAATTATTTTATTAAATAGAAGTGGTGGCGGGCTGCAGTGCCACCGCCTCTCTAATTTTTTTTTATAATAATTTTGGATTTTGGTTTTTTTTTTTGTTTTAGAAATCCGAAAATGATATTTTGTGGCCAAAAAAATTTGAAAATTTTTAAATTGCTTCTATAAACTTCCTTCCCTCTCATTTTCAATTCCCCTCCCCCTATGAAAGCTATTTTTCCTTCTAGGTTCGTCCTGACGAAGTTGGATCGTCAGGGACGATCAGTACAGATTGTAAAGGAATTTCTGGACAAAGAAGTTCGTCCCATGATGAAATTTTTTCAGAGAGCAACTCATCCAGGTACGATTACTGTACACGTCTGAACGAATTTTGTCTAGAGGGCAAATTGTCCCGAGATGATTTGCGGTCGTCCGGGACGATCTGGTTGGATATATATGGAAATGAGATATTTTGAAAAGAGAGAAAAACACATGAGAGAGAAAATCGAAGGAAAAGGAAGAAAAGTGATTGTTGGGCAACTTCTGTCCGTTTCCGTCCATAGCTGCAGTTGAGAAAGTTGACCAACTCGAGGTAAGGCACATTCCGCCTTTCTCAATTTTCAGAAACGAGGATTTTGACGACTTTTCTGTTTCGAATTTTATTTCTGTTAGCGAATAATTGATTCCATTTTGTACTGAAAGGTTTTACTTCGTAACTTTTGGAATGTTTCTGAGATGATAATTGTGCACATTTTGAGTATTTTCTGTAATATTTTTACCGGGTATTTTGAATTCTGCAGAGTTTTTATCGAATAACAATTTATCTGAATGTCTGAATTTACTGTCTCAGTACAATGAAAGTCTTAGAATGATGTTGTGTGTCATCTGTGGTAATTTGGTAAATTTCTGAATATGTGAATTTTGTGGAAATTTCGTATATTGTTGTTATGCTGCTAACGATTTTCTAACCTAATCCAATTTTCTGATTTGATTGAATTGTTGTGCTGTGATATCAAAAAGGGAGTTATAAGGGGCCGGAATCCTTTGGGATTCCATTATCTGGGTCCGAGAAATCTGAAAATATGAAAATCAGAGAATAAATTTTGTTCTGAAAATTTCGTATATATGTTCTGTTCTGGTGCTACAAGCACAAGGGAGACATAAGGGGCCAGAATCCGTTGAGATTCTGTTAGTGTCAGGGGAGGGAGGCATAAGGGGCTAGAATCCGTAGAGATTCTGTAAGGGTCTGGAAAACTGAAATCTAATGTTGAAATGTGATTTTATCTGATTTGAAATCTGTTTTGTATGATTTTGTTGTTCTGTACGATTTCGTTTGTTCTGTACAATTCTGTTCGCTCTATACGATTTCTATTTATGAAGTGTTTGACTATATGATTTCTTTTTACGATTTCTGTACAATTCTGTTTGACTTCTATTTGAGCAAATGTCTGTATTCTGATGACTATATGATTTGTATACGATTTCTGTACAGCTATTGGAATATCAGCATCTGATGTATTTTCTGATGTGAATTTCTGGAGATTTGGATTGGTGAGTGTAGTCTTGCTGAGCTGTTAACTCATTCTTATTTTCTGCGTGGCTTTCAAGTTTTGGGAAAGAGAATGAAGTCTTGGACTAGAAGTTCTATGTCTGATTAGTGATTAGGTATTTTGTACTTTTGATTTTTGTACAGTCATGACTTTTCTGTTATGTTCTTTCTGTCTGTAAGCCATGAATTGTATTGTACATGATTATTTTGATGAAAGAAATATAAATGAATTGTTCTGTATATTTGGAAGTCTATAGCAGTTCTGTGTTTCTATTTGTTTTTACATTTGGAAGAAAGTTATGACGCAAGTCCCAAAACTAGATCCTGGATTTCAAGTTTCAAGTTCCGTTGCGACCCGATGCGAGCGGGATTCGTTCCGGTCGGGTTGGGTCGTAACACCCCCCCCCCCCCCCCCCCCCCCCCCTCCCCCCCTCCTCCTTTCAAAATATTTCCCACTCTTTTAGTCCTATAAATACCCCTAGATCAAGGGGAAAAAATGCACCTCCTATCATTCTCCCTTCTCCTTCCAACTTTCTTACATTTTAGGTATTATACTACTTTTCGTTAGCGACATCCCCTACTCAAATTCAATGCCTTTCTCTTATGTAGAAGTTAGAATTTTTTTATCCTTCTTCTTTCTTTCTCCCCCATTTTCTTCATACTCTAGATGCTTTCAATTATTTTTTATAGGTGGCATCCCCTACTCAGATTCATTGCACCTTTTTAGTGTAGAAGTTTAAATGGGTGACCACACCTCCACCAAAATCCCCTAGCAAAGATAGATCTTCTTACTATCCAATCTTAGGGTTTGAAGAAGGCTCAAATAGTAGCTAAAGTTGATGATGTCGTGTCCACCGTAATCGGTAATTCCTTAATCATTTTTAGGAAGAAGTTCCACTTCCCTAACAATCTTGTGATGAAAGTGCCTGAAAAATTTGCTCGTGCATGTTCTGCTCATCTAAGATTTTTTATAGTATACGAGTTCAGTTTGTGACCAAGACTACGATTTCCACCACCTCCAGAGTTGATTGACATTTAAGCAACATGTAGAGTGAGTTCATCCCATCTTTCTTATAGATCCATGTTAATCATAATGGGATTGATCGTATTTTTTAGAGTTCGTGGAACGATGTTGTCTCCAAAGTGCATTTCTCAGATGGGTAAACATATTGGTGATATGTAAGGTTGAATCTCTTTCAAATTTAAGTAGTTAGATATTTGCAGTTGAGACCCATCAAAGAGCTGAGTTAGTGATTTCTTTTTTTGTAGAATGATTGAAATATCATGAAAAAATGAAGAAAACTGAAGGATTTACCCATTCCCCAGTACATTAGAGTATATGATTTAGTGAAGATATTTAATTTTTCTGATGTCAACACCCTCCACAATGAGATATGATATTTGAGTAGATATATAAATGAAGAATATTTGTTCAAGATGGGACTATCTACTCAAGCAAGAAGATCACATGCTCATATGCTAAAGAAGTCAGCCAAAGTCCTAGAGGCAGTTATCTAACCTTCAAAGGCTCCTCCTAAATGATTAGGGAATGAAGGTAATCCGTAGGCATCCAAAAAGAAAAGAATGGAGTAAATTTTGACAATCACAAGTAAAGGTCACCATGTCCCTCCATCTAAGTCCTACTTTCCATAAGATGTTTTGAAATATCAATGTGTTGGTCATCAACAGGCTGAGCAGTTGGTGAGTTCCCATTCTCTTTTTTATTTTTTCTTTTTGTACCCTTATAAGGATATGTCCCTTATAAAACTTTTTCTTATTATTTCAGTTGGTGCAAGTATTGGTCTTGAAATCAAAATAACCAAGATCTTGAAAGACTGTAATAATGAGTTTGTGAAGGTCAAGTATCTCCAGGGAGAGTACAAGTATGATGGAATGATAAGAGAGATGAAGGCTATGGAGGAGCAGCTAGCAAAGTGTATGATATAATTGGCTACTATGGAAACTTCAGCCTCTTTATAGAATCAATAAATGGATCATTTGTGTATTTAGTTAGTAGATGCACTGTTGACCTCATTTTTGTATGAGGTCACTTGGACTAACCCCAACCCTCAATCACTTTTGAATCAAATTTCAATCATCTAATGTTTAACCTCAAGTATTTAATCAATCGATCATTATTAAATCAGTCAGTCATTCAATCTAGTCTATAATTTAGCTTGCGATCGATCTTGTCGATCTTTCTTTAAATCTACATTGAACCATATGTAAATTGATTAATTTTGATATTTTCACATAAATCGTGTTGAAAGATGTCGACCTCAATTCGACTCAGTTTGAATTTGGTTCTCCTCGACGCCGTCGTAAATTGTGAAGTTGTGTTAATTTATTATTATTTTGAGTTGAGCAAAATCTAGATTAATAAAAACCCTTTGAATTTTCTTCAAACAAATTTAATTAAGCACATTCAAGATGATTTGAATTAATTTTGATGAAAATTTATCTTCAATGGCTTCGATTGAGTTGATTTAACATGTCTTGGCTTAATTTAAATCTAGTCAACATTAATTATCTTTGAATGATTTTGAATAATTAATTTAAGATATAAATCTAACAAAACTTTAAAGCTTTATCCATCCTTTTAGTTTCAATTCTCCTCAAGGTTTTAGATAAATTTCAGCTCTTGATTTATAAAAAAAATTTAAGCATTTAATATGAACCATTTGATCAAGTTTTGAAGGGGGGATAGTTTTGAAAAAGATATGAGTAGCTAGGGCAAGCTAAGGCTGGCTCTATTTTTTTTTTTTTTTTTCCACTCCTCAACAGAAGCATTTGGCTCTCACGCCTCCAAGCTCCTTATCCCGACCTCATTCCCTTTTGATATCTGTTGCTAGGGCCGGCTGAAGAGAGACGATCCCAACCTCACACCTCCAGCCGCTCTCTCCTCTTCTACTCAAAGGTTCCGGCCATCACTCTCCTTGCACAGCAAGTTTCGGCCAGCCTCCCCTACAACAGATTTTGGTCGGTTCTTACAGCAGATTTTGGCCAACAATAGGAGGAGGATTCGTTGTAGACCTTTGGCCAAGCAAGGAGATGAAGAAAAACTGCATGGACTTCACAACCATGGCTAGTTGGAGTAAGGAGATATCTCACGAGAGAACAATTCTTGGAGAGCTACTAGGGCCGGCCAAGAGACGAAGGGAGCCATCTACGTCGCGATTCCCATTCATCTCGCGCCTCTAAGAAGCAGCTCTCTCCTCTTCTCTCCACCCGTCCAAGCAAGAGGAAGAGGCGAGCTAAAAGGGGCTTTCAGTGTGATTTACTACGGTGTGCTCTCAATGATGAATCATGTGACACAATGATGTTTGAAAAATACAGCTTTCTGTTCTTCTAATCCAGCAAAATCAATGGTTAAAAAACTCTATTTAGATCTATCAACAGACGAGCTCCATATTCTGAAAGAATTTAATCTTTCACCGAGATAACCAATCAGGAAAAACTCAGCTTGCATAGCTAGAATCAACTCAGAAATCTTCTGGATGAAATTTATCGCCTGAGTAAAATTGGTGAAACCTGTTATCCACCTCAATCCAACTGCAGCCTGGTAACTCCTTCTCATTCCCACGATTTCTCTCTCACCTGTCCTTGGAGCAGCTAGGGCCAGCTAAGCATTCTTCCTTCATGCCTTCTCCTCTGTCACAACTGATTTCCCCTCTACTTGCTCTCACATTCACATTTGTGGAGCTACTAAAGATGATCAAGTGAAACATGAGAGGGACGAGATGTCCGATCAAGGGATCCTGAAGCTTGATTGGTTAAGGAAGTTCATTGCTCTCTATTTCTTCATCCGACCAAGCAAGCTGCAGTCATGTTGAATGTTAAAGATGGGTACATTATAGTTAACGAGTTTCAACAAGCTTGTAAAGAACACAATGTGATTGATGTGTTCATTGAGAATATTATTAAGGAAGTTGATCAGGGTGATGGCCGTCCATTGAAAGAGAATCTCCTCCTCTCCCCATATGAGAACAGTGATGGTAAGAATTATTTTTCTCTTGTAAATCAAATGCTGCACTTTTGGTTTATTAAAATCAAATCACTATAATACTTCTTTTATCCTTGGTTGTTATTATTAATATTTTTGTGTAAGTCTCAAAGCATTGGATGCTTGTGAGAATTGAATCAGTGCCTTCGTTTAGAACTAGTGTGTTAGTTTAATGTTACTAGTTTTAATGGTATCCTTAACTTAATATTCATTAAAATGAAATCACAATTAATCTAAGTTTAAGGTTCGCCACATTTATTTTCCACTTATACAAATAAACTATTATGATTCAAACTTTTTCGTGGGTTGAGTTATTCATTTGTAGAATCTGATAACATCGGCATAGTTAGAATATGTAGAGAAGTTATATATTGATTGTTAAAGTGACACATATACTTATTCAATATATGAATTGTGATATTGGTAAAGGAAAATTTTTAATCTCTTAATACCATATATCGACTTGAACTGTTGTTTGTATTTTATATACTTTTGAATATATTGAGGTGGATAATTATTCGTGACATAGAGTTTGACTTGCTTTTTTTGTTATAATCTCCTGACACGATTGCTGTTATAAATTACAAGCATGTCATTGTCCAGTTATACGCTTTGAAACTGCTTAAATAATTTTATTTGATTCATACTTTCACATATTCATTTATATGTCAATTCCTAGTAGCTGTTATACTTTAATACATGATATTCTGACACCTCTTTCTCTCGTCGCCTTTTTTGCGAGGTACTGGTAAAGCTGATTGGAGAATGAGCCAAGAGCTTCAGTCGCCCTGTTTCTTCTAAACGGGGTGCTACGGCCGGAGTCACCGTTGACTAGCTCCGGTGACCAGGTAAGTTTCCTTAAAACTTAGAAGTGCATAAGGCTTATAGATTTACTTATTGAGCTATTTCCCTCAGCTTTAAATTATTGCAATAATTCTTGCATTTAGTTAATACATGCTTTCTTCTTTTTACAAATTCAAAACCCATCGACATAACTTGTTTAAATTCGTAGGTATGTCAAAGGGTTAGTGACACTGATTCAAACCCATTAAACCTAGTGACATCTTTAAGGACAATAATTAAGGACGAGTCTTAGAGAACTTAGACAAACTCTAGAATTTACACATACGTTCTTTAGGGATGAAACATTAAACATAGATAACGTAATGATATCATATCTTAGGATTTAATATACATAATCGATTTGATCTCAAACAATGACCATTAATACTTCTTTAAAATTTGAAAACTTAAATATTTGTTAATAACTCAAATAAAATTTATAAAAATATCAAATCTTTCTCAATCAATCCCAATCAACACATACAATTATTAAATGATAAAATTTAAACCCCTTAAGTTTAGTGATCTTCCCCGCTCTAGGGAAAATTATCACTAAAATTCAAACCCCTTAAGTTTAGTGATATTCCCTGCTCTAGGGAAAATTGTCATTAAAATTCAGACCATTTGAACCCCTTAATCAAACCCCTTAAGTTTAAACCTTAATCAAACCTTAAAACCTTCTAGAAATTTTAATAAATCAAATTTAAATCCAAAAACTATAAATAACCCCTCTAATTAACCAGATTTGAATCCTTAACACATTAAAATTAAAATCAACAAGATTTAACTTTAAGTTTAAGAATAATTTAATAATTATCGAATCTGATATTTAATTAATATAATTAATTAATAGTAATTTAAAATTTCAGAGAATTCCTAAACACTTGGGAATCTATCCTTGGGTCATTCATGACCTTTGGAATTGATTACAAGGAGTTTGGAATTCAATTGAATTCCAAACATCAAAACCCCTCTAATCAAGACGATTAAATAATTCCAATAAATGATCAAAACTTCAAAAATTCATAACTAATTCATACAAACTCTAAATCAATCAAACTTAAAAGCATTCAACTCATCTCAAGATCTAATATTTTAATAAAATACAAACTTTTCAGAAAACATTCTTAATCTAAAATTCAAATTTTAACCCTTTGATTAAAAACATTAAATGATTCAAATAATTTTAGAACATTAAATACTTGATTTAAAAATCCAAAAATTTTAAATCTAACTTTAAAATAAAAAATCAATCAACCTTAACTGAGATTATCAAACGTCAAACCTTAAATCAAATCTAATTCATTTAATCATACCGGGTATCACTAGGTAACCCAGGCCTACGAGGCTATTAAATTAGCCCCAAGGAAGGTGAAATAAACTTCACGGCCTCGGTGAGCAATAAAGGTGATATCCAACAAATAATTGAGAATCAATCTTAAAATCAATTTTGAATCATTAAGATTTAAACTTTAACCAAAATCTTCTCTTAAGCCTTTCAACCAATCAGAACTTTAAGCAACTTTAACCAATTACCTGATTTAGGATATATCCAAACCACACAGCCTGCTACACACACCTAGATTGACCTATTAGGACACAGACTCTAGCTTTAGGTTAGGCCAGTGTTCCTTTCTGTTTTTGAAATAGATTGATATGCATACAAAATGAGAGTGGCATCTTAAGTTAGATAACATAGACATAGGTTCACTGTCCACAAACCTGTGCACTTCTTGTTTGTCAGCTTAGGATTATGTCCCCAGCCCCTTGGCCTACGAGGTCCCCTTGAATGAGGTAACCCATGGTTACTAACAAGGATCCTCTGGTCGGAACTCGACTAAGTAGGTTAAGGATATCGACGAACCTGGGATGATGGAAAACCATGGGATCTTGACCGGGGACGTCATACCCACTTGGTAGGTTAGTCTTCACCCTTACCTTCTGGGCATTCTCCCGATCTGGTGATCGAGAATATAAGTCCAAATTTTTTAATAAAATTAACCATTCAAACTTAAATCACTTTCAATCAAATTCAAGCCCAACACTTAGGATAGGCTGGGGTATTTCTGAAGTAATTCAGAATCTTAAAATACTCCCTACTCCTCTTCCTTTGACTCTGAAAATAACTGCTCAAACTTGAACCAATACCACTTGAAATTCCTACCTTTTTCTTCCTTTGATGTCAAGCTTTGAAAATCTAAATAAAATTTCTACTGCTATTTTAATCGAGAGTTTTCATAGGAAATTCTAATTTCCTACGATGTAATTAACTACGAGGGCTTGCGTTCGTATGAGATTTAGAAACCCAGAATTGATTTTCAAAATTAATTTTTCAAAACCCTTAATTAATTCTCTTTGGGAAAATTCAGATTTCAACAATCGTTATCTCTATTTTCAAACTATCAATAGTGATTGATAACTTCTTTCCTCGGAGAGATATATCAATTCCTATTGTGATTTTGATCATGAAATTAACGGTCTCTTATTCAGATTATTGTAGTTAAACAATTGATTGAACATAATTTTGATCTTTCGAGATCATATGTTGTCTTTCATGAGTTCGACTATGATAATTTGGATAACTTTAAAGCTTTGAAATTCGGACCAATTAGTGAATGATACTCTCTCTATTTGAGAGAATATACAGTTCCTAATGTTGTGTTCTATTTCAAAGCTAAAATTTAAAAATTTAATATATTCCCAAAGAAAATTAATATATTTTCAAAACTATATATATTTAAATTATATATTTTTTTTAATCAAAACATGCACATGCAGTAATCAATCAGTAAGTTAAATATCATTAGGTCATCGAGAAAAAGAGTGTAGCCTTTGAAAATGAGAATAAGAGGCTCCAAAGTTAATTATTTGAGAAGGAAGCCATGTCCAAGTCACAACTGCCACCTTCCAAGGTTATAAAAAATTCAAGAAGTCTGTTGCCTTCATAACGATCATCCATGATCAAATTCACGAAGCTCGAGATCACATATATGATGTGGAGGTAAAGGCCTTGGAGTTTGAGTGTATGGACGAAGGCTTTATTAGAGGTTTTCTGAAGGGCGTCCGTCTAGTGCAGTATAAGAGTGAAGCTGAGATTGAGAGGTTGACATCTAGCTAGGTTTCTAGTGACTCTTCTTCATATTTTAATGGTAATGAGATAGAGAGAAAGTTGCATAAGGCCTTTGCCCTCGAGGAGGATGTTGATATTGAGATTCTGTGGTATTTTATTATTGTTGGTTATACTACTTTATATGTTACAAGTATTTGATGTTCATGTTGTCATATGATGTATATAATATATTCAGTGATATATTGAGAAGTTGTTGATGCTCTTTTCTTTTCTTTCTCATATGAATATTAAAAGTTATTTAGTTTTATTTCAATTTTGATGATGATAAGTATTTTAGTGGGCTCATTAGAATTAAGCAAATGTGAGAGACATTCTCTTTGAATGTTTAACCTATCCAAGATTATTAGTCAAACAATTTTTTCTTAATGCACTTAACCTATATGGAAGTGTTTAGATCAAATCCTCCTAGCATTGATCATTTAATAATTTGATATTTAAGATATCCTCCTATGATGATTGACCTATTCTAGGTTATATGTTAAAGCATTTGCTTGATGATATTAACATGTATGAAAGAAGTTAGATCAAATCCCCCAAAGATTTATCATATAGTGATTAAGATACAAAATAAATTGTGTATTCCTTGAATTATGTATAAATAAGATAAATTATCTATTAGTTTTTATCCTTTTATAAGAGAAGACAATATCAGAACAAAGCGAACATGACATCACTGGATTATATAAGATAATACAACCATTCTCTAGTATAACTTAGGGATGCAGGAGCTAGAAGAGTTTTACCACACTCAACATAGAGAAAAGACATATGGAGACTATAACAACTTGGGATAAAATATATATTATAAGACAACCAGTACTATTAACACCTACTGATAATACTTGTGAATGTTTCTATTATTTCAAGTTTGAGGGAGCATCTTCCCATTATCATCTTTCAATTTGAAGGTATCAGGCTTAACTATAGCTACCACCAAATAAGGACCCTCCCATAAGGGAGAGAGTTTGTTTCATTTAGGGTACTTTCCAGCTTCATTGATGCTACGCAGAACTAGGTCCCCAATTGAGATATATCAAGGTTTCACCCTTTGATTGTAGTGAAGAGCAACTCTTTGGTGATATGCATTAGTCCCGAGTGAGGCTACATCTCTTACTTTTGGGAAGAAATCCAAGTTATTTTTAAGCTTCTCCTCATTGTTAGTGAATTCGAAAGTTTGAACTCTATTACTTAGGACTCCAATATCAACAAGTATGATTGTTTTAGTACCAAAACAGAGATTGTATAGGGTTTCTCTTATAGCGGTGGTTCAATAAGCCTAGAGGACATTTGGTAGTTCTTCAGCTCATTGCCCCACATCCTTCCATAGGAATGTCTTCAGCCCTTTCGAAATTGTCTGATTTATAACCTTTGTTTGCCCATTTGCCTAAGGATGGGTGATAGATGTATGAACTAGCTAAATATGAAAATCTTTATAAAAAGATGTAAAGAATTTTCCAGTAAATTGGGTCACTTTGTTGGTGATGGCCCTTATAGGAATGCCAAAATGATATATTATATTCTTCCATAGGAACTATTTTTCATTGGCTTCAGCAATTCTTGCTAGAAGTTATGCATCCACCCATTTAGTGAAGTAATTTATAGACAAGATGATGAATTTTCACTGTCTAGTGCCTATAGGGAAGGTTCCCATTATATCAATTCCCCATTTAGCGAAAGGTTAAGGGCTCTAAAGTGATGTAAGCTCCAAAGCAGAAGTATGAGTGAGATTGGAACATAATTGATAGTTTTTACACTTTTGAGTGAACTTAAGTGCACCCTATTTCATTGTAGGCCAATAGAATCACTACCTCATGATCTTATAGGCTAATTCTTTTCCTCCCAAATGTTTTCCACATACTCCTAAATGGAATTCTCTGAGTGTTTAATCGATTTCTAAAGGTGGGAGACAATTGAGGTATCATCCAATGAAGGCTCATTTGTACAACTCGCCACCAATAATAGTAAATTTTGTTGCTTGTCTCCAATGTTGTGTTGCAGTTATAGGGTCTTCTAGTAGCACTCTATCTTATAAGAATGACAAGATCGGATCGATCCAACAATCCTATCTTGCTTCATCAATTGATTATATGACTCACGGATCTTGGATACTTAGAAAGTTGATCTCCTTGATATATTTCTTCTTATAGACATCTCCCATCATTAATGTAGAAAGTTAAAAAAGAGCATCTACTCATATATTTTTCTTTTGAAGAACATGGATGATCTGATGCTCTTTAATTTGGGCTAAAAAAAAGCTTTACGATGTTGTAGTAATAGGTCAGTTATAGGTTATGGATTTTAAACTCCCCCTTCATCTAAGAGATGACCAATTACAAATTAGTGTAGACCACCTAGTTTTGCACCTCACAATTGATTGCCAGCCTTAGTATAATAATAAGGACCTTGTACTATGCTATGTTATTCACTGTAGGGAATTTAAGATAAAGCCTATAATCAAGAGTAACTTGTGGTCAATCAACAGAATGTTTTCTCCGGTGCAAGAACTTTTAGAAGCTCCATTAGCATACAACATCCAGTACAAAGGAAAATGAGAAGTACTCACCTGATATTTGAAAGGTCTAAGTAAGTAGTGGATGTCGAACTCTTTTAATTCCACATACCACTTGATTAGTCTGCTAGATGCTTCTGGCTTTTTCAGGATACTTCTCAATAACATATTTGTGTAAACTCTAATTATATGGGCTTAAAAGTATGGGCATAGTGTCTTGGGGGAGTAAACTAATGAAAAAGCTATTTTATCTGCTAATAGATAATATCCCTCAGTTTAAGATATGATCTTACTGATATAATAGATGGGGCGTTATACATCATTATCTTCTCGTACCAAGATCAAAATGATAGCTTAGGCAGAAATAGCCATGTACAAAGATAACTTTTCTCCCGGTGTTAGTTTAAAAAGTAGTGGTGGATATATCAAATACTTTCATAGTTTTTTGAAGGCTTCTTAGCATTCATCAGTTCATTGGAATCTTAAGCTATAAACACCTCTAAGTATTTTTAAGAAGGGTTGATATTTATCTCCTGAATAGACCAGGAAACAAGATAATATTGTAATCCTTTCTTTTAGTCTTTGGACTTCCTTCATATTTATTGGGGGCACCATGTCCCTTAATTCCTTGATTTTCTTAGGATTATCCTCAATAAAAACTATCTAGAGGTGACTCAAAAAGCACACTTGGCAAGGTTGAGTCGCATGTTTTTGTGTTGTTAAATATGAAAGCACTATTCTTAGTCAAATATATGTTGAAATTTTTCAAGACTTTTCATCAGCATATCATCAACATATACTTCCATAGTACGCCCAATAATATTTTTAAAAATCTTATTCATAAGGCACTGATATGTTGCTCCAATATTTTTGAGCCCGAATGACATGACAAAATAATATTATAAACCCTTATCTATTTGAAAATTTGTTACCTCCTTATCTACCAAATACATCTTTATTTAATTATAGCTAGAATAGACATCCATGAAGGTCAACATTTGATATTCGGAGGTGGAATCGACTAACTGGTCAATATGAGGAAGTAAAAAACTTTCCTTTGGACAAATGACAAATTTTTTAAGATATATATAGTATGCACGCATTCTCCAAGCTCCACTTGCCTTACGTACTATGATAACATTTACTAACCAAGTGGGGTAGTACACTTCCTGTATAAATCCAACTTCCAAAAGCTTATCAACTTCCGTCTATGTGGGAGGAGGAGAACGATGGATACAGATTTCAAATTCAGGGCAAGTGCTTGACATAAGTGATATGAGTCGACAAAGCGAGGAGCAATGTGGAGGAATTCGGTTTGGGGGAGAAGAGTTATTCAATTGCTCGTTTCAACAAACAAATGGCTATATGGAACTCAGAATATATATATATATATATATATATATATATATATATATATATATATATATATATATATATATATATATATATATATATATATATATATATATATATATATATATATATAGCAAATTGACAAAAATAAAAATATAAATAGTAAGTTTGTTTGATATTTTGACTATCAATTAAAAGATTTTAAGTTCGTGTCATACATATATAATGTATGTGTGCTTTTTTTTTTTAGATTGCTTTCTTATTGTTTTTTTAAGCATCCCTTTAATATAAAAATTAAAATTTTGTATTAAAAATTTATTTTAAGAAAGAGATATATATAAATGACTGGTATGCCATATCAGCGGCCACTCATTGGTTAAATGTATTATCCCCAATATATATATATATATATATATATATTAATTTTGTCGTCCGCCCGGCTCCACATTTCCACTTGCCTAGCAGGCACTCATGCACGCTCAGCACGGGGCAGGGCTAAGAGAGCACGGTCCTACCATAAAGCCTTGCCACTGATTCGTTCTAATTCTCCACGCCAATAAACCAGTACTGCTATTTATCTCTTTCCTCTTTCCAGCTTCTCAAAAGAAGAGAAACTGAGAAAGAGTACCATGGAAAAAGTCCTCCTCCTCCTCCTCCTCCTCTCATGGGCCATTACCGGAGCCCTCGCCGGCGGCGTTGGTCTCGTCAACGTCACCCATCTGGAGATGTTCGTCGACAAGCTACCGGATATGCCTAGGCTCCAGGCTTACCGCATCCGCAACAGTTTTCTCGAGCCCGGTAACCTCACCATAGGCATGTACGAAAAGATCTGGGTTAGTCTCCCTTCCACCCCTCCGACTTCTAACTCCTCCTATTTTTCTTTACGCTGGCGTCGCCGGAGGATGACTGACCTCCGCCGCTTCTGGTAGCTCCACTAGGGCCATGGCTTCCATGCCGGAAATTTTTTGGGGTTTTCTTCAGATTTATTCATTAATCTTGAAAATTTAAAATTCTAGCACTTTTTATTTGGGTTATTAAAAAATAGGGTATTTACATAATTTTTATAATAATATTTTTTATATAAATTAAAATATTAAAACTGACAAGATAAAATATACAGATATAAATACTTCAAAAATTCTCTATCATGTAAAGGTGTAAATTCTCCTGAAAAGTAATATGAAATTTAAACTATATAAATATCTCTATTTTTTTCTTTTTTGAAAATAAGAATTTAAATGGAGTGAAAATAAAATCATTATTATTTTTTAAATATAATATTTTTTCACAATAAAAAAAGGGGTTTTACATACATACCACTTTATTTCATGTTATTTACATATCTAACACTCAAAATATTAATATTACATGACTATCACCCATAGAACAAATTTGGATGCATGGAATGAAATATTAAAGTTTATAGGATGGTATGAATGTTAGAAATAAATAATAGGAGTGGTATATTTGATATTAAAGTTGTATATGAGTGGTATGTAAGTAATATTAATGTTTTGGGTGTTAGATATATAAATAGTATAAAATAAAGTGATATGTATGTAAATTTTCCAAAAAAAAAAATTGTGTGGAATTCTATAAGTGATGATTATGCACGTGTGGAATACTATAAGGGATGATTATGGAAAAATGTACCGCATTTATTTATTATTAATTTTATGTCATTTATTAATGTGATTTTGTGCTATTGTCGGTCAATGTCTTCGATTAAATTTAAAAATGTCATTTTATGTCATTTTTAAATTTTGAATTTCATTAATTGAGCATTAATTTTATGTCATTAATGAACATACGAATTCATTGAATTTGTGCTCCAAAAGCACAATTTTTCATATTTTTTAATATTTCTCAATAACAAAAAATTGCAAAGAATTGGTATCCACGTGTAAACTTCCTATTGGAAGTTGTATTGACTTGTGTTACGTGGTCCACATTCGTCACCGATCTGACGATAAAATATAAATAAATATTAAAATATTTAGATAAGAATTATTTTTTGTAATATTTTATATCATATTTATCAATTTTCACATCTTATCTTATGACTCATTGATCCTTTTTGTTTCTGAGGCTAAGTCTTGCTTTGAATGTCCAACCTCGCTTTTCGGTTTGACCAAGGGAGCTTTTAATTGTCGGCTTTTTAGATATTTGATGGGGTGTGGAATCTTATAATTATTATTTTTTCCTAAATCACGATCTTATAATTATTAACAGAGTCGTGATGCTTTATTATATAGACTCCCTCATGTGGCCACCATCGATAGTGACAAATGATATGAAGCTGCCTGCCACTTTGGCCATGGAACCAAAAAAAAAAGAGAGGGACAAATTTTATAAATGTGCATTGAAGCTGATGTTTTTCATTTTTTTCTGGGGAAACTATTATGTGGGATATTGTACGAAGGTTAATTGGGATGTGCCACACCATTAATTTATTATGTATTGTTGTGTATCGAGTGATGTGGCACATTTTGATTGGCATCCAAATAGTCCGCTGACCGCACATAATAATTTTTCATTTTTCTAATGGTTGGTGTAGTCATAAAAGAATTTAGGAGATTTATATATAGCACTCAAAGGTAGGAGATTGGCATCCTACCTTCTTTATTCTCATAGATGGCGACATTTGGAAGCTAATGCCCTCATCTAAGACTTTGTTTGGGATGACTTTCTTTCTGATTCTTAAAGTATTTTTTTTAATATAAAAATTTTAATTTGTATTAAAAAAAATGTTTTAAGAAGCTGGAAGAAAATCATCCCAAACAAAATCTAATTTTTGGTCGGAGTTGTTAGTGAAATCACTTGAGCAACAATAGGAATCCTATTTTTAGGCCTCCAAATCATTCATTATCAAACTTATCAGGTTATGATTCCAACAAGAGTTTAAACAATGGAGGGCTCAACCACTATGGCATTTTAATTAGATTTATGAATTTTGATGTTTATAGGAGTTATTACAAATGTGATATTTAGATATTTGCTTGGAGAATCTTTATTTTCAGTTGGAGCCAATGTTTATCAATTCTCGTATGTGTTGGATAAATCTTATTATTAATATTTATCTATTTTTCATCAAATTAATATGTTAGAAAATCTAAACCGCAGAAATTCCACCGGGACCTTCCCGCAACCCGTGTCTACGCCTACGGCACCTCCCGGGCCGCCGCCACCGTTCCCGGCCCAACCATCGAAGCTTTGCAGGGCATTCCCACCCACATAACTTGGGAAAACCACCTCCCGTCCCGCCATATCCTATCTTGGGACCCCACCATCCCCATCCCATCCGCCCCCTCCGGCGTCCCCACCGTCGTCCATCTTCACGGCGGCGTCCACCCTCCCACCAGCGACGGCCACTCACACGCCTGGTTCACCTCCAACCTCTCCTACGTCGGCCCCTCCTTCTCCTCCCCCACCTCATCCTACCCCAATCTCCAAGACCCCGGCAATCTCTGGTACCACGACCACGCCATCGGTCTTACCCGCGTCAACATCCTCGCCGGCCTCCTCGGCGCCTACACCCTCCGCTCCCCTGCCCTGGAATCCCCCCTCCGCCTCCCCCATGGCCCCGAGTTCGACCGCCACCTCATCCTCTTCGACCGCAGCTTCCTCTCCGACGGCTCCCTCTTCATCAACTCCACCGGCAACAACCCCTCCATCCATCCCCAATGGCAGCCCGAGTACTTCGGCGATGCCCTTATTGTCAACGGCAAGGCCTGGCCTTTTCTCCGCGTCCGCCCTCGCCGCTACCGTTTCCGCATCATTAACGCAAGCAATGCCCGCTTCTACCGCCTCTTCTTCTCCAATTCCCTCACATTCCTCCACCTTTCATCCGACACCGTCTACCTCTCCCGCCCCGTCCCTTCCCGAAAATTCCTCCTCGGCCCCTCCGAAATCGCCGACGTTATCGTCAATTTCGCCGATTCTCCCAGCCAGTCTGTCATCCTCCTCAATGACGCCTCCTACCCTTTCCCCACCGGAGACCAGCCGGACGAATTCAGCGGAAAGGTGATGAAATTCATTATTTACCCCGGCAACAAGAATCATCAAGACCCGTCGCACGTGCCAAAGCGGCTGCTGCCCCCGCCGCCGCCTCCTACGCCGGAGCACCGAGCGGCGGCCACGCGGTACATCGCGATGTTCGAGTATGAGAGTGCGACGGGTGAGCCGACCCATTTGTACATCAACGGTAAGCCGTACGACGCGCCGGTGACAGAAACGCCGCGCTCAGGAACAAGTGAGGTGTGGCACGTGATCAACCTAACGGACGATAACCACCCGCTTCACATACATCTGGGACTGTTCGTGGTGCTGGAGCAACGTGAGCTGGTTGAGGTTGAGAAGTTGAAGGATTGCATGATGAGAATCAACGACGTGGACAAGTGTCGCCTGAAGGACCACGCGAAAGGGCGTACCGACCCGGTTCCGGCCCACGAGAAGGGGTGGAAGAATGTATTCAAGATGCAGCCCGGCTTCGTGACGCGGATTCTGGTCCGTTTCGCGATGCTGCGCTCCGAGAAGCCTTACCCGTTCGACGCCGCCGCCGAGCCGGGTTACGTCTACCACTGCCATGTAAGCAGCCTCCTCTCCTTCCTGTACTATGATTTTACTATGAAATTATTGGATTATTTTTTATTATTATTTGTATTTGGATTGCAGATATTGGATCACGAAGATAATATGATGATGAGACCGTTGAAGCTTTTGAATTGAATAGGAAATAATTTTTTAACTACGAAGATGCTCAGCCTCAGCAGAATAAATATGGTTTTACATAAGAAATAAAAAAGAGAATAAAACGGGCGACTGGAATGTGTTTCTCATGGTGATAAAAAGGTTTGTAAGATGATAAGATTGGTACAATTTTATTGGGTAGTTGTAATTCAATTCTCTTTAATACTGGAAATGTAAATTTATTCCATAAGAAGAAATAAATATTGTATGGGTCACATGTTTTATTTGGGATGACTTTCTTCTATTTTTTAGTACTAAATTTTTTTTTAAAGAAATAATAAGAAAATCATCTCAAATAAAGCCTTGATCAGCTTTTTTTTTTAAAGCTTCTTCCTCAGCTGATGTGTTTTGTAGCCTTGATAATGCGGTTAATGGGTGTAGTACATGTGGCATTTGTCAGAGGGTTAAGCCAAGCTAGGCTGGTGAGGATGTAGTCTATTGATGATAGTTAACTTTCACAATGTTGAATTCAAATTTTTCTATGGATAATATCAATATCGTACTCTCGATATTCTGACATGTTAAAAGATAAAATATAATGAACAAATGAAAAGAGAAAAAAAGAGATTAATTGAAAGAAGCTTGAGCCTAGAAAGAAAGACACTAGCTAGGATTTTCTTGATAAATTTTACCATACTAGCTTGTCACTCGAGAGAAGTCTCATAATTGTCTTCTGGCGTTGTCTTTATAGGATTTTGAACAGTAAAAGACAAGCTATAGAAATGACTATATAAAAATAATAAGAAGAAAATATAATAGTTGTGTACCTTAATCAAAATGTCAAATTGACTATTGAGTTACTTATGAAGTCTCGAGCTTGATGTATATTGATAACTGAATAGTCAATCTAAAGTTCTGCCTAAGAAGTCATCCTCCTTTAAGAAGTCATCAAGGTTGACTTCATAAATAAAAGTTGTTAGAGCCAACTGATAGATCATAATTGGTTGACTTGGATGAGTTCTTGGATCATAGTCACCTACTTAAAGCGAGTTCTCTTTTAGACTCGCGAGTCTCTTTTTAGATAAGATCAAAGACCAAGTTAGGTTGTCTTGAACTAGCTTCATTTAACTCGAATCAAGTCAACTTAGCTTAATAAAGAATCTCACTCTATCTAAGAGGTTGGTTTTAGTTATTAAGAGAAATTGCATGAATATTTATTAAGTTGAATGCAAAAGACAGTATTGCAAAAACTTTTGCACCTCTCCTAAAAAAGATGATATAAGAAGTTGGTGAAAGCGAGGGGGAGGGAAATTTTTTTGGGGGCCCTAATGCAAATGAGCTTAATAAAGAATCTCACACTATCAAATAGGGTGGTTTTAGTTATTATTTATTAAGTTCAACTTGGATGGAGACTGCAAAGAAAAACCTTAGTACTTTTGCTTTAGGTGATAAGATGGTAGATCCTCTTAATCATCCTCTTTGAATTTAATTAAGAAGAGAAAGGATCTTAGAAAATGAAGCCGATTTTAAAAAGATTATGGAGTCTCCAACTTAAAAATTTTATTTGGGCTCTAGAGATTTGATGGTTTGATTCCTACTGTGGAAAATGCAAATAAGTTGTTGTCCTACTTTATGGCAAGGTTCCAAACTAGAAAGCTAGAAATGGAAAAGAAGATTGTTGAAATCCAACTCTTTCATGAATCTAAAAAGATTAGCCTTAATGATGTATGTTAGAAACTTTTTCATTGTCGGTGAATCATCTTGGAACTCTCTTCATTGATGTCGTAAGTGAAATCAAGGAAAAATTAAAAAATTTGAAAGATAAGATCTTGATGTTGTGTGAATGTGTGAAATTTTCTCAACTTGGCAAATTTATTTAAGGTGTTGAATTTGAAAGTTCGTTAGGGTTCTTAAGCCCTTATGAACTAGCCTAGGGCTAACCACGAGGGGGTGAATTAGTAGTTTTAAAAATTCTTAAACAAAAAGAAATTTTTTTTTTTTTTTTGAAATCTTTTTTGAATATTTTAAAACAAACACAGTTAACCACATAAATTAAAATATGGAAAATAAAGTGCATGAATAAAATAGAAAGAACACACCAAATTTTATAGTGGTTCGATCAACTTGACCTATGTCCACTCCCTAGAGTCTCTCCTCTAGGTATTGCACTAAAGTCACAGTGACTCTCATTTTGCTCCCACAGCAAGGCAGATAAGCTTTTACAAGCTCCTTTTCACAGACTTTAGTGAGGCAAAGAACCCAGACTCATTTTTCTTCCTCCTGAAGCAGGTAGAGAACCTTGATCTAGTGCTGATGAAGACCTCCCTAAAGCCACCAAGGAACCAGGGATGATGATTGGAGAAGATGACTTGAATCCTTGCTTGGAGCAACCTTTGTGGACACCTCATAAACTCCCCCTCATAAGATACTCTCTCTCTCTCTCCCGAGCTCTCCTTTTCTAAGCTCTCTTAAGTCAGGACAATAGAAAAAGACCCTCTCCTTAACAAATAAGATATCTTATAAAGAATGCCCTAAAAATTGCTCTAATTTGTAACTTACCCTCAAAGATCATCTAAGACGATCGATAGATCGTCCTGTACTATCAGTGTAATTCAGCCCTTCCAATTAGAACGATCTGAGTCTGCTATACGATTAGCTCACATTATTTTTTCTGATCGTCCAGGACAATGTAGACATCATCCTATACGGTTAGTTCAAAATCATATATATCATCCAGTAGTTAGTTTAGGACGTTCAGGAGATACATGTTGGATGATGAAGAAATATAACTAATCATCCAGCATGATGCTTAAATTATCCTGTATAATTAGTTCAAAATTATTGATTATCATCCAGCAGATAGTTCGGGAGAAATATCTGGACAATGAAGAATTATAACTGATTTTCCAGCAGATGGTTCGGGACATCTAGGTGATTCAGAAGAAGAATAAGGTTTTTCTTACTGTGATCGTCCATGATGATATGATTGATCATTCTAATATTAATTACTTTCCTTAATCACCTGATTAATTTAGTCATAATTGTAATGAATCGTCCAGGATGATATGAGATCATCATGTATGATTATAACACAATTCTAAAAATAAAATATTACCTAAATGAATTTGGCAGCTGATTATTTTTCATTTGAGCATATCATCAAGGACGATGGGAGTATCGTCTAGGATGATTTTCTTAAGCAAGTTTTCATGAACCAGATGCCCTAATTAGGATTTTTATTTTTAACTGATCATCCAGGCGATTTAAAATCATTACGTATGATGTGATAAAAAAACTTTAACTCATCAAATTTGTCCCCTTGAGTGTGTGTATGCAAGGTTACTTAGCTTCAGGATCCACCAATATATATTTGACTCAAGAAAAGATAAAAAATGTATTGAAATAGAAATTACAAGCTCACTCAATTCTAGTCTACCTGATTTTGAGCTGATTGATGTTCCAAGTGAACTTGTGGACCTGAAAGTTTAGTAACCTAGGAATATAAAATAGATATGCATGAATGATAGTAGTCAAGAAATATTAATATTTGTTATCATTAAAATCATAGTACTTGGGTCCAGATATACAACAATCTCTCCTTTTTTTAAGATGGAAAACATTAATGATGGAATATTTTAAATCACATATTTTTTTTATTTATTAAAAAGAATGAAACATAAAATAAAGGAGACTAATTTAAGCAAAGTAAAGAAAATTTTAATAAAATAAGCAAACGATAAAATACTAACACTGCTCCCCCTTTTGATATCACAAAAAGGAGGAAATAGAAAAACAACCACTAAACATAAACTAGTATAGACATAAGTACAAAACATCACACAAAAACACCAAGCAATCTACAGGTACGAAGGACCTAGATCAGGTGAAGGAGGTGGTGGTGGTGGCAGAAAGAAATTGTGAATGAAAGTAAACTGCTCCCTAAACCAGCCAATATCCTAGTCATGCTGTTGTTGTTGTTAGGCGACATAGGCATTGAAATGATCAACATCCGCTGCATGTTGCTACTCATGTGCAACTTTGTAGGAGTCAAACCCTGCCCCCACTAGTCAAATCTCTCCACCAACCGATCCAGCTCTAACTGTGACTACTAGTGGATAGAAACAGGTTAAAGAATAACCTCTTCCTCTGCTCCCTCAGCTTCCTCGTGCTCTGGCTGGGTGAAGGCTAGTGCTATGAAGGACATGGAAGGAACTATTGGTGTAGAAGGCATGTTGGTAGTTTGGTGGGGTGGGATACTGAAAATTGTACTTTGTTTCAAGAACATATGCAATAATGTATCCTAGGGTCAGATTTAATTTCCTTTTATGTCCAGGATTCCTAATGCTAGTCAAATGTTCAATGAATCAAAAAAGAAGATCAGTAGCAATTAAATCCCTATGAGCCATGATATAATAGGTGGTAAGGGAGAGTAGAGGTGTGATGTGAATACGATCACTAGCCTTTGGAATTATAGAGGTTCAAAGGACATGTTGAATGGTCCTAGGATACTTGACTAAGGAACTGGAGGCACCATCATGGAAAGTGGCATTGGTGTGTCTTAAGTATTGATTAATAGAGCTCCAGTTAAAATCAGGATCTAAAGCTACGATGTGAAGTTTGTCACCAGTGGTAGAAAGTTAAAGAAGTTCATGATAGTCTTGATAGGTGATTTCTACAAGTATTTTATTTAAATAATATTGGAGTGTAGTGTAGGTAAAGTTAATGCAAAGATTGGCAAAGAATTCATACAGAAGTTCAGAGTGGAATGAGAAAGCAAGGATCATAATGAAAGTAAGAGTACTATGAGCAAATAGATCTAACACTGGATAAGTAAGTGTGCGGGGATTGACAATCTTTGAGGATGTAATCCCTTCCATATTATATCGGAGATAACCAGCCTTATCTGCTACCTCAGTGAATCTAGTGTCTATAGTTTCCCTCTAGGAGCTTCTAGTAAGCATCCTATAACACTTTCCACGAGCCATTTTGATAGTATGAGGGAGAGGAAGTAAGGATTAAAATGTTTATTGTGAAAAAAATTGTTCAAAATAGCTATTTAGAAAGAGTCACCCAAATCAGGATGATCGTGGAATCGTTCAAGACGATCAGGAGAAATAATGATTTCTAGGACGATTGGTCAAAAAGGCGGTCATATCGTCTTGGACGACCGGACATCGTCCAGGATGATTAGATAGAAGCGATCATCCTGAGAGTCAACTAGTGTGATATTTGACTTTAAGGATCGTCCAGGACGAATAGATGGATCTTCCAGGATGATTAGAAATAATGGATCATATCAAACAAATTTAAAATATCTAACCATATTTTTCATGTGGATCGTCTAGGACGAACAGGTGGATCATCCAGGTTAATCACCAATAATTGAGGCAAAATTTGATCTGATCGTCCATGATGATATGGATCGTCCAAGATGATCTTAAATAATAGAGTCAAATCAATTGTCAGATGGATGATGAACGATGAATTGATGATATCATCCAGGACGATATGAACAAAAAATTAAAAATTTTGATGATGGATAAATATGATTAGAAGAGGTCCAAAAAAATAACACTTAATAAAAAACAAGTGAAAAACATAATGAAAAAGTAGATAATTAAGTTTTTTTTAATCAATACTAGAAAATGATAAACTTCCCATGTTATTGGATTAAAAATTAATAAAAATGAATTAACTTTATCAAAATTTGAAAAATGTTAGAACAACTGATCATATTAACCTTAACTCAGACTTCTTACTGGGCAAATCATCTTTTGAAAATAAAAATCTAATTCAAGAAAAAATCTGATAAGAAAAGTGATACGTTCAAAACTTTGTCCTAGAAAACATATTTGATAGAATAATATAGCAAAGTAATCAGTTAAAATTAAGAGTTTCAAAAATTAAGTGATTGAAGATATCAAGTGACATATGAATTCTTCTAAGATTTAAATGTTGGAAAGAGAAGGAAGCATATTTCTTTGTAGGCTCATTTTGTGCCTATTATCAGTTATTTGGCGCACTTTGCGCATCTTTTAATTTTTGATACACTTTGTGTATCTTTCAATTTTTTGGCAATCATTATGCATATTGTCATTTTTGCGAGCTAACTTCTTTTTGAAACCTTTAAAGACTTTTCAAATATAAGAATATCTTCCATATAATAGAGAAAAAAAACTCACTCTCTATTATAAGGAGGGATAAATTACAAAGTAGAATTATATTCATATGATAAATGCAATAACATAATCAAAACTTGAAAGTGATTTAATGACTTTTAACATTATTTATATAAGATAGATTACTGTAAGAAGATAGAAAAGATCTCAATTTTAAAGTCCAATTGTTAATTTGAAATAGATTTTTACTTTTAAAAGAAAATTACATTGCTAATGGAGTTAGAGGAAGGGAAATAATCATTAGTTTTTTCCTTTAACTAATTTAGAGATGTCAATCATTTATTATAAATTTTAGAATACAAAAGCAAGTCAATAATGTCATTCAAGTTGTGATCAATAAAATAAAACTAAAGTTAAAATAACATAACACCAAAAAATGGAAAATAGGAACACATATACATAAACAATCATGCAAATAAAAATAAAATTAATATAAGAAAATAAAAAGATTCAAAGTTCAGTAATCAACAAGTTCATGCATTAATGTCTATAACACCTAATATGGTCCTTAAGATGCTGAAAGTTTCAAATGCCAGTGGTTTAATAAAGATGTCATTTAGTTGGTTTTCAGTTGCTACATGTTATAGCTCAATATCTCCTTTAATAATATCGTCACTAATAAAGTGATGTCTTATGTCAATGTGTTTAATTCTAGAATATTGGATAAGATTTTTAGAAATGCAGATGTCACTAGTGTTATAATATAGAAATTATATTGCGCCTACAGGTAATCATAAATCTATATTTGTTGCATTAATTAAAGGACTTAGGCCACACAACTTCTTAAGGCAATGTATTCAGCTTCAATAATGAAAAGTGCAACAAAGTTTTATTTTCTGCTAGACCAGGAGACTAAGGATTGTCCTATAAATTGTTATGTTTTAGAGATTCTCTTTCTATCCATCCTACACCCTACAAAGTCTGAATCAAATATCCTATAATCTCAAAAGAAGTGATATGTCTTGGATACAAGATTCCTAAGTTTTGCATTCCTAAGAGATATCTAAGGATTCTCTTAATTGTAGTCAGGTGGGACTCCTTTGGATCAGCTTAAAATCTAGCACAAAGATAAACTCTAAACATTATATCAGGTATGCCAACTATTAAGTAAAGGAGCGATCCAATTATTCCTATTTATTTTTTTTATCAACTGATTTTTTTTTTTTTTTTTGAATCTTTATCTAATTTAACATTGGATCTCATGGAAGTGTATATGGCATGGCTTTCTCCATTTTGTATTTCCTTAAGATGTCCTTAATGCACTTTGATTAATTAAGAAAGGTTTCATCATTCATTTGTCTTATGCTAAATCCCAAAAAATAGGATAATTCTCCCATCATACTCGTTCCAAATTCCTTACTCATTATTTTAGAAAAATCATCACATAAATTTTTATCAGAATATCCAAAAAGTATATCATCATCATAGATCTAAACAATGAGTAATTCATCTCCTACTCTCCTCAGAAAAAGGTGGTGTTTACGCTCCCCTTAATAAACTCCCTTTCTAGAAGGAACATGTTAAGCTTCTCATATTATACTCTAGGTGCCTATTTTAATCCATGCAAAGTCTTTTTTAATTTGAAAACATAATTTTGAAATTAAGCATTTTCAAAACTATGGGGCTGCTCAACAAACACATCTTCTTTTATTATCCTATTCAAAAATGCACTATTGACATCCATTTAAAAAATCTTAAATCCCTTATAATAGGTAGAGGCTAGAAGTACTCTAATCACTTCCAATATAGCTGTTGGGGCAAAAGTCTGCTTGAAATCAATCCATTCTATTTGATTATATCCCTTAGCCACCAATCTTGCCTTATTCCTACCAACCACACTAGAATCATTAATTTTATTCTTAAAGAATAATTTGGTTACAACTATACTTTGATCCTTAGTTCTACTAGCTTCCAGACATCATTTTTTAATAAATTGGTTCTATTTCTCTTGCATAGCTAGGATCCAGAATTCATCATAAAGGGTTTGATTAATGTTGGTGGGTTCAGTCATTGAGATAAAGATAGAGTGGTTAACTTCTTTTCTAAGTTCATTTCTAATTCTAACACCTTCAGAAGGGTATCCCAAGCTCAGTTCTTTATGATAACTTGAAGAATATCTCTAATCTCTAAGAAAATTATTTTGAGGTTCTACCCTTTCCTACATATTTGTAGTTTCTACTCCTTGGATAATCTCACCTACTTCATCAGTGTTTTGAGGTTCTATCCTTTCCTCCAGATTAACTCTCTCATTTTCAAACTCTCCATCATGGTCACTATGAATTGTCAAGATCTCACAACCTAGTTTTTTTTCTCAATTTAAGTGAAGAATGATTTAAATTCATTGAATGACTCACTTTATGTGACAAAAATAGCTTATCCAAGTGAACCACAAGTGGTTATTGACTATTATAAATCCAAAGACCTTTCCCCTTAAGCGTGCAGTGCTAATGGGTCAAAATAAATCCATGTGAAAGACTTCTAAAGGCTTATAGGTGCTAATGTCCTTAATGGAATGGAAAAAGAATTTGACTTGTTTCCCCAATTGACAGGCTTCACATAGGTGGTTCTTAGTGAATTCATGCTTGTGGATTCCTCTTACTAAGTCTTTTTGGGTTACTTTTCTAAGTATTTTCATGCTAGAATAACATAACCTCCTATGCCATAATCAAGACTCATCAGCAATAGTTTTTAAACAAAAAGAAGCAGTTCATTTAATATTATTTAAATCAAACATGTAAATATTGTTGATTCTTTTTTCCTGTAAAATAGTGTAATTATTTAAGGTTATAATGCATATGTTTGACAAAAATTTTAAGCTAAAGCCTTTATTATAGAGCTGACTGATGCTAAGGAAGTTATGTTTCAAGATATTAATAAGTAAATTATTTTAAATCAAAAGGTTCTTAGAGTTTTTTATTATACATTCTCCTACCAATTTCCTTGTGGTGTTGTATCAAAGAATGACCTTGCCTCTAGCCCTGGCCTCCAGCAAAATGAATTGATTAGAATCTCCAGTCATATGGTGTGAGCATTCGCTGTTCAGGTACCACATGCTCTGATAAGGACTTGTGTGAGAGCACACCTACAAAAACATTAAATATTAGATTGAGAAACCCAAACAAGTTTGGGTTCCTTCTTATAAAAAGAAGAATGCAACGAATGTATGTTATATTGTGAATCATGTAATTTGGGTCTCGACACCAAATGTGTTCTACGATGAACAGTGCATGTGTGGGAAATATTTCATAGCATGCCACATAAAAACATCTAATATTAGGAAAATGGTTTATTAATTTACTTAGGTTATAGTGCTTCTTTTTAGGTTTGAATGTGCATTCTGATTTGATGGATTATGAAACTCAAGCATTGTGGGTGATTTTTTTATTTTCTTTGAAAGCAATTAATTGAGCTTCTAAAAACTTATTTGAATTCTCAAGAATTAAAATTTCTATTTTTAAAGCATGCTCCTTACTATCTAAATCAGTTGCAAGAATATATAAGTCTTTATAAGCAGTTTCTAGCTCAATATATAAACTTTTTAGGGAATCATTCTCATCATTTAATTCAGAATACTTTTTATTCAAAGCATCAAATTTATCTAATAATTTCATGTGATTACTTTCAAGTGTAGAAAGATCTTTAATCAAAACTTCATGCTCTTTTTGTAAGTTCAAAAATTCCAATTTCAGGTTAGCATGCGATTTTTAATATATGATGAATAAATTTTCTCAGAAACATCAAGCAATTGATCGTATATTAATTCACATACCTCTTCATAGTTATAATGACTAAGATGTTCATCTATCATCAAACACAAGTTTGTTGTCTCCTCTTCATCTTCAGTCTTAGAGGAGTCAGATTCAGAATCCGCCTAGAAAGCCTTTTAGATAATCTTCTTATCCTTTCTAAACTTGGGTTTCTCCTCACCCTTCTTCTTTCTTAGGTGAGCCTTAAGTGTAGTACAATCAGCTTTTATATGTCCCAGCTTCCTACATTCAAAGCAAATCACATCAAAAGAACCTTTAAAATTCTTTTTATTCTTACATTTGTTTCATTTCTGATGATGCTTTTGTTTCTTCCTTAAGAAGCTTTTTAATTGCATAGTAATTAAGGCAACATCCTCACTTTTAGAATCAAAAGGATCAGTATATGTATCATTAGCCATTAAGGCTACAATTTTCTCCTTCTTTTTTCCCCCTGTATCAGGTTGTCTTTGGTTCACTCTTTGCTCACAAGCAATGAGTGATCCAAGCAAGTTATTGATTGAATAAACATTTAAATCCTTGGATTCAGTCATAATAGTAATCTTAGCATCAAAGAAAGAAGGTAAACATCTCAAAATTTTGTTAACTTTCTTATAGTTAGTTAGCTCTCTTCATAAGGCATGCAGGATGGTGACAATTTGTGTAAACCTAGTGTACATTTCAGATATTGACTAAGTTTCATGCAAAAGAATTCATAGTCATGAAGTAAAATATTCAACCTAAATTGCTTAACTTCACTTGTGTCTTCATAAGTAATACATAATCTATTCTAGATTTCTTTACCAGTAGCATATGTTGAAATACGCATGTAGTCTTCAGATTTTAGTGCATAGAAAAAATAGTTTAAACATTTTGCATTAAATTGTGTTAGATCCCTATCATCAAAATTCCATTTAGTAAATGGAACTTCAATTTTTATGTCATTTATTTCATGTGTTGGTGTAGAATAATATTCTTTTACAAGCATCCACATACGATAATCTATAGATTATAAAAAGGTGGACATACGAGTTTTTTAGAAAACAAAAGGTATATTATCAAATAAGGGTGGTCGAGTAATAAAATACCCTTCAAATGCATTTTGATTACTAAAGTTAGCCATGGATCAAAATTCAAAAGCTTTCTAAAATTTGATTTTATGAATCTCACTCTGATGCCACTTAAAATCTCATTAGGGTTGTTAAGCCCTTATGAACTAGCCTGAGGCTAACCAAGAGAAGGGTGAATTTGTAGTTTTAAAAATTATTAAACAAAAAGAAAAATCTTTTTGAAATCTGTTTTAAATATTTTAAGACAAACACAATAAACCATTGAAATTAAAATACAAAAAATAAAGTTTAGGACTAAAATAGAAAGAACATACCAAATTTTATAGTGGTTCGATCAACTTGACATATGTCCACTCCCTAAATCCTGTCCTCCAGGTATTACACTAAAACTATAGTGACTCTTCTTTTGCACCCATAATAAGGTGGAGAAGCCTTTATAATATCCTTTTTACTAACTCTGGTGCTTAGAGAACCCAGGCACCTTTTGCTTCCTCCTGAAGCAAGAAGAGAACCTTGATTTAGTGCTAACGAAGACTTCCCTGGAGCCACCAAGGAACCAGTGATGATGGTTGGAGAAGATGACTTGAATCCTTACTTGGAGAAACCTTTATGAACACCTCACAAACTTCCCCTCATAAGATCATCTCTCTCTTTCCCAACCTCTCCTTCTCCTTCTCTAAGCTCTCTTAGGTTAGGACAACTTCAAAAGATCCTCAGATTACCAAATAAGAGATCTTATAAAGAAGGCCATAAAAATTGCCCTAATTTGTAACTTACCGTCAAAGATCGTGCAGGATGATCGACAGATCGTCTTATACAATCAGTGTAATTCAACCCTTTCAACTAGGATGATATGGGTTTATTGTATGATTAGATCATATTATTTATTCTAAACATCTAAGATGATGTGGTCATCATGCCAAAATTATACATATCATCGAACAGTTAGTTCAAGACGTCCAGGAGATATATATTGGACGATAAAGAAATATAACATATCGTCCAGGATAATGCTTTGACTGTCCTATATGATTAATTCAAAATCAGTGATTATCATCCAACAGATAGTTTGAATCATCTAGGAGATACATCTAGATGATGAGAATTATAACTAATCATCCAGCAGATAGTTTGGTACATTCATGTGATTCAAGAGAAGAATAAGGTTTTTCTTATAGATCATTCAAGGTGATCCTGCGATCATCTAAGATGATATGATTGATCAATCTAACCTTAATTACTTTCCTTAATCACCTGACTAATTTATGCATGATTTTAATGAGTCATCCAGGCTGATATGGGATCATCCTGTATAATTAGAACATAATTCTAAAAATAAAATCTTATCTAAGAGAGTTTTGTGGCTAAGTATCTTTGATTTGAGCATATTGTCCAAGATGATGGGAGTATCGTCCAGGATTATTTACGTAAGCAAGTTTTCATGAACTAGATGCCCTAATTTGGTCTTCTATTTTTAATTGATCATCTACGATGATTTGAATTTATCATGTACAATGTGATCAAAAATAGAAAAACTCTAACTCACCAAATTTCTCCCCCTAAGTGTGTGTGTACAAGGTTACTTAGCTTCAGGATCCAACAATATAAATTTGACTCAATAAAAGGTAAAAAAGGCATTAAAATAGAAATTACAGACTGACTCAATCCTAGTCTACCTGATCTTGAGCTGATTGACATTCCAAGTGAATTTGTGGACCTGAAAGGTTAGTGAGCTAGGCACATAAAACAGATATGCATGAATGGCAGTAGTCAAGGAACAATAATATTTATTATCATTAAAATCATAGTACTTGGGTCCAGATCTACAACAAAATTTTTATTTTGCATGATCTAATAGACATGATTTTGTATCTTGTTGCTCGTACTTTAGCTAGAGAGGCATCTTTTTTATGGGTAAAGTTCCAAGGAACACTGACAACTAGTTCTCATTGCGTTTAGTAATATAACTACTAATTTTATTAAGTAGCCTACTACTCATGATATGATTTGTCATTTCAAATTTGATTTTTGGCAACTTTGATATGTAGGAGTTGTTACTTGTGTTTAAACACAAAGTGGTTTGACCAAGTAATTTCTTATTTCAATTGGATTACATCAAAGATCAACCTTAAGCCCATATCTTTTTTGCATTAGTCATGGATGTTCTCACTAGACATTTGCAAGAGGTTATACCCAGGTTTATGCTTTTTGTTTATGATATTCTTCTTGTTGATAAGACTAAAGAGGGAGTTGAAGGTAAACATGATTTATGGAGGTCAACCTTATTAGAGTCTAAAGGCTTTTGTTCGAGTAGATAAAAAATTGAATATATGGAGTGTAAAATTAGTAATTATAGATCTAGTTGGGGGATTCTAACTTTGGGTGATCAAGTCATTAATAAGAGTACATGTTTTAGATATATTGGGTCTATTGTTCAAAGTCATGGTGAAATAGATGGTGATATTATTAGTAGAATTCAACTTGGATGGTTGAAGTGGAGGAATGCATTGGGCTTGTTGTGTGATACAAATGTCCCTCTTAAACTTAAGGGAAAAGTTTATTACATGGTAGTGAGACTTGTAATGCTTTATGGTGCAGAAAGTTGGCCATTAAAAGAGAAGCATAATATTAAGTTAAGTGTTGCAGAGATGAAGGATGCTCAGGTGGAATAGATGCTTTACTCTTAGAGGCAAGATACAAAATGAGCATATATGTGAAAAAGTTGGAGTATTAGATCTGACTTAGGTTCAGAAATAGACCTAAAAAGACTTGGTTAGAAAATATTAGAAATGACATTTCTTTATTGGATTTAGATAAGAATTTGACTCTTAACATGACACAATTGAGGAAAATGATTCAATAGCCAACCCCACATAGTGAGATAAAGGCTTGTTGTTGTTGTTGTTATTGTTGTTTACTTTTGAAGTGATGGCAAGATGTTTTGAATAGTGCTAGCTTTTTAAATATATCGCATGCTTAGATAACTTTTTAACTCTTTCAAAGAATTTGATCCTACTTTTTAAAATTTTGCTTAAAAATGACTCTTGTTTTTTTGAAGTGTGCAATTAACTTCTTTATTTCCAACTAAGAGTGTGTCTTATTAGTTTCATAATTCAATCAAAAGTCTATAATTTTTTATTCAAAATTTGCTATGACTTCATTATTAGAGTCAATTTCTCTTGGATGTATGCTTCATGTTATTTCCTAAAGGTAGAATAAATCATTCACTATTTTGGCTTAATTTCAACATAAATAGTGCCCAACAGATTTCTATTTGTGAGAACATAGAGTTATATGGAGTTTGAACCCCTTTCATCATATGTTCATTGTAAAAGGATACAAAGATGAATCAATTAATTTTCCTTCAAATATGTTAAAATGATAGTATTAGAAAATAAAGTTAAGGATTGAATAAAAAAAAATCTTCTTCATGAAGTCGACCAAGGGTTGGACTTTCCCTACTCATCCTAATAAAATCACCTCGGTCAAATTGGTGGCTATATAGTTGTGAATTGAGGAAAGAATTCTTTAAAAATTTATTACATAGAGGGTTAGATTATTCAATACTTTTTTATGTTTGGTTTTCTAATTGATCATCAAGCACTAGCAAATTTCAAAGTAAATAGTTTAAATCACATTTTTAATTATTTTTATATGTATACACTTTATAATCTCCTTTGTCAAATTATATTTTAAGTTTACCAAATACCATTTAATAATCTTATCAACTAACCAAAGTTTGAAAAAGCATAACTAGATGTAAGAAAATTTTTGAAATGTTTATAAAGGAAGGTGTTGAAGTGGTGCCAGTAAAGAAGAGTTGATGAATTTATTCTATAGCTTAGAAGAAATAGGCAATTCTTGAGGGGATGATGTGAAATAACCCAAAGTTTTTTAATTGGATTTATTTGAAAAATCTAAAATTTATGAACTAGAGCACTGTGTTGTTGTGCTTGCGGGCACAATGATTCTGGTAGGAGCAACACTGGGGTGCTAAAATTCGATGTGATGATGATGAGCTCTATGTTTAACTATGAATTTAACATGCAGCACTGCGATGCCATATCCAAAGAATCATGGCATTGGGCACTAAATAATATTTTTTTATATAAATTCCTCCACTAATCCATTCCTCCCCTCTCTTTATATGGTTTTCCAGGGAAGGAAAGGAAGACAAAGGAGAGAAGAAGGGGAGAAGGCAAGGAGAGAGAGAATAAAGAAAAGGGCTTCCATTATTTTTCTATAAATTGCTCCTATTACGAAAATTATTTTTAACTTATAAGTGGCTATTATCTAACCTTTGTTTTCAAATATTTTAATTTTAAAATTTATTCTTCTACCTAAATCTATATTTATTACATTTTATCTTGAGTTAGTAAACTTTCACCACATATTTAATAAATTGTAGTACTGATTATTTTGGTCATTTTGACTGGATGATTTTATATTTTTACCAATTAAAATTATATCTATTGCTTTTTGTATGAGTTGATTAGGAATAATATATATAGTGATTTTGGAATTGTAATTCAAGCACACTGAGGAAACTAGCATTGTGAATGAATTCAAATGGATGGATGAATAATTATTAATTATTCTTAAGCATACATATCCTATATTGTGTGTAAATAAGAAATTTTGATTATTAAGAGAGGTTGGATAGAGTTTGATCATACCCTGTATAATAGGATGGGTCGACAGGCTTTTCTTTAAATTAGATTTGTGGTGATATCCTTGACTAAGATTAAGATCAAGATTGGGAGTTATAAGGAGTTTAAAATGCTGACTGGTAAGAGTGACCTTTAGAAAAGCCACCTAAGTATTAAATAAAAAATTAAGGTATTAATATGAACTTGATATAGTAAAGATTACTAAAAAATATCACATAAGTCAGAACTCCTTACTTATTTTTAGTATTGTTAGTATGATTGTTTATACATGCATACATGTTCATTACTAATATGATATTGATTTTAAATTGCTGATACAATATTGATTTCAATATTAAGATATAAATGAGATTAAGATAATGACAAGATAATTTTGATGAATTTGCATTTGTGGATTCTATACAATATAACAACATCAATGATAATACCTTTTTCTTTATTATGGATTTCCTACAGTTGCATAGAAATTTAGCTTTAACAATTGATACAATCTCATTTCCAATTTAATAATGATGCATGAATGGTTTTTCATATGATTTGCATATTTACTCTAACATCCACACTAATAATATTTTTAAGATTTGTCATTATTCTACTAATTGTATTACTTATAATTATGATCATATTGAATGCTACAATTATGATTGGAATGAACGTGCATATTGTCACTTTTTCTTGCTTTAAGTCGAGCTGTAGGATTTTGTGATTTGCTGGGCTTTGTAAGCTCAAAATGTTGATTTAATTAATTTCAGGTTGGGGCAAGGATCCAGTGCCATTGGATTAATCTGAGAATGTATTTATAGGTTTAGTTTTATTTATGTTATTTTTTTTTGTAGCCAGAAGTTTTGGCAGATAGTTAATGTAATTCATTGAGACTTCTAGTTATTGTAAATAATTTTTAAAAAGAATAAAAAACATAAATGTATGGATGTTTTGACAAATAGAATTTCTTTTTTGGCCTTTCTGCTATTAGATGAAATTAATAGACCTAGTAATTATTAACAAGATTGGAAAATATGATATTCTTTTAATTTTGATTTTGTTGTGTGACAGTTTGGTATCAGAGTATTGTTGTTGGAAGAAATAAATTATCACCAGAGCTATAAAAATTAATTTTTGGAAGATGGATAATGATTGGGTAGATTAAGGTGTATTATTTTGTATGTAAAATAGATCATTGCATATAACATTGATTGTATGTATAAATAATTTCAAATAAAAGAATTATACAAGTGAGTGGATGTATTGGATTCTCCTGGACTAGTTGGACAGAATGTATCACATGATCATAGTATTATAGCCCCATACCTTTAGAAAGTATAATGTAGCCATCTAGTGTGATAACACAATTTATGGGTGGTGCACGAAGCAAGCCTTCTGGGAATAAAGAAGAAAATGAGGATAAGCATTTACATATATTCCATAAGTCAAGGTTCCCATAATTTAAATGAGCCAAAAAGCTTCAAGCTACGAAATATTGGGTGGTGAGGGCATATTAGATATTCAATAATATATAGTGTCTGAAAAATAGGAAGGTTATGTCGGCTATCTTTTTATTTCAAGGAGAAGCACAATGATGGTGTGCAGGACAACAATGGGAGAAATTTCAAGAGAATACAAATTTAGAGATCACCTTAAAAGAAATTGTTATATTTTCATAGTTGGGTTTGTACCTCCTTCAGCTCGACAACAGATATAAGAAATATTTATGAGACTATAGAAATGACATAAGATAGTGAAATAAAAAAACTAAGTTCACTTTTCTGGTTAGGTATGCTATATAATAACCTAAAAATAGAAAAAGTATTTTAAAATGAAATATCCAATTTTTTATCTAAAATGGAGCACTGTGGTGCTATGCTTGTGAGTACAACAGCACCTGAAATCCCCTCTATTAAATTTGAGGATCTATTTTAAAGTAATTCTAGATTTAGCATAGAGTATATCGATGTAGGGTTGGAGTACTATGACGCTAGGCCACTAACAGTATATATATATATATATATATATATATATATATATATATATATATATATATATATATATAACCTGCGTAGGAGGGTGAGCTGAGAGGCTTTCCTTTAAAGATGATTTACGATGTTATTTTGGTTATAGCTTGTAACTAATGACTTATTTCACTAACAGGTAATAAGTGATAATACATAATGATTTGTTGAAAGCCAACTATAATGATAATAAAAATGGTGACATAATGATAATGATTATATAATAATATATTGAATACATATGAAAGAATGAAAACACCATATTAATACTAGATGCCATGCTTTACTAAATTTTAAATTAGTGTATACATACGTACATAAATAACATTGATAGAAATATTAGTAATGTGTGTACATATATAACATATGAATGCTTACATGTATTGATTTTATATAATAGATCATTGATAAGATGGATGATATTATCGCCTGTATATTTATGATTTATAATATTGTTTTATTGATTACTGATGTATTTACATTCTCACACATTACTTATTTATGGATTTAAGCATGATGATTTTTACCTTTTATTATTGATCATATTGAATCATACCAATGATGATTAATCATTGATGATGTTGAATGATATTGATTCTATTGATCCTTAAATCTAGCATTGAAAGCTTTAGTGAGTTTTACGTTTTTATTGGCTATATAAGCTTATTATGTGGTTTTTTCTTATTTTAGATCAAGGAAGTGTTCAAGACTCTATAAAGTGAGGTGGATTGAGATCGTCAAATTTCTTATTTTGTTGGAATTTTGTTTTGTAGCCAGGAGTTATTGATATATTATTAACTATTAATTATCTCCTCACTATTATAAATATGATTTTGGTGAATGAATATAGTAAAATATTTCAATATGTATGATATTTATTTCTTTAAGTTAGATATATTAATTTATATTGATTATTTATATAAGCTATGTTATATAATTAAAAAGATAAGATAATTCTTCCAATTTAAATCTCTGGGCATGATAATTTTGTATTAGGAAGAGATTAGGAGAAGATAGAACCTGGAGTGATAGCAATAAAAAGAGGAGTAAATTTTTAAATAGTAGGATAGGATCTAAGTTGAGTGTGAGAAGTGTGCTAGAGTTTTCTCGATGTGGTAAGAGACACACTTGACAGAATTTTCTAATGTTTGTATAATGTTTTAGGTTTAGATTGTAAGGATAACAGTTGGCTGATTATCTGCTATAATGATAAGGAACATGATCTAGATTTTTAGGAGAGCAAGCCATGTAGGGATGAAAATAGAGGATTTTTGAATCTAGATGATATAGTGAAGGGTTTATGAGCAGGGAAAATGGATAAAGAGTTATTGATTGTTAAATTGAACTTGCATAGTCTGCTATGCTAGCAACACTAGTGCAACCTAGAGTTTACAATTTGATCTAGCAGAATGATAGGGATGCACATGGAGGATCCATTAGAAGAATTTTTAATCCTCTATATTAAATTTTAATTGAATAGAATTGTAATGCATGTTGAATGATTGATTAATATGCATATGTGTGTGATTGAACTCGTGATTGAATAATTGTAATGAATGATAATTCAATAATCAATACTATTTTGGAGACTATTAAACAAACTTAAGTTGGTTCAGTTCTTTTCAATTGTATTGATTCATTTTGGCAAAATTATGAATTGAATTTATTTTCTTTGATTTTTTTTTTGCTCATAAAATGTCAAGGGTGATATTTCCCAAGGTGGGCAGATTGTAACAACCTAAAAATATGAAAATTATTTTAAAGTAAAAGATTTGAATTTTTATTTGAACTAAAGCGGTGTGGCAATTAGTATTTGAATGCTTCGGTGTCATGTATGTGAGCTAGTGATGCCAAAAATTGCCACTATAGCATTTGAGACTCTATTCAATAGTAATTTTGGATTTAGCATGGAGCACTAATGCATTGGGTTGGAGTATTATAATACTAGGCTACTAATAATATTTCTAAAACCTAAGCACTAGACCCCCACCAAAAACAACTTACCATAAAGGAAGAGGGAAAGGGAGAGGAAGAAGAGAGAGGGAAGAGAGAGAAAGCTAGTTTTTAGTCATTCTTGTTGATTACTTTAGTTAGGAAAAGTCATTTGATCATTATAAGTAACTTTAAAACTACTTTTATTTATAATGATTTCATATCTACTGAGTTAATTTACCCAAAAAAAAATATAAAAATATATTTTTTTCTTGATTTATCACACTTTACTAGGTAACCTTCCGTATAAGATAGATATGGATATTTGGAAAATTTTGACTATAATATTATTAAGTTTTATCAGGTAAAATAAAAGTTTTAATTTTCTAAAGCTATAGACTATTATATAGATTTCCTTATATTTTTTGAAGCTATAGCTATAAGATTGATAAAATTGATATAAAATAAATATAAAATTTATATGTTAAAAAAGGAAGGATGGTTATCAAAATTATAATTAATATGTGTTAGCTCTTAAAATATATTGCACTGCATAGGAGGGTGAGGTAACGAGCATTCATTTAAAGATGGTTTCTGATATTTTCCTTATTGTAGCCTATAACTGATCATTAATTTGACGGACATGCATATGGTGATGACTTTTAATGAATTATTAAAAGCCAGCTATAATGATAATAAGAATGATGGCATAATGATAATGATAATGATGATTATATAATGATATATTTAATGCATAAAAATTAATGATAATACCATATTAAAGTTGGATGTCATGCCTCACTAAATTATATACTAAAAAATATATTGATAGCATTGATAGATATATTAGTAATTGCATGCATATATAGTATATGAATGGTTATATCTACTAATTTTATATAATAAATAATTGATAAGATGGATAATATTGATGACATTGACACCTATATATTCAAGATCTATAGAACTAATTTATAGATCATTGATTTATAGATTATTGATGTATTTATACTTTCACACCTATTATTAATTTATGGATTTATGTGTGATGATTTTTACTTGTAGTTATTGATCATATTAAATCATACCAATGATGATTGATCATTTATAATGTTGAATACTATTGATTATATTGATTAAGATGAGTGTGTATTTTGATTCCTTAAATCTTGTATTGGAAGATTTAGTAAATTTTGGATTTATGCTAGGCTTTGTAAGCTCATCATGTTGTTTTGTTGATTTTAGGTCAAGAAAAGGTTTAGGACTATATGAAGTGAGGCAAATTGAGATCTCCAAGTTTCTTCTTATATTAGTATTTTTTTTTTTTTTTTTGTAGTCAGGAGCTATTGATAGATTATTGACTATTAGTGATCTTCTAGAAATTATAAATGTGATTTTGGTGAATGAATATATTGAAATATTTTAATGTTTATAATATTTAATTATTTCAAGCAAGATATATTAATATATATTGATGATTTATAGAAGCTCTAGTTGATGTATAAAAAGATAAATTATATAACTCTTCAAATTTAGATCTTGGGGCATAATAATTTGATATCAAAGTAGTTGTTGGAAGAATTGAATTGTAATTATACCTATAGGAATTGATTATGAGTGGGGTATAGTAGGTCGGTAAAGAAACTAAGGAGCCAGACTTCCACTAGAAAATTAAAGCTCCTGAGGATGTGATGCTAACATCTGAAACAAGATGTACTACATCACAACTAAGGAAAGAACTTGAGGTGATAAGGGAACACATTTTCCACCAAGTATAGTAATCATGAGTGAGATCAATGCTCATCAAAAGGTCACAATGATAACACCTACCCTAACTGGGTAGGACCCTAGCGCATCCATAGGAATACTCTAGCAGCTCAGAGCAATGTATAAATGGGAGAGTGGGTTACCAAAAGTGGGTAGAAGGGGATTGATCATTCCTCAAAAAAATCCAAGCCCGCAAGGCAGTAATGTTGATATTCAGGACATGATGTACCACATCACTAACAGTTAAGTATGACTCTTTAGGATCAGCTTGAAAATGGGCACAGAGTCACACACTAAATATTATATTCAGTCTACTAGTAGTCAGGCAGAGAAGAGATCCGATCATTCCTCTATATATTTTTTGGTCTACTAATTTTCCATTTGGGTCTTTTTCTAATTGAATCGCATAGCTCATTGGAGTGTTCATGGGCTTAGCACTATCCATTTCATATTTTTTCAAAATATCTTGATGTAATTTATTTGGCTAATAAAAGTTCCATTATCCATTTATTTTACACTAAAGCCAAGAAAGTAATTAATCTTTCCCATCATGCTCATTTCAAACTCATTACTCATTATTTTTGAAAATTTATCACATAAATTTTTATTTGAAGATCCAAATAGAATGTCATCCACATAAATCTGAATAATAAGAATTTCATCTTTAACCTTTTATAAAAGAGTGTGGTATCCACACTATCCTTAATAAATCCTCTATCATTTAAGAATGAGCTAAGTCTTTCATACCATGCTCTAGGTGCTTGCTTTAACCCATATAGTACTTTTTTTTAATTTGAATACATGGTTTTGAAATTGTGAACTTTTAAATCTGGGGGGTTGCTCAACATAAACATCCTCCTTGATTACCTCATTTAGAAAAGCACTCTTTACATCTATTTGATAAAATTTGAAACTTTTGAAGCAAGCAAAAGCTAAGAGCACCCTTATGGCTTTTAGTTTATCTACCGGGGCAAAGGTTTATTCAAAGTCTATTCCCTCAATTTGGTTGTACCCCTTAGCTACTAGTTTGGCTTTATTTCTTATTATAGTTCTTGAGTCATTCAGCTTATTCTTAAAGACCCATTTTGTTCCAACTACACTCTGTTCTTTAGGTCTCTTGACTAACATTCAAAAATCATTCCTTGTGAATTGATTCAATTCTTCTTGCATTGGTATAATCCAGAATTGATCTCCTAAAGCTTGATCTATACTCATGTATTCCATCATAGAGATGAATGTTGAATGACTAACCTCCTTCCTAAGTTCATACTTAGTTCTCACACCTTCCGACTGGTCTCCTAAAATTAATTTTTTAGGATGACTAGAAGAGTATATCCATTCTCTAGGCAAATCTTTCTGAGGTTCTACCCTTTCTTCTATGGTCATAGTTTCTACTCCTTGAATTACCTCTATTTCATCTTCTTCAATTTTAGATTCAGATGTCTTATTTGATTCATCAAATACTATATTGGTGGACTCTTCTATTACTAGGGTTTTCTTATTAATGATTCTATAGGTCTTACCTACATATGAAAAACCTAAGAAGACACCCTCATCAGACATGGGATCAAATTTTTCTAAGGGAAGTTCTTCATTGATTAAGATAAAGCACTTTCAACCAAAGACATATAAGTGTGAAAGATTCAGTGTCCGACCCTTAAGGAGTTCATAAGGAGTTTTATTCAGCTTTGACCTAATGTTCACCCAATTTAAGATGTAACAAGCCGCGTTAACCACTTCTGCCCAAAAATATCTAGGAAGGGTGTACTCTGCTAACATTTCCCTAGCAGCTTCTACCAAGGTTCTATTCTTCCTTGATGCTATTCCATTTTGCTGAGGAGTACTAGGGGCTGAGAAATTATACACTATTCCTATCTCTTGACAGAATGATTCAAATCTTTCATTTTAAAATTCTCCACCATGATCACTATAGATTGTTGAGATTTTACATCCTAATTTTCATTGAATCCAAGTGGAGAATACCTTAAATTCCTCAAATAACTCATTCTTATGTGCTAGGAATCCTACCCAAGTGAATCTAGAAAAGTCGTCTACAATATTCATAAATCCATAATTTTTCCCACCTAAACTAGCTGTGCTAACGGGTCCAAATAAGTCCATGTGAAGGATTTCTAATGACCTAGATGTGTTCACATCTTTGATTGAATGAAAAGATGATTTTATTTATTTTCCTAGTTTGCAGACATCGCATAAATGGTTCTTAGTGAAGTATAACTTAGGTATACCTCTAACTAGTTTTTTTTAGAGATGTTTTTAAGTGTTTTCATACTAGCATGGCATAGTTTCTTATGCAATTTCCATGAGTCATCTACAATTATTTTTAAGCAAAGTGAAATTGAATTGTCAATGCAATCAAGATCTAACATATACATATTATTCATTCATTTTCCTTCTAAAACAAATTTGTCATTTAAGCTAATCAGACATTTATTAGAAAGAAATTTTATGTCAAAACCTTTATCACATAATTGACTAATGCTTAGAAATTTATGTTTTAAACCAATCAACTAATAAAACATTCTCAATTAAAATTTTTTTAGCATTTTTAACAGTACCTGAGCCCACCACTTTCCTGGTGGTGTTGTCTTCCAACGTTACTTTGCCTTCAATTCTGCTCTTTAGTATAATGAACTTTTTCATGTCTCCAGACATATATCGCAAACAGCCACTGTATAGGTACCACATGCTCTCACTAGGTATTTTGTAAGAGCATCCCTATAATGTCATTCAAGAGTTAGATTTGGGAACCCAAGTGAGTTTGTGTTCCTCCTTATGCTTGAATGAATGAGATGTATATATGTTATGCTGTGATGGATGTAATTTAGGTCTCCATACTAGGTGTTTCCTATGGTGAATCATGCATGTAAGGGCTATGTGACCTAGCATGCCACAAGAGAAGCACCTAACACCGACAAATGGGTTCACTAACCTGTATGGGTGGTGAAGCTTCTTCCTAAAGTTGTGTGATACATGCAGTGCTAAGGGTTTTCTTGATTGGGCTAATGTGGGTGATATCTTCTCTTTTTTTAGTTCTATTATTTTTTCTTTAAATGTGTTATTTTGATATATTAATCCTATAACTTCCCATTTTAACACATGTTCCTTGTGATCTAACTCCAATACAAGTTTGTGTAGTCTGTCAAAATCCTTTTCTAATTCAATATGTGTTATTTTCAAGGATTCATGTGCATCTATTAATTCAATATGCTTCTTATTTAATGTATCATACTCGTCAAGAAGGGACATGTGATCTCTATCTAAATCGAAATTTTCTTTAATTAAGTTAGCATGCTCGGTTTGTAAAGTACTAAAATAAATATTAAGATTAATATGCATTTTTTCAACTTCCTATACGAGTCATGGATTTTCTCAGAAATAAATAGTAGATCTTCATATAAAAGTTGACATACCTCATCTTGATCTGATTAATCAAGATTATCGTTAGCTATTAGACACAAATTTGTTACCTCCTCCTCTGCTTCTTCTTCTAATGATTTTGAGGCAGAGTCAACCCAAAATGCGTTTTATGTCTTCATCTTACCCTTCTTATATTTAGCTTTATCCTCGCCTTTTTCTTTAGTTTGTTGAATATTTATGTTGGGGCAATCAGCTCGAAGGTGACCAGGTTTCCTGCACTCAAAACAAATCGTATCAGATGAAACTTTAATAGTTCTCTAGCTTTTGCCTTTGTTACAATTATTCTGATCACGCCTTTGTTTTCTTTTCAATGAGTTCTTGAACTGTCGGGTCAGCAAGGCTATGTCATCTTCTTCCTTCGCTACAGAACTTTCACTTTCTAAGTTATTTACTTTCAATGCCACTATCCACTCCTTCTTTTCACCTGCATCACTTTCCCTTTGACTCACTCCTTACTCATACACAATGAGTGACCCAAGCAAACTGTCAATAGAATAAACGTTAAGATCTTTAAAATCAATGATTGCAATAATTTTAGCATCATAGGAACTAGGTAAGCATCTAAAAATCTTGTTAACTTTTTCAGAATTTGAAATTTCTCTACCTAATGCATGCAAGGATGTAACAATTTGGGTGAACCTAGTGTACATGTCATATATTGTTTCACTAGATTTCATATGGAAGAGTTCATAATCATGCAATAGAATGTTAAGTCTAGACTATTTAACTTCACTATTCCTTCGTACGTGATGCACAGTCTATCCTAAATCTCATTACCAGTAGCACAGGAAGATACTCTCATGTAGTCCTCATATTTTAATGCACAAAAGAAATAGTTTAAGAACTTCACATTTAATTGAGCGAAATCCCTATCCTCATTGCTCCATTCATTAAAAGATACTTGAATTTTCACTCCATTCACAAGTTTAAACAGTGCAACATAACCATCATTAACCAACATCCACATATGATAGTCTATGGATTGTAAAAAAGTAGAGATTCTAATTTTTCAGAAATCAAATGAAATATTATCAAATAGAGGTGGACAGGTTATTAATTAACCCTCCAAAGTATTATGATTATCAAAATGAGACATGATCAATTTTTAAGGTTTTTTAAAACACTATTTTTGAAATCCACTCTGCTACCAATTGAAATTACGAGATGTGCCAAGAGATGGGGTGAATTAAAAAATTGTTGCAATAAAAGAAAATCCTAAACAAGAGTTCTAATTTTTTTGTGTTTTTAAAATTTAAACAAGAAAATAAAATAATATAGAAGCGAATGGTTAACATAATTTGCAACAATAAATTTCACAACAATTTGTACCAAGTAATTTTAATGAAAATAAAATGCAAGCATAAATAAAAAGCATTAAGGGAAAATCACACCAAAGATTTTATAGTGGTTCAGTCACTTGACATATGTCCACTCCCTAGAGTCCTTCACTCTGGGAATTTCACTACTAAACAATAATTCTCCTTTTACCCCCACAGCAAGACAGAGAAATCATTACAAATCTCACTTTCAACAACCTGGTGTGGTAGAGAGCCAAGCGCTTTGTCACCCTCCTAATGATGGCAACGTACCTTCTTATTTTTCTCCCTCCTAGAGAAGGCATAGTACCTTAGAGGATATGGATGTAGAAAAATCTCCCCCTCAGAGAGCCTCCAATAAGATCTTCTCGGGCCACATGACGAGCAAAGTGCAGCAAGCTTGGAGCAACCGCGTGATCTCCCTCTCACTCCACCCTCACAAAGCCCACCGTCTCCTTCCTCTCAAAAATCCTAAATCTTCTAAAGAGCTCTCTCCCAAGATTCCCTCTCTAATCACATTCCACTCTCACAATCACACACTAAAAAACAAAAAGTTTGTTTCTTAAAATAGGCTCCATGAAACCCTAAAAAATTCAAATTAGCCGTTATTATCATATGATACGATCAATTATCATACAATTTGATAAGTAATAAATAGCCTTTGTCATGGTACGAAGGTTTATGAACAGGAAATAATTATAGATATATTCGTACAGTACGATGTAAACCCGTACTGTACGATATATAAGTCCTTCTATTTGTACAGGATGATTGTTGGGATGACAAAAATTCATCTCCGTACATCATATGGTACAAACCACCTCGTACAGTACGATTAGCTCAAAATCAAGGGATCATCTGGTACGATGTCCAGGATGACAAAAATAGCCTCGGTTGATCATACATTACGAACCGAGTCGTACAGTATGATAACCAATCAGAAATAAACCCCTGATTTACGCACTAATTATGGTTAAGTATTCAAAAATATCGTACTGTACGATATCATCGTACATTACAATCAGTTCAAATTTTTGTATTAAGCGCTTACTTAAGTTAACCTGGTGGCTAGAGGTTTTAATTAAAAACACATCGTACAGTACGATATTCATAGAGAGCCATTTAAGCTAGATCAGATTGTATAGTATAATTTAAACTCATACAGTACAATCAACAGAGAAAAAATTTATTTAATTTTTAAAACCCTCTCCCGCTGCGTGTGTGCATGGTTGCTTAGTCTTGTATATAATTTATGGCCAGTCTTAAGAAAATAAAAATAGAAATAAATGAAAAAATTACAATGATTTAAATTCCAACGCTTATTCTACCCAGTCTTGAGTCTTCTCGTTGTCCCGGGTAACTTATGATCTCCCTGAAATGTTAGTACTCATAGACAATAGCAGAAAAATTATATTCAATGAATAGAAATTCAAACGACATTATTTGTCAACATCAAAATCTCAAACTAGGGGTCATGGATTGCAAAAGTAGTGTTTCGTATGAATCACTCATTCAAATACATAGTGTCCCGTACCAACACGTAGTGTCTCGTACGAATCCCTCATATGAATGCAGTGTCCTATATGAATTGTTCGTACAAACGCATAGTATACCGTACAAACAGTTCAAATTTGTCTATAGGAATCATTCATCGTATAATACGAACTGTTCATAAAAATCTTTAAAATCATACTCTAGACGCCATACATACGATGACGACATTGTATGCTATAATTTGTTATGAAAATTTTCAAGTTCGTTTAACTACTCGTTTGAGTTTATAACTGAACAAATCATCTCGTACAAAATAAATTCGTACAGTATGACTAGTTTAAAAATTTTGAAAATTTTAAACACTCCCCTTGTGTGTGTGTGCATAGTTACTCAATTATAATCACGCTCTCTCAGACTCAATAAAATGAAAAATGCATACTCCATTTACAATGAACCCTAATCTATTCTGATTTGTGTCTTCAATAATCTAGAGTAGAATTTTCCTAAAATGTTAGTATACACACAAAACAACTATATAATGAAACATAAAGATATGAACCATAATGTTTGTTATCATCAAAAATATAAACTTGTGAGCAATGAGTCATAACATTATAGCCTTTGAAGGATAGAGGACTTACCTGCTATTGAGGCATAGTACGAGACACTAATTATAGTAGCCTTGAACCCTAGATTTATAATGGGTTTAGTTTTTTACACATAACATTAACACTCATGTCCCAGATAATGTAATCTGGACTTATATCCTGCCTGAAAAGAAAAGCAAGCTAACCACCTAGTCATATAAAATCCAAGATATACAGTCTTTATGAAAGATGGATGGGTGGCTGAGTTTTTAGAAATTAAGTTCGACATCTAGAGAGGTTCCTAAGTGCCCTTGTACTTATGAAGGGTAGTATGCTTCTAAGACTAATGCAATTAAACTTTAATATTAGTTAGTCTATAATAAAATGCATGCTAGTTAAAATCACTAAATCAGGAATGTATGAAATTTTAAAAATGCTTACAAAATTATTTTTATAGAAGACTAGACTTCCCCAGGTTTAGCACCTCATCCTCATAGGATGGATTATATAAACTCTATCCATAGGCGGGAAAGTGTCTAAATAAGGAATGAAAAGGAGGCATTAAGATACATGCGACCCCAAATGACCACTAGCTTATTCTCTAGATTATTATCTTTCTATGTTATTTAACTCCTAACCTTTTAAATTTTAATTACGAGTAGAAAAGGTTTTATCCCTAAAGAGCCTAGCAAAATCTTGTACATACACATGCAAGAAAGAAACCTATAAAAAATAGGTAATTTCTACTATACAAGTAAAGTAAACACATTAATAAAATATCAACCAAAGGTTAAAAAAAAGAGTACAAAAGTCAATGAAAAGTGCCATATAATGTACAACATAGGTCTATAGAAAAGTAATGGTGGTCAGGCTCCACCGATAATAACTTGGATTCTATTCTTATAGAATGATGCAAGTCTTAAAAATAAAATATTTCATCTTGATCTTTATTTTTTGGTCCTCTATAGATCTCTTCCCTTTAATCTTCTTATAGTTAATCCTCAAGAAGGATATCTAAATAAACAGAAATTCCCCGTATGGGGTTCTCTTTTCTCTTTGGATCCCTTGTAATTGAAGTACCTTATTTTTATAGACTTTCACAACTCTTTACTTCAAATAAAATCACATCATGAAAAAGGAAAATCTAGACTCTATTGTAGGGTTATCCTAAGCAGTTAAAATAAAACATCCCAAGTAATTATATATGAAAATAAAGGTACTCATGTCATCCACACTTAGCTATGCTCTTATTTATTTGGGGCCTAAGTAGCTGAAGTAAATGTTGCAAATATATATATTATTTATTTATTTTAGCCCCCTTTTTAGCGTTGTATGAGTATGGCCACCTAAAAAAAATATTGTTAGTAGTAAGATCACCTCTAACCTATGGGTAATCTATCATACATCACATCATATATATAATATAATAATAAAGCTCGTCATCATAGAAATTATCACAAAAAAATCAAAATAACCAGCATATATGCCACATGCATAGCGTCACTTTACAAAAATAAAAAGAAATCACCTATCTAACCTAGAGCTAGGGGTCATGTCCTAACAAATAATTTTATGTGTGTAGTAGGCTGTGTGGTCTTAGATATGTCCTATGTTGGGTAATTAGTCCAAGTAATTTATGATTTGATTTGTTGAAGGGGGAGTTTTAAATAAAGTTTAAATATTAATGATTTGGGATTAATTTTAGTTAGTTTATTTTGTTAGTCCATTTTAATGCTTAGGCTAGTATTCTCTGAAATTTAAATTGAGTTAGCAAACTATAGAAGGTCCCCTATCATCTTATCCACTATATAAAAAGAGTCCAAAGGTGACTTTTAAAAACAAGCTAAGTTTTGGGGTCCTAGTATTTTTATTAAATATTAAACCTTATGAGGAGTAATTAGACTTTGAGATTGCTATATTTGGGATTTTCAATGCAAAGCTATGATTTTTAGAAGTTTTTTGTCAAGGTATCGAACTACGGTTAACCGATAAGTTAACATTTTAATTTAGGCTAATTTCTAGAACGTTCATATTTTTAATAAATACTAAATTTTAATTAGAGTTGAATGCCTTATATTTTACTCAATTTGGATTTTTTTAGAATTACTTATGATTTTTCAAAGGTTGGGTATTTAATGAGTTATTAAAATTGGTTAATTAAGAGTTATTTTAGGAATTTTTTCTTAAATGAAGTGCCAACTCCTAAGGAAGTGTTTATAAGTGTTTGGGAATTTTTAGAATTTTTTATAATTTTTATTTAATTAATTTAATTGAAAGAGGATTTTTTATCGGAATTAAATTAATGTTCAAATTAAGGTCCAATTAAAGAGCTTTTAATTTCCTATATTAAGAGTTAAATTTTGAAGAGTTTGATATATTATTGGAAGTTTTTTTATTTAGTTTGGATTTATTAGAATTTTTTTAAAAGGGTTAAATTATGGCTTGTTAATTAAGAAGCTTAAAGGGTCCTAAAATTTTTTAGAAAATTCTAGAGGGTTTAAAAAGTCACTAAATTTAAATGGTTAAAGTTTTATGTTATTTTGAGGCGTATCCTAATCCTAGAATTTCTCTAAATTTTCTAGATTGGTCTTTAATTATTGTCCTTAGGGTATCGCTGGGTTGAATAGGTTTAAATCAACTATCATAACAACCCCTTAGGTAACATAAGGAAAATGCAACACCCCACCATAAAACAAGTCCTTAGCACAAGGAGAGCCCAAGCTAAGTGCTCATGCATCTTAAACATGCAAAAAATATGTAATAATGAATAAGATTAATGATTTGATTAGTGAATAATCAGATTCCACAACTACTCACTAATACTTCCCTATAAATTCAATTCACATGCTTAACCCATATTTAAAATTTCAAAAGGATCACTATATATATATATATATATATATATATATATATATATATATATATATATATATATATATATATATATATATATATATATATATATATATATATATATATATATATATATATATATATATATATATATATATATATATATATATATATATAATTTTAAAATATTTTAAAATAAATATATATTAACTTATATAAATATACAAGTTTTAAAATAAAATAAGGAAAAAAATATTTTTTTGAGAGATCCACTAGTCATCCAAAAAATAATTTAAAAATAACTCAAAACTAAACTTTATTTTTAAAAATAAATAATATAATATTTAATTTAATATTAATTAAATATTAAAGTAAATAAATATTAAAGAATAATTAAGAAATATTACATTTTAATCCCTAAAATTCATTTTAAATTACAATTCTTTATTTTTTAAAAAACTTAAGGTATTATAATAATTTTTAGGATTAAAATTAAATTTACAATGAATTTTTCAATTTAACGTAATTAAAAGGTACTTAAAATAATTTTAAATAACTACTAAATTAAATTTTTAAAAGCCCTCTAAAATTTAAAATAATTATAAAAAAAAATTTATAAAGTTTAAAACTATTTGAGTTTAATTATATTAAATATTAATTAAGTATAATAATTAATTAATTAAAAAACTTTGAAGAAATATATCTTTAATATTAAAATTTATTTGAAATTAAATATTTTTTATGAAAATAATTCTCTGATTTTTAAATAAAACACAATAATTATTTAAATATAATTAATATTAATTGATATTAATTAAATATTTACAGCTTTAAATAATTAAAATTTATTTAAATTATAAAATATATCCTAAATTACTTTAATTTAAATTAATATATTTCAAAATAATCATTTAATTATTTAGGATATATTAATGTGAAAATTTTAATTTTGAAAATATTTAATGTAATATTTTAATTAAATATTTAAAAATAAGAGTTTTTAAAATAATGTAAAATATGTATATATTTTAAAATAACTTTAATTTGAAATAGAAGGTAATTATATTCTAAATTTTTTAATATATTATATGCAATTTTGGATTTAAAAATAATTTTAAATAATTCTAATTTAAAAATTGATTTAAAAGAAATTTAAAACTAATTTAAATAAAGAAAATGGATGCGGTCGCTTGGTGGACTACGTGGCAGAGCGGGATTGGAGGATGAAACTACGGGCAATCATTACCTAGCGGGACAATAATTGAGCCACCGGCAATGATTGTTGCATGATCGCGATAATGTTTGTCGTGAACCCGGCATCACTTATCCATTTTGGCGGATGCATGAGGTGCAGATCTCACATGGTTTAAGACAGACAGCTATGATTACATCGAATATGGGATTTAACTGCCAGAGCAACTCTATGGTTCATAAGAAGCCACGAAATGATGGGATCTCCATTGTTTATCAATTAATCAATGGTGGAGATCAAGTACGCCTAAAAGACATTACCGAGTTGCCTTGGGAACCATTTTTTATCTCATTTGATCAATAGGATGACTCAATTATATAAAATTTTAAACACAACGTCTACACATGAAGAGCATTTATAGGGGACTAAAATCATGGTTTAAAATGTGATGTATAAAAAAGTTATTTAACTATATGTATTCAAGACTAGGGTATGAGATTTTACCAAATCCAATGGATGGATTTAGTAGTTCTTGGACTTGTTGCACTTGTAGACTGTCTATGCTCCTCTTTATAGAAGAAATTATGTTTTGAAATGCACTAGATTAATGGGAAATTACCTTGGAAGAGTTTTAGCCTCAGCTCACAGGAGATCTCACCATTGGTGAGGTTTGGCTGATGGGTTTGCCTTGGGAGAGGTGAAGAGAGACTAGGGAAGCTCACACAAGAAAGATCTCGGGCTTGGAGAGCTTTGGGCAAAAGCAAAAGCAAGATCCTCTCCATGAAATTCTAAGACCCCTATTTATAGCCCTAATCCTATGATGGACCACTAGGATCATTTTTAGGGTTAATTAGGAGGGCAAACAAGCCTCCTTGGTCTTGGTTTGGGTCAAGGGGAGATTTGGAATGGTTTAAATGCAAAGGGGATGATAATTTTGACCTAAATAGGTCAAATTTGACCAAATTAGGCTTGGGTTGACCAAGCCATGAGTTGACCTAGTCAACATGGTCAATCGAGTACAAATGGTGAGGGATTGAGCAAAAGAGGCCTTGAAATTGATTCAAACTCAAATAAGGGTGATTTGGGCTAGTTTGGTCAACCTAGGTTGACTTAATCAACTAGGTTGACTCATGGCTTGGGCCTAGGTTCAACACACTTGGTTTGACCCACTGAACCCAATGGAAATGGTCTTAGGGTATGGCTTGGTCAATTTGACCAAGTCAACCCCCTTAACCTAACCTTTAGTGAAAATCAAGGTCAACATACTACACTCGGCATCCCCATCATCCATGAAATTAATGGCCCGGATTAGATCAATTATTGGTATTTGTACTATATGACCACTTCTTCATGCTATATGATATATGTTTCAGTAGTTATTGGATGAATAAAACCAGTCAATATGAAATTTAAAATGCCTTATACTGCATGAACACCTATTTATATTATATTAAACTTTTAGTCAAAGATCATACCAGAAAAATGAAGCTTTTAAAAGATCCTAGTATGATTATGATCAATTAATTAGAAAGCACGTATCATGCTGCATGATCTGGGGAAGGGCAAGGCTGTCCTTCGTACCTCTTATCATTTTGGTCACCTAAGGATGGAGATAGTGTCATTATGACCCCACTACTATTAGTCGTCTCCCACCTAATCTTGCTGATGTCTGACTTCTTTACATTATTTGATGTAGGCATATAAAAAACCTTCCCATATGATTTCTATTGGGGCAAGCCATATTTCAAGGGGAAATCTCACCTCTATTAGATGACAATTAATTAGGGAGTCCGGTATAGGCATAATTTAGCATTATGACACCTAGTTGCCTTTGTCCTAAGAACTAAATATGAGCTAATGTATCCTAACCCGACTGACATCTTTCTAATCTTTCATACTAATAATTCCTTCCATGTCCTATTTTGTAAACAACGAGGGCATGAGCATGCAAATGATGAGGAGCATGAGCTCAATGAGGAAGGGGGAGACCTTCCAGCACCAACTCATAAATACTAGCCCTAACTCTATAATATGATGGTAGAGTATTTTAACTTTATGGAGATGCAGCTGAATACACATTTTTAGGAGTGTACTCAATAATGGGAGCAGTTCCAGTAGTAGTACGACCAGCTCAAGTAGCTGCATCAGCAATATGAGACAGGTAGAGCCTAGTTTAGTAACCAATTTTTTATTATTCACCAATAGTTCTAGCCACCACCACAACCACCACTTGATCACGGACCTTGCTATTTCTAATATTGTGTGAAAGGGGGAGATTGTTAAAATATTGGACTCCAAGTTTATTATTTTGATGATAATAAATATTACTTGATTTTACTTTATTTCTTCAAGTATCATTATTACATATTTTTTCTTGTGTACACTAACATTTTAGGTACATCATACACCTTTTAATAAAGAATCAATACTCAAGAGTAGGTAAAAGAGGTTTGATGTTTGCAAGAGTCTGTATTTTCATTTATTTAATTTTAAGTTTCTTCAGTCAAGGTCTTATAAAGTGTATGTTAGCTTAGCAACCATGCACACACATACAAGGGAGTGACAATTAAAATATTCAAATTTTTTTAAAGTTTGTATTGTATTATACATATCATACTGTATGATCAATTTATCATAAAATCAATTACAATAAATAATTGAGTGAATAATATTTTTGAACTAATTGATATGCACAAAGTTGATTATATGGGATGATCCATTTAAATTCGAGCCCCTAATTGATAATCAAATTTTAGCACGTAATTTAAATTTTCAATTTTGAACTAATTGTACTGTACAAACATGTTCTTACTATTTGATATTTGAAATCATGCCTAAATTAATTCTTGTAATTAGTCAATCAAATTAAGGTTTAATTAATGAGTCCAATCATACGATACGATTGTGATCGTATTAGATAATTAGCAAAGAAATTTTGTTATCATTCTAAGGATTATCCTTGATGAACTTTGATTTTATTAAACTTTTCATACAATATGATTCTAATCATACTAAAAGATATCATAGATCAATTTTGGTAATCCTAGATATCATTCTGGATGAACTTAAGTAAATGTATTAATCATACTATAAGATCAATGATTCGTACTGTATGATCATATTAAGATACTTAAGCTAATCATTCTGAGATTCGTTCATCATACTGAACAGACATTGATTTTTAAACGAATTGTATTGTACAATCCATTAATAGTTTTGTATGAATAGATTCAGCTGACTAGAGATTTAGTACTTTGTCGAATAAGGAGGGTTAAAAGGATTTCGTACTCTACCACATCAGGTTGGTGGAAAATATTTTGTAAGAAGTTTTCACCTTACTATGGGGGAAAAAGGTGAGTTACTAATGGTTTAGTGGAATACCAGAGAGGAGGACTCCGAGGAGTGGATGTAAGTAAAGTTTTGACCAAACCACAATAAATTTTGTGTGCTCGTTCTTAACTTTTCTTCCAACTTTTTTTTTCATATTCATTTCTTGCACATTTTTACTTGTCTTGCACATTTTTACTTTTATTGAGATTGGTTTTATTTAAAATTTTTCTCGATAAAGAAAATAAAATCTGAAAAACAAAATAAAAGAAAAAATATCTCTATATTTTTAATATCTCCATATTTCTTTACAAAAATTTAAAAGTGCAAAAATAGTTTTTTCATTAATTTCTTTAGCTTGAGTTTACATAATTGGTTTTAAGTTTTTGAAAGAATTTAGCAAGATAAGAAAAATCTAACTTGCACATTGAAATCCCAACCAATAATATTTGTTATTATAAAAAAAGGCGAGATTATTACTATCCGGGAGCCAAGTATTGTGTTTTGATTACTATAAACATTATTAAATATTTATTTTACTAGTTTCAGCTTTACATATTGCAAATGTTTTTTTTCTTTTGCATCACTAGCATTTTTGGTACAGCATATACCAAGCAAAAGCAAAGAATTAAGGCTCGAGATAGTTTATGTTAGTACATAAGCTAGTTCATGTTTGAAAAAGTCTATATTTTTCATTTTTCTTGAGTTATTTTCTATATTAGGTGTATGTTGGCTTAGTGACTGTGAACACATATACAAGGGGGATTAAAATTGATTATTTTAAATTTTCTTTCAATCGTGTTCAATGATATATATTGTATAGTAAGATCTATTCAAATAAAAATTAATAAAAATATTTAATTAAATAACATTAAATAAAATTAGTGCATAACTAAATGTATTGTACTATCAATGCATCACACATGATAATCAACTATTTTGAGAAGCCCCAACATTGAATCTTGGTTATTTAAATAAGTAAACTTAAAATTTGAATTGATCGTACTATACAAACTAGTTCATATCATATGAAAATTAACTAAAATTGCCTTTAATTTTGAGGATTAAGAAATTGAATTAGATCAAATTTTAAATAAATGATCATACTATATAATTATAAATCATACTAGATGATTCACTTGACAGCTCACTAGATGAACCTTGCTTCATCATGTACGATCTGTGATTGGATTGAACTAGTTATACTATATGATCCGTGCATCACGCTTCAATATACTTAAATTTAAAATTTAGGATTTGTAAAGGCCTCTTTAGAAACTCTTATTATGTTCTTTAGTAAGAGTCTTTCGACATTTAGAGTTGTTTTTTTCTTGGGAGAGAGCTTGGAGAGAGTCCTCGTCGCAAGGAAAAAAGGGAAGTGAGCTTGAGAGAGGGAGAGTGCCTTGAGGGAGTTAAGGGGATTGAGAGGGGTCACATAGTTGCTCTGCTATCCTGCACCTTGAGTCCTCCAATTTGGTTTTGGTGGAGCTCTTCGAGAGGACCTATAGGTAGAAAAGTCTTTTTGACATAGACTTTCTAGCTAAGGAGGCTAGGGTTTCAACATCATTGTCGAGCTGGTGGAAAAAGAAGGGAGTGACATATCTACTAGAGCAAGGAGATAAATGAGGGATGACTTCTGATTATTATAAATAATTTTTGGAAAGAATAAAATTTGTGCACATATGGATGTTTTTATAAATAGAATTTCTTTTTAGACTTTTTTATTAGATGAAATTAGTAACTCACGTAGTGATTAAGAAGCAAAAATAAATAAAATTCTATCAATTTAGATTTTGTGGTGAGACATGATGTCACACCCAAAAATCTAGTTTGGATAAATTATATTTTTTTTTATCTTTTAATAATAACAATCAGAGTTATCCAATTTCTTTTAATAATAAAATACAAATAGAAATAAATTTATTAATCAAAATATTAATATACATCTATTTTCATTACCCAATGATTATATATATTAGCTAGAAGTTATATAAATACAACATAGTATATACCCAATCCTGAGCTCAAAGAATAACTAAAAGATAAAAAGATAATGATACCTAAAGAATCCTGTATCTGATCAGCCCCACACTCTCAAACTTCTTCCTTGAATTGAAATTATTAAATCACATATATTGAGCTTATATATGTCATAGGTTAGTAAAAAAGTCTATTGAACTTAAAGCATGAAAACTAAATAGTATATATGAAATCATTTAGTTCATAATGGTATAATTCAATATATTATGAATATACGTAGAAATAGTAAAACACATATGATAATAATAAAACCTAATAGACATTACAATACATATTTAAGAATGGTAAGGCTATAAACCATCATTCTTAATCCAAATATCATATCAGAATTATCCAAATAGTAAAAAATCATATGAATTAGTAAAGTGAAAGTATCTATGAAAATTGTTAGAAATCAATAACAATGTACTACTATTTGTTTCTAATTTGAATTCAGGAATTATAATTCTGATGATAGCAAACAATTCTAACACTTCTATTTTTCTACAATTGTCTTGTCTACTAATGTTTCAAATCCAAAAGATCAAATTGCAAATCAAACTAGCTCAAGATTGGGTAGATTAGAACTCAATCAGTTTATAATGTACGTAAACTATCTTTAACATTTTTTTGAGTCAATTGTAACAATGTGGGTAATGATGCTAAGTAACCTTGCACACACACTCAGGGGAAAAATTCTGACTGTTTTAGAGTTTTCTATTTTTGATCATATCATCCAGGACGATCCTAAATCAATATGAATGATCAGTTAAAAATAAAAATCCTAATTAGGACATCCTGGTTAAGGCAGCTGCAATTAAGCAAATCTTCCTAGATGATATTCGCATCGTCCTGGATAATAGGCTCAAATAAAAAAAATTAGCAGCCAGATCTGTTTAGGCATATTTTATTTTTGGACATCATCTAGGACATCATCCTAAACGATGAATTATAATTATGCCTAAATTAGTTTGGTAATTAAGGAAAGTAATTAAAGTTTGATTGCTCGATCATATCATCCTGGATGATCGTAGGATCGTATAGGATGATCCGTTAAACAAACCATATTTTCTTCCTAGATGACCAGAATGATGTTCTGGATGATGTGTATTATTTTACAATAATCATTCGGGATGATCCAAAATCATTCTGGATGATCAATTATTTTTTCATCGTCCAGACATACAATCAGAGCGATGTTATGGATGATATTTATGTTTTTGAACTAATCGTCCGGGCTGATCGTAAAATCATCCTGAACGATTAGTTTAGTTTTTCATCATCTAGACATGCTTTCAAGGTGATGTCCTAGATGATACTCAACAATTTAAATTAATCGTACAGGACGATCCGGAGATCATCATGGACGATATTATCGGTTTATTACAATTAAGAGCAAATTTGAAGCTCTTCTATAAAATACCTCTTATTTACCCAAGATTATATCTTTTGTTGTTGTCTTAACTTGAGAGAGCCAAGAGGAGAGGGAGAGGTTAGGAGAGAGAAGATCTTGTGAGGGGGAATTTGTGAGGGGTTTTACAAAGGTTACTCCAAGTAAGGATCCGAGTCGTCTTCTCCAGTTATCATCCCTAGTTCATTGGAGGTTTGAGAGTGGTCTACTTCAGCAATTGATCGAGGTTCTCTGCCTGCTTTAGGAGAAAGTGAAAGGAGTCGAGTTCTCTACTTTCTTTAGGATGAAGAAAAAGGAGTTAGGTTCTCTGCTTCATCAGTGTCGGTAGAAAGGAGGTTTATACAAGCTTCTCCACCTTACTATCGAAGCAAAAGGAGAGTCACTTAGTTTTTTGTGTAATACCTGGAGGAGAGGCTCCGAGGAGTGGATGTAGGTCAAGTTGAATGAACCACTAGAAAATTATGTGTGTTCTTTCTTACAATTTTTTTGCATTTAATTTTTGCACTTTAAATTTTTTTTTTTATGGTGATTGTTGGTTTGATTTAAGATTATAATTTTTTTTGAGAAATTTTTAAATACTAATTCTCCCCACCCTCTTGGTTAGCCCTGAGCTAGTTCATAAGGGCTTAACATCCCTAATGAACTTTCAAGTGGTATTAGAGCGGGATTCATAAAAATAAGTTTTTGAAAACCTTTGAATATTGATCAATGGCTAACTTTAATAATCGTAATAATGCGGAAGGGTGTTATATTACCCAACCACCTTTGTTTAATAACATACCTTGTGATTATTAAAAAACTCGCATGTCTATATTTTTACAATCGATTGATTATTACATGTGAATGCTTGTTAAGGATATATATTCACTACCAGCTCATGAAATTAATGGAATTAAAACTAAACTTTCTTTTGCTGAATGGACTTTTGATGATAGGGATTTAGCACAACTTAATGCAAAATGTTTAAACTATTTTTTTCTGTGTTTTGAAATTAAAAGATTACATGTGTGTCTCAACTTGTGCAACTAATAAGGAAATATGGGATAGATTTTGCATTACTTATGAAGGAACAAATGAAGTTAATCAATCTAGGTTGAATATCTTAATGCATGACTATGAAATTTTTTATATGAAATCTACTGAATCGATTTCTGACATGTATACTAGGTTTACTCAAATTGTCATCTCACTGCATGTCTTAGGAAGAGAGCTAACTAATTATGAAAAAGTTAATAAAATTTTGAGATGCTAGCCTTCTTCCTTTGATGCTAATATTACTATAATAACTAAATTTAAGGATTTGAATACTTTTTATGTTGATAATTTACTTGGATCACTCATTGCTTATGAGCAAGGAGTGAACCAAAGACAACTTGATGCATGTGAGAAAAAAAAGAAGAAAACTGTGGCACTGAAGGCCAACGATATGGATACTAATTCTTCTAGGTCTGAAAGTGATGATGTTTCCTTAATTACTATGCAATTCAAAAACTTTCTAAGGAAGAATCACCAACACCATCAGAAATGGAACAAGGTAAGAGTAGCAAAAATTTTAAAAGTACTTCTGATATGGTTTATTTTGAATGCAGGAAGCCTGGACATGTCAAAGCTGATTGTCCTACACTTAAGGCTCACCCAAGAAAGGAGAAGGGAGAGGATAAACCCAAGTTCATATAGGACAAGCACAAGAAGCGGTTTCAAAAGGCATTTTAGGCAGATTTTGCATTTGACTCCTCTGAAACTGAAGATGAAGAGGAGACGATAAACTTGTGCTTGATGATAGACAATCATCTTGGTGAGTCTGACCAAGAAGAGGTATGTGAACTAACATATAAATAATTACTTGAAGTTTCAGAGAAAATTTAAGCATCATAAAGGAAACTTAAGAAATCGCATGCTAGCTTGAAATTGGAGTTTTTAAATTTGCAAAAAAGAGCATGAAGTTATTTTTAAAGATCACTCCACACTTAATAGTAATCACATGTCATTACTTAATGAGTTAAATAAAAAGTATTCTCAGTTAGTCATTAAGCATGATTCATTGAAAGCATCTCACACTGCACATGAAAATGAATTTAAAACATATATTGATGAATTTGAGCATATGGAGCACTATTTGAAAGTTTATAATACTATTTTAGAAACTGCTAACTCGATGTTTAAAGTTGAATTGAATGCACTTAAGAAAAATAGGAATACACCTACACCTGAACAATTTTTCAATCCTGATCCAACGCCAAAAGTTTTGAAACCTAGGAAGAGGCACTATAACCTGAGTAGATTAGTAAATTCTTTTTCTGGTGTTAGATATTTTTCATGTGGCATGTTAGGACACATTTCACATACTTGTATTGTTCACTATATTACAAAATGGGTGTGGAGACCCAGATTTTATGATTCACAGTATAACACACATGTATTTCATTCTTCTTTCCATAAGAAGGGACCCAAGCTTATTTGGGTTCCTAAATCTGACATTTGATGATTTTGTAGGTGTGCTTTCACAAAAGACCTCATGAGAACATGTGGTACCTAGACAGTGGAGGCTCACAACACATAATTGCATGAACTTGATGCTTACTGAATTCGAAATTTTATTTTTTGATCTGTTGTTATTGTTTTCTTTTTCTTTCTGTTGAATTTAGTTTTAGTTATTTCTTTTTCTTATTCTTTTCAGGTTTTTATTTCTATCATTTTCTTCTATTTTTCTTTTTTTTTTTCTTTTTTTTCTTTTTGATCACTACTAAAATGATAGTTTGTTCCTTGTTTACATTTTTGAAAATTTGTAGCCAATAAATGAAATCCCTAAATAAGTTAAATGGGAGAAACACTGTTGATTGTTTCTCTTCCTTTAACTTCTTTTAGTGGTGTAATTTTCTTTTCTAAATAAAAGACTATCTCAAATTAACTGCTGGACTTTGCGATTGAGATATTTTTAAATCTAGATTATTATGAATATGGATTTAGGAATTATAATATTTATGACAGCAAATAGTTCTGACAGTTCTATTTTTCTATGACTATCTTGCCTATTAATATTTCAAGTCTACAAGATCAAATTGCAAATCAAACCAGCTCAAGATTGGGTAGATTAGGACTGAGTCATCTTATAATGTACATCAATAGTCTTTTACCTTTTCTTGAGTTAATTATAACAATATGGGTTCTAATGCTAAGTAACCTTGCACACACACTCAGGAGAAAAATTCTGACTATTTTAGAGTTTTTTATTTTTGATCATATTGTCCGGGACGATCCCAAATCATCTTGGATGATTAATTAAAAATAAAAACCCTAATTAGGGTATCCTCGTTAAGGCAGTTGTAATTAAGTAGATTATCCTAGATAATATTCGTATTATCCTAGACGATAGGCTCAAATAAAAAAAAATAGCCTTTAGATCTATTTAGGCATATTTTATTTTTGGACATCATCCTGAACGATGCATTGTAATTATATCTAAATTAGTTTGATAATTAAGGAAAGTAATTAAGTTTTGATTGCTCGATCATATCATCCTAGATGATCACAGGATCGTACAGGATGATCCGTTAAACAAACCTTAGTTTCTTCCTAGATGACTATAATGATGTGTATTATTTTACACTAATCATCTAAGATGATCCAAAATCATCATGAACGATCACTTATTTTTCTATCATCCATACATGCAATTAGGGTAATGTTCTGGATGATATTTGAGGTGTTGAACTAATTGTCCGGGCCAATCATGAAATTGTCATGGATGATCAGTTTAGTTTTTTATCATCTAGCACGCGATCAGGGCTATGTTCTGGATAATACTCAATAATTTGAACTAATCATACAGAACGATTCGGAGATCATCCTAGACGATATTGTCGGTTTATTGCAATTAAGAGTAAATTTGAAGCTCTTCTATAAAAGACCTATTGTTTGCCCAAGATTGTATCTTTTATTGATGTCTTGATCTGAGAGAGCCAAGAGGAGAGGGAGAGGTTGGGAGAGAGAGAGAGAGAGAGGATCTTATGAGCGGGAGTTTGTAAGACATTTCACAAAGGTTGCTCGAAGCAAGGATCTGTGTCTTCTTCTCCGGTCGTTGTCCCTAATTCCTTAGAGGTTCGAGAGAGGTTTACTTTAGTAACTGATCAAGGTTCTTTGCCTAATTTAGCAGGAAGGTAAAGGAGTCAGGTTCTCTGCCTACTTTAGGAGAAAGCAAAAGGAGTTGGATTCTCTGCCTCACCAGTGTCGGTGAAAAGGAGGTTTGTACAGGCTTCTCCGCCTTGATGTGGGAGTAAAATTAGAGTCATTGAGTTTAGTGAAATACCCAAAGGAGAGGCTTTAGAGAGTGGACGTAGGTTAAGTTGATCGAACCACTATAAAATTCTGTGTTCTTTCTAACTATTTTTCTGCATTTAATTTCCACACTTTAATTTTCTTATGGTGATTGTTAGTTTGATTTAAGATTATGATTTTATTTGAGAAAATTTTAAATATCAAATCATCCCCCTCCCCTCTTGGTTAGCCTTGGGCTAGTTTCTTGGTGACTTTCATTAATCAAAGACATCACTCTTGTCCATGGACATAATAATTACTCTTTATAACTCCCATTTAATAAATCACAAGAATTTGTAGAGGATATCACCATAAATCATAATATTTAAAGGAAAGCTCGTCGGCCTACCATCCTAAATTGGTACAAGATAATATCTGACCCACCTTAGTAATGAATCAACCATTCTTGTTTTTTCACAAATAATATTGTAAACATAATAACCACCAACTATTACTCATTTAACTGCTCATATTCATTCATAATGCTTGTATTTACAGTATAATCATATTTAAATGCACAAATCACTATTCTAACTCAAATTGTACCAACAAAAATGAATATTAATTTATTTGATGAAAATATAAAATAAATTAGTTAAAATATTCATAATGAACAGTACTACCACATTACAAAACTTTATACGGTAGGAACTTCATACCATCAAAGATATGTAATAAAAATCAAATTATGAGAATTTAAATGATAGAAATCAAAACCTTTGAAAATATGAGTAGGTTAGAAGTCGCTTATAATTATATGAAGAAATTTCATATAAGTAATGAAATGAATCACATCCAAATGCCTTCTTCTAGATGGGGGTGTGTTTGTTTTTGTATGTGGAAGAGTTGTTATACTTTATTGGTGGCAAAATTCTATGCTAATGAAATTGTTTACCACTACACATTAATATTCTAAATGCTCCCATTAACGTAAGTGCACATGTTGATCAAGTAATAAAGTGATATGAGAAGAGTGTTGAACCTAAGAGGAAATAGGTGAACCACAGTTGACTCTAGGGGTCCCTACTAAAACTACTACATTTATCTTACGTAATGAAATAAAGTGGTAATTACAAAAAACACTAAGAAATGCAAAAAATAGTTAAGATAAAAAAATTTGGAAAAATGATGGTAAATGAATCTATTTTCTTCTAAACACAGCTTATGCACCTTTAGATCTCTGTCAAGTTTTCAAGGTATAAAGAAAGGTTTATGGTCTCTTTACAGTTGTCATATGTCCATAGATCCTAGAATCCTAATCATCTTATGTCTAGGATGAATGCATTCCATTGTGATTCTCCTAATTATTCCAACATTCCTGCGTCGAGGTAATCTATCACACCATATTTTAAATTTATATATGGCCATTGCACAAATTAAACTAAGCATGGGAGATATTGAAAATAATAATTCACATTTATTCACAATAGTCTACATTAGAATTTATATATATTTTTGCACTATTAGTTCAAAACTATCATTTAGCCAACCATATAAATGAAATTGAACAAAATACTTTCCATTACTTGCTCAAGGAAAAAGTACAAATAAAAAAATGAAAAAATAGCACTCAGAATGAGGAATCCAAAATAAATCCTGCATATGGACTCTTGATGTAGCGATTCTCCCCTTACACCTTCACTCTTCATACACCTTTCCACTTATAAGTGTAGTTTTTTTATCCTTACATGATCAATCCATTATATGTCTCCCACTATCCTATGGTTACTCTTGCAAAAGAAATTAAAAAATATATATTTATACTTAACATAAATAAACTCAGATGCCACGACACTCAACAAGATGGCATCATGGCATTATAATATGAATTAGCACCTCAACATTGATAAATGTGCACTATATAGACATTGGGCTAACATGGAGCATCAATTCCCTAATCAGATCTCCTCATAATCATATATTGAGGCCCTTTTGACTTATTGTAGATCTCACACAACATAACTTCCACCACATATCAGATCTCCTCATAATCATATATTTTAAGAAGATAAGTATATATATCACTATATTATATTAAAAGAGATGCAATTAAATCAATTTTAGAATTTCATAAAACTCATTATCAGAATGGAACTAAATTACTACTAAGTAGAGTTTTATAGTTACAAAATGTCACAAGATTACCAAGGATTGTTTAGAACGCTACAGTGCCACAGCACTCCAAGCTGGAGAAGACAATGCTATAGTGCCTAACCCCAGCACCATAGCATTAGTTTATTCTCCAAAAATTTGCTAGAGAGCTCAATGCCACAGTGCCACCAACCCAGCAATTCGATGCTCATAGAGGAAATTTTTTTAATTTGTAAATGCATATGCATATATCCCTAGGTCCTGCTTCAGAAGATATTCAAACAATCTTATGCATGTAAAACACTTACATACTCATGTAATATACAAGAATAATGCATCCTCTCCTACAAGGGAGATTGAACCATCATTTGAAAAAGAACTTTCGCACTTACATTATATGAATATATAATGTCCAACTCTTAAGTTTTTCATTTCCTAAATTAAATTCTTTTTAGAAAAATTCATATTAGATACCATCCCAATGAACTTCCTACTCAAAGCACCATCCACCACATTAGCCTTACTAGGTTTATAAATATTACTTAGGTCATAATCATTAATTAACTCTAACTACCTTCTCTTTCTTAGATTTAGCTTTTTTTTATTAAAGATATTCTTTAAAATCTAATTATTTATATATATCTCACACCTCCATATAGGTATTTCCTATAATATTTTAAAGCAAACATAACTTTCATTAGCATCAAATCATGTGTGGGAAAAGTTTTCTCATGTAGCTTCAACTATTTGGAGGCATACACTACAAACTTCCTATATTGTTGCAAAATGCATCCCAAATATTTTAGAAAAGCATCACTAAATACCTAAAAACCATTAACACTAGATAGAATGGTTAGAAGTGTTGTTTTAAAATTTTTGAAAAGAAAAAAGTAGACATGCGAATTTTCCAAAAATCAAATGTAATATTTTCAAACAATGGTGGTCTAGTGATTGAATATCCTTCCGCAAAAATACGATTAGAAATATTAGCCATGGATCGAAATTCAAAAGTTTTTTAAAAACTTATTTTATGAAAACCGCTCTGATACCACTTGAAAGTTCTCTAGGGATGTTAAGCCCTATAGAACTGGCCCAAAGCTAATTTCAAAGAGAGAGGTGAATTGGAAAAACTTTAAAACCAAAGATAAAAACTAAAACCAATATCACCACATAGAAAACCAACGATGTAGAAATTAAAGGAAGTAATAAAGAAAGAACACACCGGATTTATAGTGGTTCGGTCAAACCTTGACCTACGTCCACTCCTTAGAAGCACCCTCCAAGTATTGCACTAACACAAGTGTCTCTCCTTTAGCCCCCACAGCTAGGCGGAGAAGCCCTTACAAAATCACTTTCACCTCTCCCGGTGCGGCGGAGTTGCCGGGTCCTCTGACACCAAAGAGACTTCTTCTTTGGTGAACTTATCTCGAGACAAGCCTTGAATCCGATGGTACTAAGGTGCGAGTTCGCTGGAGCAACCGTGTGGAACCCCCTCCACACTCCCTTGAGTCCCCCCTCACAGGATCTTCTCCCTCTCTCAAACTCCACCCTTTCCTCTCTCCCTTTCAAGCTCTCTCTTCAAGTTTCCCCCACAAGAACGAAGTTACAATGGCTGCCAAAGACACTTACAAAGTGCCTTGCCATAGCTTAAAAAGAAGCTCTCAAAACGAGCTCATTAATACAAGTTGCTGCCATTATCGTCCAGGATGATAGCCAAATCGTCCTGGCCGATTAGTTCAAATATGAGGAAAATCATCCTGAATATCGCCCTGAAATGAAGCTGGACGATGTCTAATCGTCCCAGACGATCTTGAGATCGGCCTGGACGAAATCCCCATTAATTGCTTTCCAAAACTGCCTGAGAAATTTTGGAAAAATTGACCTGGATCGGCCAGGATGATATTTTATAGTCCAGGCCGATATACCAGGACGATATCCAAAAATAAGAATTTTCTAAGTAGATATGACGGCAGATTCTTGTTGAATTGAGCCAATCGTCCTGGCCGATACCAAATCATCCAGGACGATGTGTTTTGCAAAAAGACGGTTGCTTTAATGAGGATGTCCTAATTAGGGTTTCTACTTTTGTCAGATCGTCCAGGACGATATAAATATCGTTCCGGACGATGTTACCAAAAATAGAAATCTTTTAGGGCACAACAGAAAATCTTCCAAGTTACAAATCATCAGATACCACACCAAATACAACAGATTCAAGAAAGGAAAAAGATTACAAACTGACACAGACCTAGTCTATCCAATCTTGAGCTGGTTCCAGATTGCAGTCTGATCGTGTGGACCTAAAACGTTAGCACATTAGGCAATCGTAGAGAAATAAGGAATGTTTGCTATCATCAAAATTATAGATCCGCAATAAGAAGTAGTGCCAATACCAAACATTCCTTCAACTTTTGGGAAATAGCCTCACACTCTAGTGTCTAATATCGTAGGGTGATAGAGGACTGGAGTCGGGCGATTAAGTTTGAAGGGTCGTAGTCAGCAGGTGATAGAGGTCTAAATAATCATAACTGGGTGAGTAAGGTTGAATGATCATAATCAGTCGTGATGGACTAAGGTCCCTCCAACCATAGTCACCTAGCTAATATGGTCTCTCCGACCACAATCACGTACAATGGTCCCTCAGACCATTATCACCCACCAACTATGGTCCCTTCAACCTGTGTCACCCAACAATAGTACCTCTGACCTCTACTGCTTGACTAAAATACCTTCAACCTCTATTAACCCCCTATTATATATGATCTCTCTGACCTCTACCACCTAGCAACAGTCCCTTCGACCTCAATCGCCTTAATATGGTCCCTCCAATCTCTATCATCATACTATAATTCCTTTGACCATCGTCACCCATGTTGATGGTTCTTTAGAACTCCATCACATGATAATAAACATGATAATAATCTTTCTAACCTCTGTCACCTGAAAATGGTCTCTTTGTCCTCTATCATCTGGCTATAACTTCTTTAACCTCTGTTGCCCCTCCTATGTTCCCTTTGATATGTGCCTCTAAAATAATAGTGCCTTTGACCTCAATTGCCTAACAACGACCCTCCAATCTCTATCACTCGATGATAATCCCTCTTATAATAGTTGTCTGGTAACTACGGTCCCTTTGATCACCATCTCATGATGATGGAACTTCTGCCCTTTGTCGCTCATCAACTATGTTCCCTCTGAGTTCAATCACTCAATTATGTCTAAATATTTATTATATTAAACCAAAGCCTTCCCACGATAAAGAGAAAATTTTGTAATTAATGACAAACACTAGTGAATTTTAATTGGGTTAGGCCCCATGATATTTCCCCTTTTTAGGGTCTTTCATGTAACATTATTGTCATCTCTTATGATTGTTACACCCCTCTCTTATATGTGTGTATGTTAGATCTTTATACAAATTTAGGATGTTAAATTATATATCTCTTTATCACTATTAATATTTTGATAGGCAATGGTTTGGCACCATTTGTGAAAATTTATTCTTAGTTGGGGGTAACTTTTACTACAACCTCAAAAGGTTTTTCACATTATGGTAATGGACATGGTTGTACCACAGTAGTCCCTTTACCATAATTTATTATCAATTCTAAAATAAATCCTTCAATATTGAGGACAACCTATCTACAATAGCAAACATGTATTATTTTATCTCCCCTCAACTATTATCCATCACTATATCAATTTTGGGGAAACAAATTTAGACTAGGAGGCAACCTTAGCTATAACCTTAAATACTATTATGATTAAGGAAGACCCTCCAATATTTTATGTGTTAAAAATAATTTTATTGGTTGCTATATTTGATAAAGTTTTTAACAAATACAAGATGATATCAAGTGAATCTTAAAGTCTATACATAAATCAATTAGACTTCTAGTCCTGGGTAAGTTTATAGTCTTGATCTAAAAAGATAATAACGATCTAAAGATAAACCAATATTTCACCTTTGATTTGGGATACATGAAATATTCGTTCCCTCCTAATTAATATAAAATCGATCCTAGAGGGATTGAATTCAACCTTTTCTATTTAGGTTAATATCACCGAGCAATGCTTTAAAAAATAATCTCATATAGGTTAAACATTTTTTACAGATTCCCTCGACTTCTTTCATACAAGTTAATTCCATCAAGCAATACTTTTGCAAATAAACTCGAATTGATCAAACAACCTAGGTAGATTTATCATGGCCCCTTCCACACATGTTAACTCCATTAAGAAATGCTTTGGAAAATAACCTCATATAGGTCAAATGTCCTTTATGGATTTATCTTAACCTTTTTCACATAGGTTAACATTATCAAATAAAACTCTGATAAACAACCTCATATAGGTTAAACATTCTTAGCAGATTCTCTCGACCTCTTTTCTACAGGTTAATGCCATCATACAATGCTTTGGTAAATAATCTCATATAGGTAAAACATCCTGACTAGATTCCTCCCAATCTTTTCCATGTAGGTTAACACCATTAATAAATGCTTTGGTAAAAATAACCTCAGATAGGTCAAACATCTTTGTTTATTTCTCTCGATCTCTTCCACGCAGGTTAAAATAATCAAGCAACACTCTAATGAACAACCTTAACTAGGTAAAACATTCCTTGTGGATTTTTCTTGACCTCCGATGCATAAGTTAACTTCATTGAGTAACACTTTGATAAAAAAATATCATATATGTTAAACATCCTTAATGGATTTTTCCAACCTCTTCTATGCAAGTTAAATGTCATCAAGAAACACTTTGAGAAACTATCTCGAGTAAGTCAAATATAATTTATGGGTTTATCTCAATTTCTTTCATATAGGTTAACATCATCAACCAATATTATGATAAATAAGTACATATAGGTCAAACATTCCTGCTAGATTTCTTCTGACCTTTATAACACATGTTAACATTATTGAGCAATACTTTGACAAAAATCTTAAATATGACAAACATCCTTTGTGGATTTCATCAACCTCTTCCATGAAGGTTAACATCATCATAATAAACTATTTAGTATAAGTAAAAAAAACTTAAATATAGTTCATATAATGTCTTTTACACCAATCAGCACTTTGAAGCATCTCCTTAAACCCCTTGTTCAAGGAAAGATTGAAGCCTCATCATCATCATAAAGCCTTTGTTCAATTGGCACCATTTGTATTTTGCTAGACTACTATCGTCGGTGCACCACCCAAGCCCCTCCATCGAGTTGTTCAATGCCCACCCCATCAGCATGGATACCCACTTCCTTCAATAAAAATACAAACTAACCACCCAATATAAGAAATTTATTATTTACCAATGGTAATACTGGTGGTCATTTGACTATAAGAATTATTGGCCATTAAATCGGCAGTTCAACCACTAGTATTAACCGAGAATTTTTAATAATAACCCGCTGGAAATGCCAGTGGTAAACTAGCTGCCGGATATACTACCAGCTTTTTCTTTAGGCATCAATAATTGCCGGCAGTTTGGCCACCGATTTTAAGTAACTTTTTTTGGCAGTCCAAACCGTTAGAAAATTGTTGGTAATTGCCCTAAATTTGGCCACCCCAGCCTTATCTCCTCATTTATTCGTGTTTAGGATTTTTTGGACTGCTCTTGCTCTCGCCTTCGACCATCGTCTCCAGCACTCTGACTGCCAAAGCCCTAACTCTGGCCGCTAACACCCTAACTCCAGTCATAGATGCCCTCACCTGCCCACTATCGCCTTCACTCTTCCAACCGACACCCTCACTCTGGCCTGCAAATGCCCGAAGGTGATCCCCATGCATTTACTTTTTTTTTCTTATGATATTCTACTTATATAGTCGCTGGTTTTTTTGGTGTAGCTACCGGTTAATTACCAGTGGCTTGGCTGCTGGATATTATGATGTTTTGAACAGTCGGTATGCCACCGATAATTAACTGGTGGTAGCCGATGGTTTGCCCGCCTAAATTTACCGGTTGTTTCATCGCCGGAAAACTTAGAGAACTTTCGACCGCCGAAAATTGGACGTCGGAATTCCTTTTCTGTGCAGTTTATTCTAGAAGTTAAAAGTTCAAAACTGTCGAAAATCTTACCACAACCGCCGAAACAGGCCGTCGGTAATTGAATATTTTCCTGCAGTGACCGTCATTATTGACCATTCTCCTGACTATCACTATTGACCGTTTTCCTCTTAACCCTTTGCGCGACTACCATTGTCAGCACACCCTCCAACTACCACCCCCAACACATGCCTAAAGTTTCCTACATAAGAGGATCAAGCCTTTACTACAGTAGATGCTCTTTATGCTCTTATCGAATAATTTTTCCCTCCTTTTATAGGGGGAGAAATGAAGCATCCATAAGAGGACTGAGCCTTTAATCATCACTTATGGTCTTTAGACTCTAACAGGATAGTTGTTTCCTCCTTTACCAGGGATAACTAAAGCTCATGTAAGAGTATCAAGCCTTTTTTACCAAAGACAATCTTTATACTATCGTCAGATAGTCGTTCCCTCCTTTTACGGGAAAGAATTGGGGCCTGCATAAGATGATTGAGCCTTTGATCATCATGGACGGTCTTTAGACTCTTGCCAGAAAATTATTCCCCCTTTTTATGGGGAAGAACTAGAGCCTACAGAAGAGGAAAATGCTTTTTCTCCACCACCATAGGGGATATTTATAGATCTTGAAGTGAGAAAAAAATGAAAAAATCTCTCTTTATTTTTTGGATTTTTCTAGAATCTTTTATATTTAATAAAGCAAAAAATCACAAATTTCCTTTTTTTTAATAACTAGAAAAGAAAGTAATAAATTAAAATAAATAAATATGCAAATAATTAATTATTTCCTTCCATAATTTTTTTATTTTCATAAAAAAAAAATGATTTTTTCTATTTTTGGAAAAAATTTAAATGGGAAAAATTTTAAAAATTAAGTTATTCAATTTAAAAAAAAGGTGCCATGGAACTATAGCATGCCCTTTGAGCACGCATCAGGCACGCACAGGCATCCACAGGAAATGGTCGGCCTGTGTTTATTGACCGTGATAAATCTGCACTTGATGATCTTATTGCTTAGATTTTACAAATTGCTGGTCATATTCCTAAATTATTAACAAACAATCATATCAGCCAAGAATATGCAAGAAGCTTTAGCAAGAAAGTTGCAGCAGACGAAAATTTTATGTTTTATCTTATTCTCAGTTGCATGGTTAAGGATAGTACTTTTTGTTCTTTCCTTTTCTTTTTGACATGATTCGCAGATACCATTAGGCTAACTACTGGTGCTAATATTTGTGCGGTATATATGGCTGAATGAATTATCTTATATAGGTCTTTTAATATTTTTGGTGGTCTTGATTTGTGTTATCTGACATATTTCATTTTTTCTAGTCTTTGCATCTCTACTGAACTTGCTTCTTCTACATTATATACTAGAATCTCCATTAATTACTTCTCTGCTACCTTACTTCAATGCTAACACTTTCTTCTTGCCTTACTCCTGACCCCTTTTTGTTTTTCCTCTTTAAACAATCTCTAGTTTTACTTTGAAGTGATCCACTATCTTTTACAGTAACACATCTACACTAAGGCTTTGTTTGGGACGGCTTTCTTATTGCTTCTTAAAGCAGTTTTGCAGTATAACAAATAAATTTTTTATACTAGAAAGCTGCTTTAAGAAGCATTAAGAAAGCCGTCCCAAACGAAATCTAAGTGAAATACGCAAATTCACACACATCATATAAATATGAAGTCCTCAAAGTCGATTTAGGCTTCGTTTGGGATAGCTTTTTTATTACTTTTTAAAGCAGCTTTCTAGTTTAAAAATTAATTTTTAAATTAGAAAGCTGCTTTAAGAAGCAACCAAAAAGCCGTCCCAAACGAAGCCTTAATCTCCCATCTTGTACTAGCTTCATTGTTGCCTCCCTTTCTTATGCAGTTATTGTGAATTGTGTGATTTGGTAAGATGCATTAGGGAAAATTATAAGAGCCATGATAATGTTGATAGAAAGCCAAATTGGAATGGGTGTTGGATAGGGATAAGGCAACATAGTGGGACAAAGAAATGAGAAAGCCTGGATGTGTAAGGATTGAGGCAGCAATTGTGACTACATTGTTGTTCTAGAACACTATTTGAGTGTGTATAGATATAGGAGACAACATAGACAAATTATGAATAAACTAAACACACATGGATGTATACAAATATAGGAGACAAGAAATACAAAATATGAATAAACTAATAACTGAGTGGTTAATAATAATAGAAATAAATACACTCAACTATATTAGTAAAAAACACACTTGTAATCAATTGATTTAATTTTTAAGAGTGACAACACACAAGTTAGCTGGTGTAGAAGATTAAGAGATTAAGCAAGTGATTGAGTTTTCTAATTATTAAGATTAACATGAAAATAACTTAACTACTCTAACTGTAATAATGAGATATTGTGATTTAAATGAATTCAATAGTTTAGTGAGAGTATTAAACTTGCAAGTGTATTGTTAATAATTTATATTACACTAGAGCACCAAAAAATGTATTTCATTCAATGTACAAGCATATAAGGTTCATATGAAAATTGCAGGGAGTGTAAATCTAAACTATGGAGAAATGACTATTTTTTATGTCCCTTCGACTTCATTCGCTCACCGACTATGGTCCCTCCAACCACTATCACTTAACTATGGTCCTTTGACCTTAGTTTCTGGCCAAGGTCCTTTAGATCTCCATCAATAGTCGACTATAATCCTTCCAATCTCCATTGCCTGCCTACTATGATCCTTCTGACCACCATCGCCTGAATATAATCCTTCGACCTTAGTTGCTTGACCACCATCCTTCATACCTCCCTTTCGACATTCGTTGCCTGCTAATTATGATCATACAACCTCAGTCACTCACCAATTATAGTCCCTCCGACCACCGTCACCTGACTATGGTCTTTCGACCTCAGTTGCTCAACTACAGCCCTTCCAAACTTCGTGACCCCCTAACTACAGTCTTTTCAACCTCTGTCACTCACTGATGACGGTCCTTTTGACCTATGTCACCTACCGACTACGGTTAATGGTCCATTCAATCTCAGTCACACATATACAGCCCTTTGACCTCTAACGCCTAACTATGGTCCCTCCGACCATAGTTGCTTGTCGATTATGGTCTCTCTGACCATGGTCACACGACAACGGTCTCTTTGACCTCATTCATCGGCTGACTATGGTCCCTTTGACCTCCATTGCTCGACAATGTTCCCTCAGACCTCTGTTGTCCAACCACGGACCCATCGAATTCTGTTGCCTCCCTATTATGATCCCTTTGACCTCTGCCTCTAGACAAAAGTTCCTTCAACCTCAGTTGTCCGACTACAGTCCGTCCATTCTTCATTACCCGACTATGCTCCCTCTAACCACAATCAGTTATCGACTACAGTCCCTTCGACCACCATCGCATGACAACAATTTTTCTGGCCTCCGCCACTCGATCACCGATTATGGTCCCTTCAACATCAGTCACTCAACTACGATTCCTGACCTCTGTCTTTTGACTACGACCCTATCGAACAAATGAACAAACCAACATTATCTTAAGAATAACACTCATGTTATTAAATTATTCTAACCCTATTCATCTAATATACTTTATACGATGTATATTTACTTTATTGAGCCAACACATTCCCCTGAGGATGGACATAATTTGTAATCAATGACAAACACTAGTGAAATCATTTTAATTGGGTTTTGCCCCATAGTTTTTCCCCTTTTTAGGAGTTTTTCAAGTAAAAATTCAGGTGTTTCTTATAATTGTTGTACCCCTCTCTCTTATTTGTATGTGTGATAGATCTTTATATTGCTAAGCTGCTAAACTCTATATATCTCTATCGCTGTGAATATTCTAGCACGCAACACTAAGTTATTATTTATGCTTAATTATTTACTGACTAATAATCAATGAAATTATTGCTTATTATAATTAAATCACTCTAAATATGATTGAAACAAACACACATGCATAATGTGATTTCACATTCATATAAATTCTTAAATTCTAAAATAAGTAACTATATATTTATTAGAATATAATTAAATTTACAACTTGTATACTGAGTTACTTTTAGAATTTAATAACATAATATTTATTAAATTCAATCTTACAATATCTAGTCAATCTACTTTAGTTAAATCCACCAAACAACCCGCAATTTGGTAGCTTGATTTAAACAAGATTTATCATAAATCTTGTCAAACGGCCAAAAGACGGGGGCTACCTTGGCCAAGGAGCTATTGTTGCGATTTCCTCACTCTTTTTTTTTTTTTTTTTTTGAAGTCTTTGATTGGTCTTCATTCGTTTTGGGAATTTGAGCAGATTAATGTAAATTCACACACACATCACATATATAAATTTTAAACCCAAAATCTTTTAGTTGATAATCAAAATTCTCAACTAATATATCAGAAAGAGCTGCATTTCTTTTGTCATTTGTTTAATGCCCCTTCTTTTTTCTCTAATGAGCTCTATGCATGTGTCTAAGCTTCTTATTTTTTTTGGCTTTCCATTGACATGAAAGGAGAAAAAAAAAAAAACAATGACTGTAGTTTCTTTCAATTGCATTATAATCTTAGCATATGCCATTTTGGTGCCACCACATATAATATTACTTTATGCTTCATTTGGGACGGCTTTTTACAGCTTCTTAAATCAGTTTTCTAGTAAAAAAATTAATTTTTTTCTACTAAAAAAAAAAACTACTTTAAGAGGTAAGAAAGCCATACCAAACAAAGCCTTAATTTTAGTTTCTTTTAGTTGATTTTGTTCATTTAATAGTTGATTCCTATAAATATTTAGTGTGGCTTGCAATTAAATCCTTTCGCCTTATTTATTAATTTACAGCAAGTCACTCAAAAAAATAGATATAAAATTTAGTTAAAATTTAAGTTAATTGTAATAATAAATATTAATTAATCAAATATAAGCTATTATATTCAATTCTTTTAATAATTTACTAATTCCTACTTAATTAGAATATTAGTTTTACTTGTTGCGAACTGGAATATTCGTAGTGGTAGATCATAGATAGAGTTAGTGTCCAAGCTTTGTATGAAGATCCAACAAATAGACATATAAAGAGAGAGGGATGCAAGAGTCATAAGAGGCACCAATATTTTTATTTTGAAACCCTAAAAAGGGAAAAACCACGAGGCCAGACCCGGTTAAATTGATTTTACTAGTGTTTGTAGTCGATTATAAATGACACCCTTCAGTGGGGGAAGACATTGGCTTAATGTATTATATAGAGCACATTACATAGTTGGGGTTGGAAGAATGCAATGATAAGGGAGCCACTCTAATTAAGAGAACGTTGACATATTCATTTGGTTTTTAGGGTTGTGTTTGGGCAATGGAAATTGTATTCGGCGGCATCGATGGTTACGGGGACCGTAGTGGTTGGAAGTTGGGTCGAAGTTCGGCGGGGTTTGGCAGACATGAGGTAGTTTGGCAGCAGTCAGCATACATGCAGTGGTCTGGTGACAATTAGATGGAAGTCTGGAAGCGATTGATGGCTGGGCGGTGGTCCGACGATGGTCGGGCAGAAGTTCAGCGAAGGTCGACTCTCGAGTGGAAGTCTGTTGGAGGCCGGCGACCGGGCAGCCATTCATTGATGGTTGAGAGGAAGTCTAACGGTGGTCGGCAGCTAGGTGGAAGTCCGGCGGTGGTCTGTGGATATGAGGTAGTTTGATAAAGATCAACAGCCAGGTGGTGGTCTAGCGATGATCCGACGACGATTGATGACTGAGTGGTCTTCCGACGGCAGTCGGTGGCCGGGCGGTGATCCAACGATGGTTAGGCGAAAGTTTGATGTGGGTTGGCGACCAAGTGGAAGCTCGACAGTAGTTTGTAATCGAGCAATGGTTCGACGACAATCAACAGAGGTTAGCCTGCGGTGGTGCTGGAGCTTTTGAAGCATTATAACTCTCTCAAATCTCAAGCCAAAAAGTCCATGCTCCAAGCCTCCCTTCATATGAGAAGTAGGGGTCTATATAGATTTTTTAGAGTGACATGCCCCTTAAAATGGAGAAGATCTGAGGTAAATTTGGAGTGCTTTATAGTAAGATCTATATTGATCTCTTTGATCATAGAGCATTTGTTAAGCATTTATGTGTTCAAATGATGTCAGAATTAAGCGATCTTTGGCTTCTTAGATTTGTCTTGTTGAGCCACTCAATTCGACTATAAGAATGCTATATTTGGATATCATTTAGTCATCCAATTTAGGCTTTGAACATTCCAAATGTGGTATGGTCCCTCGATTTTGACTAATTTGGGCTTGGATTAGACCGATTTTGGTGTTGTTGGGTTCGTCTCTTCGAGGCATTCAATTTGACTATAAGTTTGCTGAAATTGGAGGTTGGATGGTTTATAATTTAATTTTGAAAGTTTTCAACTTGGATAAGTCTCAACATTCGTGCAAGATCAAGACAAATTTCAATAACATATCAATATTAATTATATTTAGCTTCATTTTTTTAGAGAATAGAAGAATTGCAGTGTGTTACTGTTTTTTATTCATGGATATTAGGTGCCCTTGTTGTACTTCTATAAAATATTTTAATTTCATCATTAATAATAATTATTAAAATACTAATTATCCTTACATATCTAATTCTAAAATAGACAATCAAATAAATTTTAAGAATTTAATTGAAATCTGTGATGTCAAACAAATTATCAAAATTTATTGCATTAGAGTTTATGCCAAACAAATTTCAAATTTAACAGCATTAAACATACAAAATCCAAATTTATAGAATTTGGTAAATCCTACTGTTAAATCTTAGACAATCATATGATTTTTTGAGAAATTATTTCATGTGGAGTCCGGACATAGATACATGTGTGGACACCCACTTAAAATTTGAAAGGTGGAGTGCACTTTGGTTATATATATATATATATATATATATATATATATATATATATATATATATATATATATATATATATTTTACTTGTGTTTTACTTGCACTTTATCTGTCATTTAGTTTCACTTTAGTTGCGCTTTGACTATGGAGAGTTAATAATATGATAAAGTTCCAAGAGAAGTGCTATGGAGAGTTCTTGAAAAGAAATGAGTTAATAATGCTTATATTCAAATCATTAAAGATATTTATGCAAGAGCTATTACTTGTGTTCAAACACAAGGTGGTTTGACCAACTATTTTCCTATTTCGGTAGGATTACATTAAGGATTAGCCTTAAGTCCATATCTTTTTGCTTTAGTCATGGATGTTCTCACTAGCATTTGTAAGAGGATGTACCTTGTTGTATGCTTTTTGCTGATGATATTCTTCTTGTTGATAAGACTAGAGAGGGAGTTGAAGGTAAACTTGAATTATGGAGGTCAACTTTAGAGTCTAAAGGTTTTCGCTTGAGTAGATCTAAAACTGAATATATGGAGTGTAATTTTAATAACAATAGACTTAGTGAGGGGATTATGACTTTGGGCGATCAAGTCATTAATAAGAGTACACGTTTTAGATATCTTGGATCTATTGTTCAGATTGATGGTGAAATTGATGGGGATATTATCAGCAGAATTCAAGTTGGATGGTTGAAGTGGAGGAATGCATCAAGCTTATTGTGCGATCTTGGATGGTGAGATCTGCAATGCTTTATGGTGCCGAATGTTGGCCATTAAAAGAGAAGCATAATACTAAGTTAAGTGTTGTAGAGATGAGGATGCTTAGGTGGATGAGTGGTTTGACCCTTAGAGATAGGATACGAAATGAGCATATACGTGAAAAGGTTGGAGTAGCTCTAGTGGAAGATAAGATTAGAGAGAGTCTCCTTAGATGGTTTGGTCACATTAAACGGAGGCCTTCCGATGACCTGGTTAGGAAAGTTGAGGTATTAGATTTGACTTATGTTAAGAAAGGTAGAGGTAGACCTAAAAAGTCTTCGTTAGAAAATATTAGAAATGATATTTCTTTATTAGATTTAAATGAGAATTTGTCTTTTAACCGGACACATTGGCGAAAAAGGATTAATGTAGCCGACCCCACATAGTGGGACAAAGGCTTGAGGTTGTTGTTGTTGTTATTTACGCTTTGATTGTTCTTTTATTACGTTTTTTTACTACGCTTTAACTGTGCTTTAACTTTACTTTTGATGGACTTTTTTTGTGACGAGAAAGTACTGTCCTTAGGCCAGTGAAAACCCCTGTTGACCTAGTATGCAACCCACACCAATTTACACAGTTCAACACTTGGGATTCGAATCAGGGATCTAGGCTTTTGCCCAGCCGGCTCTTCACCACCCGGACAAGCAGCGGTGGGTGCTTTTGATGGACTTGACTTGAAGTTTTAAAGAAATATTAAATATATAAAATAAAAAAAATTAATTGAATATCCACTTGTCATATGAACATTTTATTGAAACTTCCGTACTCCACACGAAATAATTTCTAATGTTTTTTTTTGGTCGGAAGCCAAACTCACTGCTCATTTCAAGCATTTCAATTGCCGTCGGATAAAGAGGAGGCGACTGGGAAGCCGATCTGTAACTCCTAAGAGAAATGGAGGGGAATCAGATGAGCTTGGCATTCGAGAACCGTGTGTTCAACCGACGTGCGGGCCTTGGTGGTGGCCGCATGGGCTGCACGCTGGTTACCGGCTTCCTCGGCAGCGGCAAGACAACTCTACTTCGCCATCTCCTCGACAATCGCGGTGATCTTCGCCTCGCCGTCCTCGTCAACGAGTTCGCGGACTCCGATGTCGACTCACTTCTCCTTGATTCCGTTCGCCTCAACGCCGCATTTAATCTATCCACCGTCTCCCTGACCCACGGTATTACCCCAACCCCATGCCCCCATGCCTTCCCTTGTTTCCTCTCTTCCAAACCCTGTACATAGCGTAATTCTCCTTTTGCTTTATCTGCAGGCTGCGCTTGCTGTAAAATGCGTGGGCCGTTCAGTGAATCGCTGCAACGGATAGTCGACAGCAAACACAACTTCGATTGCTTACTCGTTGAGGTTCATTTCTTATTCTAGTTCCCCTTGGTTATTGCTTCCTTATTCAGGTTGTTTTGGGTACATTTACTAGGATTTTGTTGTATAGAATTCCGGACTGGCTGAGCCGGATAAGTTCGTGGCGGAGCTGGAGCAAGTTGGGATAAATTTGGACCTTACTGTTGCTGTCGTAGATGCTGAGTCGCTAGACAAGATTATTAAGTTGGATATTGTAAAGAAGCAATTAGAGCACGTGGATCTTGTGTTATTGAACAAGTATGCTTCTGCTGATACCTTATAATAGAGTACATATAACAAGCGAAGAATAAGTTAGAATCCACTTTTTTTGGTGATGATTGTGGTTAACAGCATGCAAGTTTGAGTAAATCCACCTTAAATTTGGTCACATCAGCTCTTATTAAGCAATAATATAAAAATAAACAATGATCTTTTTTAATAGATATAAAGTTTTTTAAACTAGAAATAAAGTATCATATTCAAACATAAGATATTTTATATAGACATAAAGTCTTTTTACAAATAGAAAGATTTGGATAAGATTTTATTAATTAAAAGGTCTATTTGTCACACATGAAGCTTTTTTGTTTTAATCCCAACATAAAAATCCTTGAACTAGATGTATACCCCAATGTTGCCTAGATTGAGTGCAAGACAAGTTGACCAACTTAAGGGGATTAATTCACTATCAAGTTGAAGTCACCGATGAGCTTGATGATATCATCTCCGAGTTTTAAATCTTCAAAGCTATTCGGTACATGATTCCAAGATCACTTGAAGTTGCTATAGCTACTTTTCGACCTTGAGATCACTTAAAGTCATCAAGGCTATTTGCCCGGTACATCAAGTGAAATTGCTGTAGATTCAAATCTACTGGCCAACCTGTAGTGAATTCTTTGAAGACTTCATATAAACTCACTAGTTCTAAGTGAAGTTGAAAGTCGCTGAAGAATTCATATGAACACATGACATAGCTATAATAGATATATGGTTATAACTAAGTGTTTGATCCAGTTTTGAAAATCATTGAAGGCCATCAATTTAGATATCCTCTTATAACATCAACTCAAGACTCGAATTTGTCTCATACATGGCTTCCTATGGGACTCCATTTTAACCATAAATTTATTTTTGGATTATATCATTTTTCTGAAGATTTACATAGAATTGGTTTTTTTTGGATGATATTAACGGGGAGTGTTGGTTGTGAAATGCATGAGCATTGATTACAGAATCTTTAATGTTAAAGGGTTGGTCATAAATAAATTTAAGGCCAGGATGTGTGCATTCAAAAAGTTATAGAGTTTTGGTTCAATCGAAATGTAAGAGTTATTTTTTGGAGTTTTAAACATTATTACATTCTTTAGAGTTTTTTTTGGAGTTTAAATATTAGCATCTGATAAATTAAAGATTTAGAAGACCACGATGGTTTTGGAAAATAAAAGGTTTAAAAAAATTGGATACCTGCAAAGTAATTTATATATTTTTTGTTTTATAGAAATGACTAACGAAAAAATTTATACAATTTTAATGATATATATCAAATAACCATATAAAAATGCTATATTTTTATATGTCAAATAACCTTATAACCATATAACAATGCTATATTTTTAACGAATGCATGCTGGGTTTCTTTTAAATGTAAAAATGAAATTTTCTTGGTCAAAATTCTTTTTGGCCCAACCTTGCAGGTGTGATCTGGCTACTCTTAGTCAAGTTGCTGATGCAGAAGACATTTTAGAACGAGTGACAGGAGGAGCAAAAGTTGTTCGTTCACAGTTTTGCAAGGTTCCTCTGGATCTTGTTATTGATTGTAGCAAAATTGAAGCTTTAAATGCAGCTAAGGAAGACTGCACTGTTCCACCAGTTTTGTCCCATGAACCATTATCCAAGATGGCATTTCGAGGGGCTACACATGGAAATCCTTCAGTAAATATTTCTTCTAGCATTGTTGATAGCCTGCCTTTGGCTGATGCTGATAGAGAGACGTCTAAGAGTCCACAGTATGGTAGGGAATGCGCCATGTATTTTAGCTTAGAAATTTTACTCAATGCGATTTCTAACTTTTAAGTCAAGTGTATTTCTTGTTCTAGTTAATGGCATGTTAGAAGCGGGCCATACATTTTTCTTTGGATGTTGTATCTTATAGCATGTTTCTCTGATTTGGCTCCTATGGTTCAAAGTTTCTCCAATTGATAGCAACTTCACCAAATTCATATTTATTCTTCAGAACCAAGCACCATGACACAGATGATGCAAGTTCAATAACAGACAACTAAATAGCCTCTTTTGAAGTGACTTCTTTGCCGTCGATTATTGATGTTGAAGGGCTCTGATCTTCATTTCTAAGTTATCAGCTTGCTTAATGTTCATTGTCTATTTCATATTTCCTCCACTTTATGGTAGAGAATTAGGATTGGTCTGTTATTTTTCCATTCATTCACCATTTTAGAGTGATTGCTCAAAGGTTTTAAAGTTTACTTTGTTTGTTAACATTTAGAGAAAGTTGAAATCATACACACTTCTTTTGTTTTCACAGCTACGTCATTGTTTTCTCGATCAAATTTGTCTAATGATTATTTTTTTGTATGTGAAAGCTCAATAAATTTTGAATTGTTTGAGAAGAAATTTTGAGGTGATCATATAATTTGATTTAGACATTCAACTATAGAGAACATTGCTTTTTGGTTGCGTTACTCTTTAAAATGGATGTATTATGAAGTTACCACACAAGGATCCTTCATGTTATGATGATTTATCTTTTGCTGTAGGATTGTCCCAAGATGTTTCTTTTTCTTCTGTTACATTTGAAAGTGAGGCTCCATTGTCGTTATCCTTATTTCAGTCAAAAGTTTTGACAAGTGTCAGCAACACAATTGGTCTTCTCAGGGGTAAAGGCATATTATGCTTTCTTGAAGATAGGTAAATCTACTATTTGATGCTTAAACTTTTATTGCCATGCCTCCCCTCCCTGCTCCACCCCACCAACCCTGAATTTATTTTAACATTATATCTTTAATCTAAGATGAGAACATAGCTTGGGGAAATAAAAACTTGATTACTCCCTTCTGTTGAAGTTTCCTGCTTTTCTTATGAAGGTTGAATTGAGGTAATAATACAATCACTCTACAGTGGAATTTTCTGACGGGCTTAACATGCTTTATGGTCTCATTTTATTTCTCTAACTTGCAAATAGTGCTTCACTTGCTTTCTGCTTTATTTAACTACTGAATTTTGCAAATGCATGATAAGGAGTTGTAACGTCTGTCATGAGAAGTAATTATTATTTCTTACTTCACTTAGGAAGAGTCGCTTTGTTTTTCAATGGAGTGGGCTTAAAAAGGTTGAAGCCATCAGCGCAAGACCATGGGATGGTGCACCCAAGTCATGCCTTGTGTTTATTGGCCATGATAAATCTGCACTTGATGATCTTATTGCTAAGATTTTACAAATTGCTGGTACTATTCCTAAATTATCAACAAACAATCATGTTAGCCAAGAATATGCAAGAAGCTTTAGCATGAAAGTTGCAGCAGATGGAAGATTTAAGGTATCTTATTCTCAGTTGCATCGTTAATGATTGTACTTTTTGTTCTTTCCTTTTCTTTTGATATGATTTATAGATACCATTAGGCTAATTACTGGTGCTGATATTTGTGCGGTATATGGCTGAATGAATTATCCTATATAGGTTATTTCAAAATTTTTGGGGGTCTTGATTTGTCTTATCCGAAATATTTCATCTTGTCTGGTTCTTGCATCTCTACTAGACTTGCCTCTTCTACTTCATATACTAGAATCTCCATTAATAACCTCCTCTGCTACCTTGCTTCAATGCTAACAGTTTCTTCTTGCTTTACTCCTGACTCATTTTTCTTTTTCCCCTTAAACAGTCTCTAGTTTTACTTTAAAGTGATCCACTAACTTTTACAATTACACCATGTGAAATATGCATCTACACCTGTAAATTCACACACATCATATGAAGTTTTCAAAGCAGATCTAATCTCCCGTCTTGTACCAGCCTGCAACCATTGTTAATCGTGTGATTTGGTAAGATGCATTGGGGAATGTTTTGAGGGCCATGATAACGATGACACTGACATAAACTAATGGGATACTGGATCAGATGGGTATAGAAAGCCAAACTGGAATGGGTGTTGGATAGGGATAAGGCAGCATAGTGGGACAGGGAAATGAGGAAGTCTGGCTGTGTAAGGATTGAGGCAGCAGTTGTGACTTCGTTGTTGTTCTTGAGCACTATTTGCATGTGTATAGATATAGGAGACAAGACATAAAATATGAATAAACTAAACACACATAGATGTATACAAATATAGGAGTCAAGATATGCAAAATATGAATAAATTAATAGCAAGAGTGTAACTGTGACAACACGCAAGTTAGCTAAGATGCAGTAGGTTAAAGAGATTAAGCAAGTGATTTAGTTTTCTAATTAGTAATTATTAAGCATAATATGAAAAAAAACTCATCTACTCACTATAACAAAGAGATGGTGATTTAAATCAATCAATAGTTTAGTGAGAGTATTAAACTTGCAAGTATAATGTTAATAATCTATATAACACTAGAGCACAAAAACATGTATTGCATTCACCATACATGCATATAAGGTTTATATGAAAATTGCAAGGAGTGTAAATCTAAACTATGGAGATATGACTGTTTTTTATGTGGTTTGATGCCCAATGGCCTACATTCATGTCTAATGCCCATCTAAATTCTAGATTAGGATACCACTACCTCAACTCAATACAACTATTGACCTCCATGTGTCACACAAACTAATCCAGAACCTGACCAAATGACAACCAGTTGACATTGCATTGCGAAATTTGGTTCACGATGCATTGATCTTAATGAAAATCACTCAAATGTCTCTCATTTTGCGAAATAGATGACGCCAATTCATTCAAAGCTTTGAAATTACCAAGAAAGAGTCCCCATGATTGATTGAATTAAACATGGAGAAAACAATGGGCAATAAAAACTACGTTTTGCAAATATTGTTCAAAGCACAATTGTAATCAACATAACACTCATATTACTTGAGTCATTGCATGAGTAAAATTCAAAAAAATTACACGCTTGCAGCATCAAGATATGAAATTAATGTGTTCGAGGCAATGAAACTTGCAAGTAAGAGTCAATACACAAATTAGCTTATATTATTATTGTTCTTATAATTATAATTATTTTTATTAATTAAAAAAATAAAAATGAAAGAAAATCCTTCATCCTTCTAAAAATCTCGCTTGTCTCTCCGTTTGTTTTCTATTGTGTTGTGAGGCATTTTCGTAGTCCTATTGGTTATTTAAAATAAAAAATAAAATATATATTCTATAACCTAAACACCATCAAACCACAAGACCTCAAGGTTTCTCTTGTCTTCTCATTTATCTCATGCACTATCCCATCATCTTCTTCTTCCTGGTAAGTGATGCTAGTTTAGCGCACCTCTCACGATCATCTTTGACATCAAGCTAATGATTGTGAAGCCCAGCTCCCTCTCTTCTCTCCCTGAGAACCCACGCTCGACCTAGTTCTATCGTATCCTTTAAGTTGCGCACCACTCATGTAGATCATTTTCCTTTCCCTCTCTAGAAAAGTTGAACACTTCTCTCCTCCACCCACTCCTAGACATCTTGCAGGATATTGTCTTACTACCAACAACAACAAATCGCTATCGATCTCTTCACCTTTATGTGAAGGGTTGCTGATCTATGCTCCTTTGTAGCTATTGACGTCTCCACCTTTGAACCGTCTTATTCGACCATATCCAAGTCAACAATGACTTCATTGGGACCTCTTTATTTTTTACTCTCTTTCTCATAATCCCATCTCTTTTTCTCTCTCACTCACTCTCTTTCACACACTCTCTCTCGTCCGCTTCTGCTTCTCCTTAACTCACTCTAAATCTTGTTTTTTCTCTCTAACTTCCTCTCTCTATCTGTGAAAAGAGCAAACAGAGAAAATATAAAAAGGAAAAAATGAAATTATAAAAAAAGGCTATGAAAATATTAAAAAAAAGAAAGAAAAAGAAAAGAAAAAAGATAAGAGGGGTGGTTTGTGTTTAACCCATTGCATGTTCCTCGTTATCCTAGCCTTGCATGGGGGCTTGTTATTAGCTTGCAAGATCGACAATGAGATAGGGGACTTGTAATAAACTTGATAGCTTGCCAACAAGCATGAATAGAACCTCACGGTACTTAGAACCATTGGAACACTATAAACTGATAATTGGAATATGGAAATGAGCTAGAATAGGGCCTCCACTTATTGGAGAATAAAGAATTCCTGTGAGGCTTATGGAGACAAAATGCAAGCAACCCAACATCATTTTGAATGCACAACAAAACACTAGATTGCAATACTCGCAACCAAATCTGCAATGTAAACTCACAAGCAAGTAAAAAGAGACCTTTTAATAGCTCAAAATGAAAATTTGTATGCATCGCATAAATAACTAAATATGAGAATTCAATGTTTTGCATGTGCTTTACGAGGTAATCTTTAATTCAAATATGAAATGTTAGAAGTAAAGCATGTGCTCCAAACTCATACAAGTACATCATACAAATGTATCAAAAAGTTTGCATGTATAAAAATCGTGCAAATGTATTATTGAGATGCACCGAAAAGCATGCAGTTGCTTTGCATGTTGTTCTAGAGAAAATCAAATTGTCCAAAGTCAAAATGTCCGCATATGTTCCGACAAATATATTGAATGTGTGAATTTTAAAGTTTAAGAATGTTTTGCGGATTGAAAATAAAATGAGTTTTAATTTATTGTGTTTTTTAGAACTGTACAATAATTTTGAATGTGAGTAACCATTTTAGAATTCACAAGACTATCTTTCAAACTCATACTTTTAACTAATTAACAAGTGCCACACATTCTTAAGTAGGCTGCTCTTCTTATTGGTTGTTTCGAAGTTGCACCTTTCAAGTTTATTCTTCCTCATAAGGATCATAACGAACAAAACATGATACCTCATGACAAGCCTTCACACGATAAATCTAAAAATGACAACATATTTTATTTCACATTTGCGTAAGGCTTTCAAAACTTTTGACAAAGACAATTTATTTATTTTTAAATGCAAACTATTTGTGTCTTGCCTATGAGTTATAGTCATGAGGTCAAAATATATAGACCCTATCTTCTACACAAGGGTAGAGTTTATAGCATCTGTAATACAATAAATGCTTAAAGAACTTAAAGTAAAATACACATAAATCTGATCTTCTATAAGCAAGCTAGGTTTTAAAACAATCAAACACAATCATTTAAATATCCATATGATGGGTATGCTTATTGTTCATCATAATTAGAGGGCCCATTTTAAAATCAAGCTCTCGATTTGCAAATTCAAATAGAAAAATTTCAACATGAGGGGATCTTTATTATAAAAATGTCCCCTCAAACTCATAACATTGTTTAAAATTACGTAATATGAGGCTTGCCTCAGCGTAATTCGGGTGAAAAATACCTTGAGGTTTACGCATTGAGTTTTTTTTTTTTAATGATTTTTGTGCCTCAGCTTGGCTAAGGTCCACCTTAAGACGCACCTTGCCTCTCTTGTGTGAGGCGTATGCCTCACCCTATATTATTATTATTATTATTATTATTATTATTATTATTATTATTATTTATCAGACTTACCTAAATCCTAAACTAAAGTCCCAAATAAATCATGCTTTAATGCAACCTTGAGTCGTTACAACTTCCTTTCGACTTTCTCGACCTCCAACCTGCTGCCTTTGACCCAGCCACCACTGTTGTAGGAATCGTTGGAGATTACTTAAAAGTCTCACACAATCACCACGTTTTCTAAAATTTTTGGAGTATTACTCTCATTTTTATGTTGATAATAAAAATTTATGAGAGATGAACATGACTTAAATAAATGAAGAAGTAGATTGGGAGGCATTGGACTTTGCAAGATTAGGCAGGGGTTTAAAATTGCGCTATATGAGGCTCGCCTTGAGGCCCGCCTTTGCGCAATTCCAGTAAAAAACGCTTCGATGCTTACGCCTCGAGTTTTTTTTAGGCTTGCGGCTCAACTTGGTTGAGGCCCGCCTCACCTCACTAGCATGAGGCTTACGCCTCACGCTCTTACATTCTTGAAGTAAATGCCCGACATTGGACTCTATAGGAAAGGAGGAAGGGAGAGCAGTTCACCATAATGATGATTCAAATGAAGAACCCCTTAGTGATGACAGTGCTGATGACTTATGAGTTCTTATGTGATATGTCATTGATGTTTATTTTTGGAAATTGGAATTATATGTTAATGAAAAGAATATTGGGATTTCCGAAAGATAGAATTTTGAGTGGAACTATATTTCATGTTGTCTTATTATTGAGATATTTTGATTTCACTTCATATCTTATGCTTTTTTATGTTTTATATTATTCACTCATTAGTATATAACAAATTTATCATTTTATGTTTACGCAATCTTTTGATTTTGAGGCTTATGCCTCAAAACGCCTTGAGGCTTACGCCTCGCCTCACGAATGAAAAACGCCTCAATACCCGAATACGCAATTTTAAACATTGGGAGAGACTAATTCCTTATGATGATGTTGGAGAAATTTGGTCATTCATCCTCAACGGATTTGGATATTTTGTGATCGAGCACGACATATAAAATAATATATTATCTTGAAAGACAAAAATATTATTTCGCTATGGACTAAATAATAAAACCCACAATTTTATACTTTTAACAGAGATTTTATCATGTTTAATATTTGATTGAATATGATTTATTTTATTCTTGGGTATGGATGCCCTATAGGGGCAAGCTCCTATGATTAATTATATCTCAAACATTTGTTACGTGAGAATATTTTTGATTAAACTAGTGATTTTTTTAGTCATAAAAATATTTACTACTGTTTTTATTTTTGAAATTTGAGGAAGGCTTGATGTTGTTATTGTTGTTGAGAAAATTTTGTTCAAAGATTTGATTTTTGAGAATTTAAAGGGACATGTGATTAGCTTTAAATTAGATTTTAGGCATGAAAGTCAAAGAAAGAAAACTATAGGAGTATTTGATTATGAGAAAACTAAGAGGTATTTAAATTATCCTATGTTGGGTTTTACCTTTTAAAATTAACTTTTTATTTAAGTTGATAAATTAATTTCAGAACGTTGGAGCTTATATTCCAATAACATGGATTAAAGGGAATGCCCGAAATGTTAGGGCTTATGAGGTGATTGGAGTCAACAACAGCTTAGATTCTAAATCAAGGTGAGGACTATGGAGGAATCGTCTCAAATCTAAATCTAATGGAATGCAATGGACTTACAAACCTATACCTTACATGAGACAAAATTAGCCCAACCTCTAGATTTACAGCCCTGCCTAGAAAAGGTTACCACCTAAACCAATTTAAAAGCATTTAAAATAATGAGGTTTGATCTCAATGCATATAAAAATTAAGGTAGCTGCTTTAATTTAGAAGACATGACTTACAACTTGAATTTTAGGCTAAGAAGCCTAACTATGTGTATGTTGACTCACTGAATGCAAATTTTGTTATATAATTTTTATGTGAGAGTTTTCTATATGAGATACATTGGACTTGCATGATTATTTTAAAATATTTTTTATTTGAAAGTGTTGCTTATTTGAGTAAGCCATGCAAGTTTGTAAAGAAACGCATATTATCTTTTGGTTGATTTTTTATTTAAATATTTTAATTGATAAAAATTTTAATTTTATCCTAAGAACATACCGTACAACACATGTTCAGGTCATCCTAAGCAAAAATAAGTGAACAAATCTAAGAAAAAGCAAACATTTTTAATGTACACTCAATAAACAAATAAACATGTGTGTGTATATATAAATCAACCAATGAGAAAGTAAAAAATGATGTTCAAGTTATTATAATTATGGGTATGTTATAAAAGTGTCAGCTGAGTTGTCTGGCATACACAAACCTAGAATAATTATAGACTCGACTTGTGGGGGTTTTCAAACTTTGGCTCTTAGATGGATCTAGGCTTCATCTAAGGTAGGTTCATTTTTTTAATCCATCTCTCCTGTAACTATATCCCACAGGTTAAAATAATACGTCCTAAGTGTATTAAATATATTTGAAACTATAGAAGCCTCAAGTAAGCAATATAGAAAGGGGTTATGAAGCAGTTTATATGCAAAACAAAAACATCTCTGAATTGCATGACAATTAGAGTTTGGGTCTAAGTAGAGAGGCCATCTATTTGATTAAGGATCAAAATAGATGAGAATGAAAGATCCAAAGCTTTGGAGATACTCTTGAGCTTTTGGAGCTAAGGAGAGGAAAATCTCCTACAACTTAGAGGTTGGAGGACATGAGATGAGGCCTATAGCTTTGAGGCTAAGGAATTGATAATTTTTCTAGGACTTTTGGAATCTACATAAATGATAGAAGATTTGTAACATAGGGGGCTATAAATAAAAAAGGATCTCCTTGAATTTTGTGTATTCAAAGAGGGTGATTCATTTACTTAATTTGGGCTAAGAAAATGAAAGGAGTTAGAATTTTGAGTCCTATGTTTGTGGAAGGAGGGCTCATCAATTGATTTTGGCTCAATAGGCGAGGAAGATGATTTGCAACTTTGGGGTTATAAATCATAAGAGATCTTTAAATTTTGTGTTTAATGATGGATGTTTGATATGCTTAATGTGAATTAAGGAAATACAAAGGGATGATATGTAGATTTGGACTACAAATCAAAAGAGGTTCATTGAACTTTTGAGTGTCCAAAGAGGTATTAATTTATCCAACTTGGGTTAGGAGAATGAAAGGGAGACATAATTTTCATTCCTATGCTTAAAGTGAGATTATTTGTTGATTTTGATTCAACAAATGAATTGGTTGTATATGAATTTCCTACAACTTTGAGTTTGAGGAGAAAAAGCGAGGAGACCTATAGCTTTTGGGGTAAGGTGAGAGAGTTTCTTAAGACTTTTAGAGTCTGTAGAAAAGAGAAATGACTTATAGTTTTTGGACAATAAGTTAATTCATTGAATTTATATACAATAATGCATGATCATCTACCTAATTTAGGTTGGCAAATGTGAAAGGCTAAGATTGGAATCCTTATGCCTAGAGAGAATAATCATTTGTTGATTTTGTATTAACAGGATAACTTCGGATTTGATTCTAAGAATCGCTAGTGCTCTTTTGGGCACTTTAGAGGTCATTTGAGAACCTCTATGCGAGCTTAGAAAGCAACAAGCAAGGAGTTATTTGTTGGTTTTGTGTCTTAACAAATGAAATAGGGGAACTAAGGAATTTGTTTAAGATCTAATGATTCATGTAATGATGTACTTGACGTCTTGGGAGACTCCAAATCATCATGCATGAAAGAAGGAAGGATGGTTGTTTGTTGATTTTGTACTTCAACAAATAAACTAAGGGAATCTAGGATTTAGCTCTAAATTCTAGTATTCATGAAATGATATGTTTAAAGTCTCGTGAAGCTTTGAATCATCATACATGAGGGAAAATGCTCATTTTCTAATTTTGTCTCAACAAATGAAGGAGGCAACTTAGGATTTGATCCTAAAGTCCAATAATTCATGTAATGAAAAATGTGGAGCCTTGGGGAGGCTCCAAAACATCGCACATGAGGGAGAATGAAACTTGAAAGAAAGCTCTTATTTTATTAGAGTGTATTGGACTCATTTAATATTAGAAGATCATTTGAATGCCTCTAAATAGATTCTAAAGATCAATTTTGTTATAATCTAAGAGGGACCTAAGAGTGTACATGAGATGGTTTATCATTCTAGAAGTTTCATCATATGCTTAAGTTACTTGTCATTTCCCTCAACCTTTCAATTTGCAAATTGCATTAATCATGCTTAGATAATTTCTAAGTGTAGTGAGGTATGATCTATAGGCCTTTGAAAGCTATAGAATACTTCATCTTTGCTTTTAAAATCACTTACAAATTAAATAAACATATTTGTGAATTCACAAATTTTGAGTTGCAAGAATCCTAGAAAATGACCTATAAAATGCATTCTACCAAAGTTTGAGTGATGCAACCTAAAACATACAACTTAGTTCGATTATGTGCGTGGCCATTTAAATAGAAATTATTCATCACTTCAATAGTTCAATCCTTTACATTTGGAGACATATGAAGCGTGAATCCAATCAATTTGACAATTTGGACAGCAGGGGACTCGTGATGGAGAAAACTTCAATCAAATGAAAGCTTCAAATGTGTATCATAGTCCATACATAAACCTATAACGAGTGAAAATTAAAATGCAAACAAGGACTTGTGACATGCGGCGTGAGTCATGCATGAATGATGATCAATCAATAATATACCCAACAAGCCATTTGGATGCTTGCAATTAGAAGCTTGTGATGGATATGATGACATGCTAGCCATCATATATGCTCACAAGTGAAACAAGAGAGTTGTGAAGGAAATAATCTCCTAGGCACCAAGCAATCATTAATTGATGTAGTGGTCCACCTACAAGTGAAAAAGAGCATCATATGTGGAGAGGTTGACAATGAAATGCGACTCGCCTATGCTCAATGAATACATTACTCTATTGCAAGTGGAAGAGTCCAATGATGCTGTGAGAGACTTATCCCCAAATTCATCATGCTCAGTGCAATATACGTAAATGTTAAGATACTCCTACGATCAACAAACAGTATGGTGCTAAGCAAATACATCAACCCCCCTTCAAGCAGAAGGATTTAATATAGAATGAATGCAAAGGCCCCTGAAGAATGTAGAAATTTATACGACTTGTTATTCATATGCAAAGACTATATACCTGCTATGTGAACAAGATACCTACACACCTACAAGTTATCATAACAGAAGATAGTGAATGTTACAACACTCCTATGATCAAGTACCATTTAAATGGTTAGCAAACACATCGATTCACTGCAAGTGAAGATGAAAGATGTACAACAGATGTAAGCTCCTATGAATTGTCATAGGAGACTTGCTGTATGTTCAATATATCATCCCCAACAAAATGTGATATGACTACATCAAGTACAAGTGACTACGAACCATCGCAGAAACTCGTGATAAATGTAGTTATATATGATCGAGCACGAGATTCATTAGTGCAGTATGATCTACCTGCATAAATTATACAAGTAGTGCACGATAGTCTACCTGTACAAAGCAGCAAACAACTCAATTCAAAAGCTGCTACATCACGCCACCGGATCCACAACATTCATGCAAACTAACAGAAGACATTTCTAAATGTTTTTAAAATACCCCCACATATACACTATAGCTTGTATACACATAGGTACACTAAAAGGGGGTATACAATCAAGCACCCGCATGGACCCCGACGAGTGTGCTATTGATACACACGTGACGTCTAGGGATGTTGCGCGGGTCAATAAGTGAATTCAAGTTTGAGCCTAATCCTCCTGTGCAGGCAAGTAGGAGTCGACAAGGCTCGAACCCTTAAATCAGTATCCGGTCGCGAGATTGATCGGGATACTTCTTTTATACATTCATGTTAGGCCTTCAAGACCCTCAATAAAAGGAATTCACTAACAAAGGCATAAGGTCTACGAAACCTGATCCTCTGTCGGCAAACTGACAGAGTCGACAAGTTTCAATCCACAAATAGAAAGGACCCTAAAGTACCCCGATGATGGTCGTATTGAAAAGAAATCTCAACCGGAGGGGTATATTCCAAATAATTCAAATGCTTCCCTTCCATGCGCCACTCCAAATACCCAAAACTCCAAATCTCCAAAAATCATCAAAATCCAAAATATTTAAAATTGAAATCTAATCATCTGAATACTTAAAGCAAAATTCATCCACCCTCAACAACAGTTTGCCGAGGTGGACAAATTGAAATTTACTTTAGCTCTCATAGAGCTAATGCCTAGTCGAAAATATTATTAGGATCCATTCTCAAATAATCTTCTGCCAATAAGGACGTGGTAAGTGTCCTCTAACCGGAAGTTTTGCCGCCAAATGACACCGCAGTATAAACGGTTATGACCTAGGACCCTCTGAACCGAGTGATTTTTCCTCCAAATGACACAACGAAATACCAGTTATGACTAGCGCCGATACGCTCCTTAGTGGCATTAAATCCTTGAGATATGAATCAATATGATATGAACGATAGGGCACGAAGTCCTCTGTTAGCTAAGGTGGATTCAATTTTGTCCCTTTAGACAAATATTCAACCCAGGTCTACAAGGTCCCCTTGGATGAAGCAACCCATGGCTGCCGACAAGGATCCTTCTGTCAGGTTGGGTCGACTACTTCCTCTGACTAAGTAGACCAGGGACCACGATGACCCGGGACGACGGAACCATGAGATCTTGATCGGGTCCATCATCCATTCCCCCACCATCCGCTTTAAGTGCAAGATGGTGCAATTTCTATTTTAAATATCAAAATCTCCAAATTTTCAAACATCCAAACTTTTCAAATATCCAATGCCCATTGCTGCTACTATATGCCAGATAACGCGTATCTCTATGTATTTGATTGACGACTAGCCTTAATCGAAAGTTCTCTATCATGATCGGGAGGGGTAATTAACTATAGGGGCTTGCGCCTATAGGGAACCAGAACTCAGATCATAAAGTCCTCACAAAATGAGGGTGAAATCTCTGGGTAGTGTCTTATCTACAAACCCATCTGCCTTCCAAAATTTTCTCCGGAACTTAATTCCGTTAAAAGTCCCTCGCTGAAGAAAAGCAACAAGCGGGTGGAGGCCGGTGCCGAATTTTTGGAGCCCACAATGGAAAATGAAAGAAAATTGCTAAATATAACTGGAGTGAAATAAACATTTCCATATCTGATTCTCTTTTTAATTTTAGTATTGATATATCTCACCTAGGCTTAAATGCTTGTTGATTTTGGAAATCATCTTTACTTCAATTTGGTAAATTTATTTTAGAATCTCTATCAATCATCATTGTTTGATTTTGGTTTACAACTGTCTATTGCAACTAGCAAGTTTGTTGTAAATTCTTTTTAATCAAAGATGATAGGTTGGAACTATTAAGGGCATTTTATAAACATTTGTAGGACCCCTCTCTTCGAAAGGAGCCACTTGTTATATTTGGTCTAAAGGGTTCACCATTACGTGGAATAAAGGAGGTATGCACTCTTAATTTCCATATTGATGCATATATTTAGTTGCTTTAATTTTAACTTATTGGTATTCCTGAAAGCAATCTATCTTTTTCAGCACATTGCTTTTTATTTTATTTTTATTCAGTGCCATAAATATCTGTTATCTCTTGTACATGCCAATATTTCATCTGCATAGGAGCTCTCTTCGTGGAGAGAGTAGAGCTAAGTTTGTCTTATTGAACTGGTGACACTGTGCTGATTTTCCACAGGCTGTAGACCTCTGTGGGCGTAAGAAACTTTTAGGTCTGGCACCATGGAAAACTAGGTGACTTGGGCTGAATACACAAGTGTAAAATGCTAGGGTTTAAAGGTTAATGTATGATCTTTCAAATATTGGAGAAATTTTTACGAGAAATAGAAAGAGTCAACTTATTTAAAATTATTTGTTGATTAAAAACTTTGGATAATATGTGGGGCACATGAAAGGACGATGTTGAAGATCAAATAAATAAAAGTTGCAAGTCTTAGTATCATCATGCTAACCAATAATTGATTACATTAATTCATATTTCTGCCTTTTTTTTTTTTTTTTTTCAGTTTCCTATATAATTGAAGTAATAAAGATCTAATGAGAGTCGATCTAGCATCACTCAAATTTTCCCCTTAAGATATACTAAACTATTATTATATATACATTGTCGTGTGCATCTAGAGCTTTTTGGCGGTTAAATTGACCCTAATTTACAATGCTATGCTTACTCCAGTAACTTAATGATGTTAATGTTGTTTTTCTTGAACAGGCTCATTTAAGCGGAGCTCTTATGCGAGTTGTTAATGGCAAAGGCAATATATTCCTTACAGCAACAGTTTCTGGAGAAGGTCTCTTTCTGGCAAACTTTTCAAATTTTTTTGCTTTTTCTTCATATAAGTCAATTATCAGATTCTGTAAGATTATATCTCTGGCATGAAGCGTCTTTTTACTGAACCAAACTTCATTTTATGGTAAATATATGCTATCTTGTAGTCCAAATCGTTTTGCATAAGCTGATGATTTTCAATCAATGATCAGAAGAAAATTGTAAAATTATGAGCCTTCAACATAATACCCCTCAATCCCTGTGCCGAAAAAGTGAAGTGACATAGTTCGATGAAGTGAAAAACTTCTCCTATGGAAAGCTTAAACTGAAAGATGGATTTGTTTTTATTTTGATTTAGCAAGGCCCATTTGAATACCTATTTTCATGGTTTATATTGCTGGAATTTTTTAAATTTTGACTAGTCAAAATTGTTTGAAATCAACGGTCATGTGGAAAATAATTTATCAAGATTTTTTATAAACTTGCATGTCTTTGGTGGTATGTCATGTATTTCAACTCAGTAGGATAGGAAAGCTATGCATAACCAGTTTTAGTGGATGATTTCTTATTTTTATCTTGACGAGCATGGGATCAACAGAACTTAACAAATATTACAATCAGTTAGAAGTCTGATAAGTAGTGGCACATGGATGTGGCCCTTTTGAACATGTCCTGGAAAACAAAAAAAAATCCATGAAATATACAAAATATTATAGAATGTAAAAAATTAGAAACAATTTCAAATTAGCAATTTTGTCATAAAAGTACTGTTCAATAGTTTACCATTAGAGTTTTAAGCAGAAATTTGAATAACTTTTGCCCTGCTTCCTAATTCTTATTACTGAGCTCACTGGTCAAATGATTGATGTCAGAATGCCGAGAGCATTTTCCAGTTTTTATACCATCTGTCTAGAATCTATTTCTTTAAAGAAAGCTGTATTTTTATTTAATTGTATGGTCGTCTAAAAGTTAGAAAGATAAATTTGATTTGTTAAAAAAATTTAGTAACCAGAAACGAGTTTCATCCATTAAATAGCAAAAATACTTGATCATTTTATATTGTCTTTGATATATATGACAAATAAATTTTAAATGTAATAAAACTATTATCAATGTTTGCAGCAGAAAAGTATTCTTAATATTATCAACATTATGTATGAAACCAGAAAGCATCGCCTTTTTAAGTTTAGAAATAACTGGTCAAAATATTATGAAGGAAAATAATTTAATAGGAATATTCAAAAGTAGGCAAAAATAAAATTATTTATTATAGAATTGCTTAGAAAGAGACTGCTGATTACTTACCATGTAACTTTTTACACTTGTATCTTTATGATATTGCATAGGTACTTATATCTAAGTAACGCATGCACACACTTTGTTTTAGAAATAATTAATATCTTGTCAAGAAAGAAAATCATTTAATATGTTTATTAGAAAAGTAGAAAATAATGTGAAATTTTATCTAATATGGTACCGTGCATAAAAGAACCCACTAGTTACATCTACTGAAACTTTTTGTTCAGGAGACTCTCCAACCATTTCGGTTGAGCTAATTCATGGTCTATGAATAGACATGATTTACAATCAATTTGTATGGAGAAAATGCTACACATAAGACTACCAGCCCTAGGGTGCACATCTTTTAGTAAGACACCATGCCCCATGGTGGGCAGCTAGCTAGATTTCCAAGGAATGTGGCTGGCCACCTTGTACTTCTTGTTCTCTTATTTTTCTAAGGTTATCCAATTGCTGATTAATCTAATTAGGTGTCTAACAACCTGACCTCTTGTGATTTAAATGAGTCAAATTAGTTATTTCTCAGCCTCATCTCTTACTTCAAACAAAATTAAATTTGTTTCAGCAAAATCTAATGGCATATCTTATTTTCTCTTAACGTAATATGTATTTGATTGCATTCCACTCTCTACCTGTCATAGCCGTCCGCTCACTTTCTTAGTGGTAAGTGAGGCTCTCTCCTGCCAATCTTTCTATACATGAGTCCATGATGAAAGAAAGGTTCAAGGAAAGTGCAACGAAAGTGTGCGAATCTAATATAGCAAAGGTTCTTTTCTTTGTTATAAGGAGGTTATTTCACTTAAACCCTTAGATCTACATCTCATCTTATTGCTCTTAACTCAAATTGGTTATGCAACCTTAACTTCATTAATATAAGCCCCACTTCAAAGAGATCAGACCTACTTCCAAAGCCTAAGTGAGTTAGACTTGTGTGGTCCCCCAAGTTTGGTGTTAATTGGTAAAACTAACTTCTGATATTTTAAACTTCTCTGTTAAAGCTATAGTTAAAAAACTACTTATAGAAGAACTTAAATTTGCTTTCCTTGTTTGTATCCCTTGCGAGCCTTTCTTGATGCTGTGGGTTTTGAAGAGTCATCAGTGGTGTTTCATACAGCACTATGCAGATTTTTCTTGGAGTTGTGGACAAGCCTAACAGGTTCTACAATGCCAACTATATAGGCGGAAGCATTGCAAAAAGTTCGTCTAAACCCAGATAAAATAACAATTCAAAATTTTTTATTACTATTTACCAATGATAAAAATGAAAATAAACAAGTGATAAAACTACAAAAATAAGACAATAAGCAATCAATATGCATTTACAAAATCATAAGCTATAGCAACATTCTTAATATCACTAGCTATTTTTTTTCACATAATATTAGCTTCCTCATGCACAGACAAAATCTTAAGATTTAGAATTTTATTCACAAAAAATATATTTGTTAGTATTCTTTAAATGCTCCCATCTTATTCTAGAACAATATTTTATTTTATTTTTTTATATCCCCTCCCCCCCTTCACCTTAAAGTCTAAAATTAATAAAAGATGTTGGATACATAAATTTTCACTCAAAATATCTTTACAATCTTTGTAATCTAAATGATCTATTTTTCTTATAAGAAAATAATCATTCTGAGTTTTACTATATCTATTCGTATAAGTGATATGATGGTCATTTCTTTTCTTAAATAAGTTATTATCAATTACAAAATTATAAGCTATAGCAAAATCTAATATGGTCTTACCATCTTTATTAGTCTCTCCAAACTTATAACCATCATGAATGCTTTTAAAATCATTTAGTTCTCTACCAACATGTCTATTTAAATCTCCTCCAATAAAACCCTTTCTTTAAGAGGTATCTTTTGTATTAATTTTTTTAAGTTATTCAAAACTTTAATTTCGAATACATATCCAAACCTACTTGAAAAGCATAAGCACTTATAATATTAATAATCTTAGCATCAACAACAATCTTTAAAACTATAATTTATCTCAATTCTATTAATTTTTATAATATTTTCATTTAAATTATTATCTATAATTACACTTACATCATTTCTAATCCAACATTATCCTTCAAATCCTACTAGAATACCATACTTTAAATCTTACACTATAAACTGCTTAGCCTTCTCTACAATTCATTTAGTTTATTGAATGCATAGAATATTTATCTTTTTATCAATCATAATATTTATTAATTCCATTAATTTGCTTGGAAGAGAATCTATATTTGAAATTTTATCCTAATTTTAGTCTCACGGACTAGCTTTTTCGCCTACATCCGTCCATGATGTGGGAACCCTTCCTATTTAGCACTGCACCCGCTGGTGTAGCTGCCCTTGCACACTTATCCTTGTATTCAAGTCATACAGCGCGTCGCTTCTAGATAACGCCTTAGCATTAGCACAATGTATTAAATGATTTATGTTATGATTATTCGATAAGGTTTACGCTCGTTGTTGACTACATACCTTTCATAGTAGACCTACCCGACATGAAACCAAATTGATTTTGAGAAATATTAGTGTCACATAGTAACCTATACTCAATAACTCTCTCCCAAAGTCTTAAAGTATGCCACATTAATTTTTTCTTGACCTCAAATAACTCTACTTTGAAGACTTAACTAGAGGTGTATAAGTAATGTAGAACACATGGTGCTATTATAAGGCAATCAAAGATAGGTTGAAGGGGGCACTAGATATAATTGGAAAATATGAAGGGTTTAATGTGATGGCAATTATATCAACTTGGCTAGAGGATTCAACTTGGATAGGGAATTCAAGATTTATGTTTGGTGGTTTGAAATTTATTTTATTTTCATTTGGCTCATAAGGATTGCTGCATGACGTTTGATCTCTTAAACCTTTAGTTAATTCTTAATTTCCATATTTTTTTGAATTCATTTTATAATTTAGTCATTTCTTTCACAATATTATTTTACAAAAATAACATATTAGCAAATTGGGACATTATGATTTAAAAATTCTAATAAGAGGTGGGGAGAATTTAAGTGGGCCGATCCAAATATAAAAATTCAATATAATACATTTACAAATGATCTCTTACCAATCTTTCAAGTCTTTTAATGCTCTAACTTTGAAACTTTGTTTATTCTTTTTTATGATAATTAAATTTAATATTGCAAAACTTGAGGCAAGTTGCATGCCTAAGATAATTCTATGAGTTATGTAAATGTGTCATCTAGTTGTCTCTACTTTCATAAGCCAAATTAATTTTTATTTTATACTTATCTTACCTTTATGTTGCTGGTGAAATTTTATTAGGAATGGAGTGATCCTCTTACAAAATTGGCTTTTACCTAGGCTCCAATCAATTGTAAATCTATACATTGCAAAGTTGGGTTTTATTGATTTTTTTTAAAGGAACATTTTATTAGTCAATTTTATCTGTCCTTACATTAGAATGAATGTTTTTAAAATTTCAATATATTATTTTAAGCATATTTTTAAATTTTTACAGTAAGCATTCATTGCATATTTCAACCAAAAAAAAAAAAAAACTATTGCCTTACAAAATCCCATCTTAAACCCTACTTAAAGATGTTGGCCAAATATAGGCTGAATTTAAACTAGATCGATTCTAGCCTCCATTTGATGCCCTAAAATCCTCAAGTGCTCTTGTTATAATTAGGCCAGATTTCTAGCACTCTTATATGTCACCTTCCATTTGCATGAATCATGAACATTGCTTAATTCCAACCCCTCTCCAGGCTTATACTTTTAACTCTAACATATTTGGGAGCCTCCCGAGGCCAAATCATTAACCTAACAAGGGCCAACTCCTTGATTGTCACACCAAAAATGTAGTAACTATTCCTCTATAGGGTAGGGTTTTAAATGCCAAATTTAGGTTCGATCCTCAAGCACACATCATCATTAATAGGGAATCAAATAATTGATCCCAAAGCTAGCTAATATATTTTGTTGCACATTTTTGTAAGGCCTTCATAGCACTTTACAATGAAGTTCATTTCAAATGAAAACTCTCATTATCATCATGACTGTGAGAGATATCCACAAATTTTAATATTAAGGCCCAATCTTTGATAAGTAAGATGACAATTGATTTGATTCAAAGAAACGAAAGTTAATAATACCTTTTACCACTATGATGTTGTTGCTTACCCCATAATGAAATTCAATTGTACCTTTTACCTCTATGATGTGGGTGCTGATCACACATTATAGCTATATTGGTTTAATCCAACAATCAATTTTGATCAATGAAGACATGCTTATTTTAAATTTCCTCGATGATGTTTGTGCTGTCAATAAATGTCAATTTAAGAGGATTCCCATTATAAAAACTACCTCAAATCCCTATTAATTTGGGTTCTCTTTTCATTGTTGACACATTCAGTGTAATATCACAATTAAAGGGAATTCTATCTAAATATAAGCACTTTTTTGACAAAAGAAAAAAAAAAGTCCAAAAAATGGCACAACTTAAAAAAATGCTCGAATAATAATTGGCCTCTTCAAGCTTTTGAGTAGCAACCCACCCGTCAATCATTCACACTAGTTTGCAAGGATGATAACTTTAAGTCAGATCGAAGCTCTCAAAGTACCAATGTTATGTAAAGTGTATCCATATGATTACTTTAAAAATATCAAGTCAATAAGGATGTGAAGTGCTGTTTGACAATGAAATTTGCCCAAAAAATGTCATCATTATATTATGGCTATAGTTAAAGTTTGGAAGTTCCCCAATGACTTAGTCTATAAGTTGTGAGTTATAAGGTGCATCTGATAGAGCATAAATCCCAATGTTAGCCAAGCTTAGTTTAAAATTGGCCCTTTAGATGAATTTTTACCTCACGTTTATGAGGACCCCTTAGATGATGTAATTATAAGGATTCTCCAGTGAGGTTGGATTGACTATTAACTAAGTAGACTAGGATCATGACAATATTAGATTATTGAATCATGAGATCTTGATCTGATTCATCATCATTCTCCCATCATTCGCTTGAGGATAATGTCAGTAAATACTTCAGATTAAAACAGGTGTTATTAAGCTAAATATTGCATAGCCTATAGCCTGGTTTTTTGTTATTGAGAATAGTAATTAATCATAGGATCGTGTACCTTTAGGAAACCTCAAATAATTTGATTAATCTCTCGCTAGAGACTCATATAATTATCAATAAACATGGTATGCTCTAAGCATTTGGTTAGTTTTTTATCTGAAATTCAGTCTATCTTTTAAAATTTTGATTAAAAGGAGCCTGATATGTATTAAAAGAGTCGGATGGGAATTTTCAAAGCCCATGCTACTTCAACATAAGCTATTATTTGGTTGATATTGATATTGTACGATTCTGCAATTCTTTTACAAAAATTAGGATATCAAGAATGTGGTTAGTGATTTGCAAAGAAGTATTCTAGTCTCACAATGTATAACATGTTAGATGTTCAAACTTTAGAAATTAATGGGAATGAAGTTTATGAAGCTAACTCATACAATGAAATTGAGGGGCACGTGATATAGAGAAAATGTAGAAGAAACTTATCTTAACATTAGAGAAACAACGTGATTTATGGAAAGAAGATCAAAGTTAAAGTCTTATGGGGTTGAAAAAGCATCATTTTGAAAATGTGGGGGCATGAGAAATAAAAGCGTAAGACATTGAAGTCACAGAAATGCTATAGGAGGATCTCAACAAACATTGAGGGCATACTGTGTACTCATAAAATGAGGCTTTTCTCAACTAGTAGTTATGGATGGGGAAAATAGATGGAAATGATCGTGGTATGTAGTACATAAAGATGTTCCTACACATATATAGTGTTAGTATACTTTGAAAGTTAAAAAAAAAGGGTTAAAGATGAATGAGCGCAAATTCTTCATAAATATTTAATGAATGGCCAAGAAGCACTTCAAATGCCAGCCTCGAAAGATTTGGTAGGTTGATGATGATGACTATGATGTTAGTACTGTTCTGGATGGAACTTCTGAGCGGAAAAATATGTATCTACACAAGCACCCTTGGCAGACATAATTGTTGGACCACTAGTGGGATCCTTCACGGAGATAAATTGTCTCCTTAATATATTCTTGTTTGCAAAAAGCTATCGTCTTCTAATTAGCTTTTTCTTCCCTCTATTCATATGATGCCATGACGAACATTACTTTTTTTTAGTATAATCGGTCAAACTTTCTTTTGGGTGCAATGTCATGTACTCATCTAGTCTGATGAGCGATTATTGAAATATGCATGATATCTATAGTAATAAACATTCAAACTTATTTTACAAAACATTGCACAAACTGCTTTTTGGTCACGGTGTGATGTGTATCTATTCTGGTGAACAAGTACTTATGTACGGTTTTCTATCTATTGCCTTAAACGTTCAATCTTATTTTAAAGAACTTTCTCTAAAAGTAAAAAAATCCAGAATACAATTTGCAGCTTCTGCTTGATGAAGGATCTGATCCAGATGAAGCATGGAATGAAATTCGGCTTGTCGCTAGTGCAGTTATCTCCAAGATATGCAAAAATTTCTGCCCATGCAGGTAAATTTTGCAAGAATAAATTGTATATATTTACATTTGAAGTTCCGAAGCAACTTACTACTATAGTTATTATGTTATGTGTGATTATGCGTTCCCATTTTTTGACATTGACGTTGGCCCATGACAATGAGGTCTAAATAGGGACACACGAGTTGGATGATTATTTTTTTAGAGGATCGGAGCTCTCATCCTTATACATCTTATAAGTTATACCATTCATCCGCATTTTGAATTGTTGAAAGTTAAAGTAAATTTAACTTTTTAAATATGAAATCAATAATTGAAGAAAGGCAGATCTATTTTAAATCTCATTTATTTAAAAATGTGAATGAATGATATAAGATGCATAGAATAAGAGTTTCCATCATTCTAAAAAATAGACGTCTAAAGTGTAAAATTTGATTTGAATTTTCTTGGAAAACGTTGAACGTAACATGTCTATGGTATTTTATTATGTTGCGCATTTTACTTGCATTCAATAGCCAAAAAATAGTAGAATCTTCAATATGTGTCAAATTGTGAGTTAATATTTGATTATATTTTTTAGTTTAAAACTCGGGTTCTACCAAATAATGATACACATATTATGGAAAGTGATAAAGAGGAATGAGATTGTTATGTTTATATATCAGCTTGGTGTGAGTGGTTTATCTCTAAGTTTTGTCCAACATATGTTATTTGTGCCCAAGCGATATCCAGTAAGTGTAGGATATTTTTCTTTGTAAAAACAAATGGCATCTACAACGAGCTGTAAATTGGAAGGTCCAACATTGCATCCTGCAATGTTTGTGTGCTGAACTTTCATACACAACATGCCAACCTTACTTTTAGTGTGCTTGGTATTTGAACTATTAATTTTTTTGAGGTAAATTATCTAGTAATTTAGACATTTGTATTAGTTTATCGATAGATCATATCTAAAATCTAGAAATTTAGATAGGCATTAGACATTGATGTATAATGAATGTTAGATGTAGTCTTTGGTAGACTACGAGTTACAATTGATGGAAAAGTTGGATGGGATTGTTCGTTGCTGTCGATTGTGGATGTGTGGTTTTTTTATTAGGTAAGTATTCAGAATTATATTTGAATTATTATAAAAATAATTTAATTTTATTATATAAATTTTGATAATTTATTTAGCTTGAGTTTTCATTTGTATTTATTTTTGTTAATTAAATATTCATGTGTTATTTATTTAATTAATTATATAATTAGTAATGATTTTATAATTCATATTTTTAGCAAATATATATGCTGTTAATTTTCCATTAAATTTACTATATATATTTTATGTTAGTTATCATTATTTAAGGAGTAAAAGCTCAAAATAGTCTCCCGAATGTTGATAAATGTTTAATTTAGTCCCAGAGTTTTGCATTGCCCTATTTTAGTCCCTCGACTATTAGAAATTATCCAATTTGATCCCTCTGTTAAATTTTTTGTTCAAATTAACGGAAGAAGCCCGTAAGCGTTTAATTCTTTGGAAGGTTTTAGGAAAATACTTGTTTAACTAATTGCTCGCCTGCCCGTTATAATTTCATGCATGCCGAACATGAGATAAAATGTGCGAGGGGGAAGACCTGCTACTGCGACATGCAAGGACCGCGAGCGTGACGACTGGTTACTACGAGAAAGACGTTGTGCTTCGAGATGACGGGCACGCACCGCGTCATTTAAATATGATTATATTTACATATCATTAAATATTTTCTTAACTATGCATCATTTATTTTAACAAATCCCATTTAATCCTTTAAATTTTCAAAATTTGACTTATGCTTCTTATTGATTAAGTATATTAATTATTTATAAAGGTAATATTTTTGGTGAAATAATTTGAGCTTTATTGTTATTTTATTGAATTCATTGAGTTGTTTACAGACAATTTTATATATAATATCATATATTTAATATTTTTAATTATTAATTTATGGTAGACATAATAGCTTTTTTGTTTGCCAAATTGTTGTTGAGTGGTTAATTTTTGGAGATATTTGGAATTGAGTATTTCCCTTTTGAAAATTGACATTTTGTTTTTTTTTTCATCTCCAATCATCTCCTATATGTTTTTTAACTTTTATAATAACTTAAATATTTATCATTCCACTCAAAATTAATGAAAGAAGTTGAGAAAATTTTGTGTTTCATCTCATTGATTTCTTCACTTGTGGTGATTTCTTTTTCAATCTCTCAGAAAATTGTAAATGAATTTTATTGTATATTTACAATCATTCTATTGAGAAATTGCTAGTGATAATGTTAATCACCATCTAAGTCTTGGATGATATGGGAGAAAGGTATTTCTAGAGTTGCTATGCATTGACTTAAAGGGATGTAATTGTCCATGGTTATGGTGAGGCTGCCTTTCCTCTATAGAGGAAGGTGTGATGGTTTCTCCACAGTTTTGTAATAGTGATTGGTAGTGAATTCATGATACTATGTGTAATCAATTAGATCTCGCATTATATGTTAACCAGGTTATTCATACATGTAATAGACTTGTGCTTGTGAGATAGTTATCATTACACTTGAGATCTAAATTGTTTAAAATTCTTTTGCGATTACCATTTGTATCACAATTAGATATAATTTATTGACATCTGTTGAGTTTTTTTGGTGATTGATTATATTAGAATTATTGTTGATCTTTACCATTGCATTTAGGGCTTGATTATTCATTAGTTAGCATTATCACATCCTATGCACCTTTATGCACTCAATATCTTCTTATTAGTTTATATATGTTTAGACTAATTTATATTTTATTGTGCATATTATATAATAATTTATTATGCTATGTTGCATATTATATCTCTCATCTTCATTGTATGGGATTGGATTGGTTAAATTTTGATAAAAAAATTTTAAAGTCCTACGCACACCTGACCCCACCTACCTTTGTGTGCCTTAAACAAACATGGTCATTTCCATGATAGGAGAGGAGATCAAAGACCAAAAAGATGAGCATCATACTTTGGTGGCTAATGAATGTTATATAGATGTGAAGCACTAATCATCGGTAGGCATTCAATGATGATTGATGGAGAGCATCGAAAGTCAAGTAATGGTGGGCAACTTTTATGATTGTTCTCGTAATATGATAGAAGACCTTGCAATAAGAAACATGATTGTTGGTCATTAGTTTCTAATGGACGTCAGGCATTGACTATTGATAGGTGTCTGATGATAGGCAACGTGGAACATTAGTAGTTTGGTCATGCGAATGTTGATCGTTGGGTGGCTGAAATGGTTGTTCTCGTGATAAAAAGGGAATCAGACGATCGTTAAGAAGAACATCCAGTATTAATGGCTCATGAATGTCAAATATTGGTTGTTTATAGGTGTTGGGTGATGTTCAACAAGGAACATTATAATTTGTGTGATGATAGGTAGTTGGCTAAGTTATTATCTTGAAATTAGGAGAGATCATATGATCGAGAAGATGGAGATAGAAGATAGATGTTAAAAGGGGGGTAATTGGGTATTTTAAAAATTGTTTAATTGATAAAAATCTTTTTTTTTATAAAAATTTATTTATTATTCAATGCCAAGTTATAGAGCTAAATGTTAATTTTTGTTTAAATGAGATAATTATGTATAACAATAATATAATATTTGAACAATTATAATTTTAAATCTATATTTGAGATTGATAAGCAACTTGAATGATACCACAAATTAATTTAACTTTTGTTCAAAAATCTCTCTTCAAAATGAATTGACAAATAGCAAACATATTTCAATATGATTTTTTAAAAAAAATTGATTTTAACTTTTCTTTTTATTTTCTTATTGAGTTAATTACCAAAAGTCATTAACATCTCATAATATAAGTGAAATTAGTAAATGATTGTAAAAATAAATATTATAGAAAATAAATATTACTGAAAGGAAAACAAAGTGTAAATTGATGCATAGTGCTTTTGTCATCTAATGGCCTACATCCACTTATCAAATCCTCTAGGCTTTCCACCAATTTCTCCTTGCCGATACATGGTGGAGAAGTCTCTCTCCTTCACGATTAATACAGTCACCTAACATTTCTAGTCAATGTAAAAAAGCAAGATACTTTAAGCATAACTGAACAGATAATATCGTTGTTGACCTCAATACTAGTGTCAGGGTTGAGTCAACCGTGCATGGTAAGTTTTGAATACGAAAGAGCACAATGTCACACGAAACATGCCTGACACGCATTGATTGAAAACTAAAATCGCCAAATTGGCCTACGTTCGCGAAGTGAACAGCGTTGACGCCTCCAGAGCAATGAAAACAACTACGATCGACACCCATATTTTTTGGGGTCATCGATTAGCAAAAATTTAAATGTCGTGTGCCCAAAATGAGGCGGCATTGATGTGCACGGATGTGAATGAGGATGATGCATAATTAATAAATTTTTTAATATCATATTTATATTTTAAAAAATTAATTACAAATAGTATTTAAAAGAAGAAAAAGAAAAAAAAATCCTAAAATGCTTTTCATTCCACTTAAACCCATACTCATTTCCCTCATAACAGTCACCGAACCAGTTCCCCCCTCACTCACAATCACTCTCACGCACGCAAGGAGCCCAACCCTCTCTCCTCTCTCGGTTTCCCCCTCTCGTCTGCCCAAGCCGCCAGCTACAACTCCACCCACTAAAGGTAACTTCTCTTCCCATTCTTCCTCCTCCTCCTCTTCTTCTTCTTCTTCTTTCTTTAGAATCAGACCGGTGTTGAACTAGAAATATGAGAGGTAGAAAGTTCAATGGTTCAACTGGGGTTGAACCTGATGATGTAATAAATATTATAATTATTTAAATAAAAAATAAATGATATAATAATTATATAATAATATAAAATTTGTGACTTTAAATAAATTTAGTTATTTATAAACTTATAAATTTAATATAAATTATTACTAAATCATATTAAATTTAATATAAACTATTGTTAATTTATGTTATATATATATATAGATAAATTTTACAACCATAAATTATATATTAAATTCACATTACAATTTAACATCTATAAATCTTTCATGTTAGAATATCTAAACTTAATACATAGCAAAAAAATAATTTTTAATAATGTATATTTTAAAAAATAAAATAAAAATAGATAAGCATTTAATATTATTCTCATTATGAAAAAAATAATTTAAAAATATATAATGCATATGTTTTAAAGCAAAAATTTGAATTAGTTGTTTAGTCTCACATCACTTGAGAGTTTTATCTCGTGTTATTTATATAGCTTTTTTTTTGTTTTCATTGGTTAAGTTCTCATGTAGGGTGGCGGGATCATGTGGATATGAATTGTTAGTGCTTAATCGATACGTAATTGTTATAAAAATTTCAGCTCATTATTAAATAAAATGTATTATATTTTTAATTAATTTAATATTTAATTAAATGTTTTATATTAAATTAAATTATTTAAATAGGTTATGGATTCAACAAGCCGATTCTTAAGAATCGGCCAATTCTTAAAAATCGAGACCAGTTCAACGGTTGGTTGGTCTAGTTCTCACTGGTTTGATGTTATGCCGGTTTTTCATGGGGAACGAACCAGGCATATGACTGATTCACGGTTGAATTGGCCGGTCCGATTCAATTTTCAAAACTATATATATATATATATATATATAGACACACACACATAAGAATTTATAGCTAGAAAAGTAAATAAAATATTTTGCTTTTAAAATTTCATCTTGAGATGGTGGATGGATTCATTTAAGTTAATCAAGCCACCGACTTCAATTTAGTTAGAAATGCACTTTGATGTAACTTTAATCTTTATTTGCATTTTTAAACTTTATCTGAAGGAATTTAGCTCACTCTTGCATCAAACTTAGATAAAATTGTTAACACATCTTAACTTTTATTTATGATCATTAAAATTATGATTATAAGCTTAAGCTCATGGGGTTAACAATAATGGTTGTAGCTTTATAATTCTTTATGTTTCAAATTTTATGAAGTCCTCAAAAATACAAGTGCATGATCAATTTATAGTTTATTTCAGGGAACATTTAATTCTACAATATTCCTAGACGCTCCTTCGGACAGTTTGAATAGGTTCCTCTGACTTTTTTACTATTTTGGGCATATAGATATCCTAATGACCTTGGAATTGAGGGATTTTTTGGCTCGTCAGTTTTTTTCTACTTTATGCACACAAATACTGGAGAGCCTTTGACCCTTAAAATGACCTTGAGAAGTTTTTGTTATGCCGGTCCAGCCTGGACCGGCCCAACCTGGACCGGCCCTGCCGGTCCGGGTTTTCTTCAGGCGGAAGCGGCACAGAGAAGAGGCGGAAGGGAGAAAGGGGCTTGGGGTGGGGTCCACTTGCAATTCAAACATGGTTTAAGTGTTTTTGGAGGGAGAATGAAGGGTAGAGAAGTCCTTTTGCTTTTAATTTGAATTAGATTGTATTAATAGAGAGTTATGAGGGGATTAGGGGGATCTTGATTTTAAAAAGAGTTTTGTGTCTAGGTTTTCTTGCTTGGGCTCTTGGCGTTGCCGGAGATTGTTGGAGAGTTGTTCTTCCTCTCGAATTGAAGAACATTGTATCTTGCTTTGGTTTTGATCATCTACTAGGGGAATACAATTGTTTGCTATTATTTTTTCCAAAGTTTTCTCCCTTTTCTCTCAGCTTTTCCATTGTTGGTGGCTGTTTTCTATTGAAAACAGTGAAATATTGGTGATTTGGCGAAGATCCGATAGGAATCACTTGGAATATTCAAGTGGTACCTATCAAATTGGTATCAGAGCGAGATCCGGACGGTGGAGGGCTGTTTTTTCCACTGTTTCGCTACAGATTTTTGCTGTTTGGTAGGGATCCGGAGGCTACTTTTTGGTTCCCATGACATCTAAGCGTGTAGAAGTCTTGGAGACCGAGGTGGGACAATTTAAAGCGGATCTGGAGGAGAAGATGGCGACTTTGAGCGAGAATGTGGAAGGAAAATTCATGGCCTTGGAGGAGATGATGAAAAAATTAATGGAAGGGCAAGCAAGGGTTGTGCCAGCGGAGGAAAGAGGAGAAGGTAGTGGGAGCAAAGGCAAGGGGAAGGTAAATCCGGAAGAGGAAGAGGAGGTGGAACTGCTTGACAGCAACGGAAGGATGCTGCATCGGGAGTCCATCAGGCGGGAAGAGCATGAAAGAAGGAGAGATTTCAGGAAAGAAAGAGAGGATGATTGGCGTCGTCGGAGGCCTGACCCAGTGGACCGGCCATGGGGGATCCATAACCACCATGGCGGGGCGCGAGGGGAAGATGCTATCGGCGGCCGAGGAGGGATGGTGAGCCCCGATATGGAGAGAGAGGAACTTGGGAAGACCCCATTGCCTGGGACAGAGGAGGCCATAGGGGGAATAGGGCATACGGGGTGGACACGAGGGCCATAAAGCTGAAAATGCCAGTTTTCGAAGAGGGAAATGTGGATGAGTGGATCCACAAGGTGGAGAGGTATTTTGCAGTGAATGGCCTGATGGAGGAGGAGAGATTGATGGCGGCTAGTATGTGCTTGGAAGGGGCGGCTTTTGCCTGGTTCAAGTACATGGATAAGTGGGATCCGATGAGGACTTGGAGGGACTTTAAGGAGGCTATCAGGGAGAGATTCAGGGTGGGCAGCCCATGAGAGATATCAGAACAGTTATACGCCCTCACTCAAGAGGGAATAGTGGAAGAATACCGGAAGAAATTTGAGAGTCTGGTGGGTGACATGGAGGGTTTATCGAACAGCACTCTGGGGGGAAACTTTATGAAGGGCCTCAAGCCAGAAATTAGAGATGCTATGAAGGTTATGAGATCGAGGGACCTGAGGGAGGCCATGGAGTTGGCTCAGCTGGTGGAGAACCAGAACACCAACGCCCGAAGTTGGCGGAACAACCACTCATGGGGTCCCACCAGGACAACTACCACTTACTTGGCTCCAAAAGGGCCAAACCCTAGTGTCCTTAAAGAGAGTGGAAAGGAGAAGAGCGGGGTGACCAGATCGGTTGGGAGTTTTAAGAAATTGACTGAGGAGGAGATGCAGGAGAAGAGGGCCAAGGGCCTTTGTTTCAGATGTGAGGAGAAGTTTGTTCCAGGGCACAGGTGCAAGGATCGCGCTCTTCGGGCTCTCACCGTCTATATAGACGAGGCGCCTGAGGAGGGTGATGATTCTGATGAGGAGCAGATTGATCCCTAGTTGGAGGTAGCCGAGGTATCCCTCAATTCTGTGATGGGATTCACTCCTAGTCATACGATGAAGGTGAAGGGGAAGATCCTTGGGAGGGAGGTAGTAGTTTTGATCGACAGTGGAGCCACCCACAATTTCATATCCACTCAGGTGGCGGAGGAGCTGGGAGTGGAGCCTACTGAGAAAGGCAGTTATGGGGTGATGATGGGGACAGGAAAGATTGAGTCCAGCACTGGGATCTGCAAGGGGGTGGAGATGAGGCTACATGAGATCAGGGTGGTGGAGGACTTCCTACCCCTGAGGTTGGGTAGCACAGACGTCATTCTGGGTATGAAGTGGCTACAGACCTTGGGTGAAACCAAGGTGAACTGGGGGACCATGGTGATGGAGCTGATGGTAGAGGGGAAGAGGGTGAAGCTGAAAGGGGAATCAGGATTGTCCAGAGCTGGAGTGTCACTTCGGTCGATGGTGAAAATTATCCATGAGGAAGGAGGAGGTTTCCTTGTGGAGTTGCAGAGCTTGGAGGATCAGCAGGAGGGGGAAGAAAAACCCATTCCTGCGTTAGTTCAGCCCTTTCTGCAGGAGTTTGAGGATGTGTTCCAACCTCTGGTGGGACTACCACCTGACAGAGAGCGGGAGAACCAGATTATCCTGAAAGAGGGAGTATCCCTTGTTAGAATAATTGCTATTTGAATGCTTTACATTTTTGCAACTTATGTAGTTTTGATGATTCCAAACATTATTGTTCAAATGTGTAGTTATCTCCTAACAATTTTAGAAGATTTTCATTTGCTCTTGTGTGTACTAACATTTCAAGAAAATCAGGCTCCAGACTAAGATAACTTCAAATCAAATTCAACATGAGATATTTTGTTAATTTGAAGTTTGCAATTTTTTATTAATTTTGAAAGGGAGTGATTGTAATTGAGTGAATAAAAAAACATACACACACACACATAAGGAGATCATAAAAATTTTATAATGATCGTACTGGACGATATCCTATCGTACGGGACGATTAGTCAGTTATCTCCTATTGGGCACATGTGATGTAGACAAAGGGGGGGTCAACTCAAGTTGAGTTTTTCTTACCTGGTGTCTTTTTATATTTCCCCTCTCCTTTTTGTCTTTTGGATGTTTGTTGGTTTCATGATGGCATGGGCTGTTTCAGATTGAGCTTAAGTAGTTAAATCTTTAGTTGTGCCAAGCTCATTAATATCTAGTGGAGAAGTAGCTCATTATGAGCTAATGGCTTGCTATAAATTTATGAAATGGGAACTAGATTTGGTGGGTGGATTTTGCTCTTTCACATTCCTTTTGAAATAAAAAAATCCTGCAGCCAATTTCCTGCTCTGGAATGTTCTCTCACGGCTGGCTGCTTTGGGGTGTGAAATGCCTCTTCGGGTGCTGTCTTTACCGCCTTGGCATTCCCTCTGTTGACCGAGCAAAAATCTGCCGCCTGGTTTCCTGTGCTGGTTCCACGGCTGTGCTGTCCCTGGCTGGTTCCGTGGCTTTGTTCTTTGGCTCTTGGGATTTAGCAAATGTGCCTCTTGGCTTTTCATTTCTTTTAATGGGAATATGAATAGTATTTGGACTGAATTTGGACAGTTTTTGGGGCTGTTTGGTAGCAGTTTTGGGGAGAATTCCAAGAGTCTTTCCATTGTTTTCAGTGCAGTTTTTCTGCTGAATTTTTCACTGTTTCTGGCCAGATTTATGGACTTTTGGGCTGCTGTTTTGGACAGCTGGTTGGGCTGTTCATTAGTGGTCTCTTGACCTTCTATATTCTCTTTTAAGTGATTGTTTAGTTCCCCTCTATTGCCTATATATATGAGATGTTTGGGTCATGTTAAAGAGAGATATGATGTAATTTTTGAAGCCAAAACCTGAGAGGTTTTCTTGGAAAAAGCTTGAGAGCTTTGTTCCATTTCTTCTTCTTCTTCTATGGAAATCCTGCGGGCTCTTTCCCTCTTCTTCTTGGCTTCTAATCTCTTTCTTCTCGCCGCATGTATCCACCCCACATGTATCTTTCTTCTCAAGGCAAAGCTTCTTTAGGTGTCTTGTTGTGTTTGTCTTTATTGCGTCGTTTGTAAGACGTCAAGGTTTGTAAGGGTCTTGTAAGCACTTTTATGATATGAAAGTGATGTTTTAGTTTATTTGTCTAATTAGTCTAGTTTTTGCGAGTTATTGTAATCTTTTATTCTCTAGAAAGAGTCTGTTTTTGTGATAAAAAATTTGGGGCCCTTCCTCTCCCAAATTTTTGATTGCATCAATTTGGTATCAGAGCAAGTTAGGTAGTCCTAGGTTTGTAGTTTGTCAAGTATTTATTTTGTCTTCAAGTCAAAGTCAAGTTGTGAGTCTAGTAAGTCTTGTTGTCAAGAGTCTTAAGTTGGGTATAAGTCTTTTTTTTTTGGTGGAGTCTTTTGAGTCTTTTTTTTGTCAGTCAAAAAAAAAAAAAAAATGGAAAATAACAAAAAAATGGCTTCAATCATGGAGGAGATTAATCAAGAAAATCCTGATGTCCCTCTCCCGTTGGACAGATGGATTCCTACCGAAGGTGATTCTACTGATCCGCTTCAAGACCGTTTATACAAGCTTCAATATCACATGTTCCTATGTGATCAAAAATTCGAAAAGTGGAAAAGATATCTACAACAACAATTTGAAAAAGAGCAAGATGAGATTCTAAAAAGATTTGGGCAAAAACTCGAAGAACTGGATGATCTGTATGCACCGCCTCCAGGAAATCAACAGCAAATAATTCATCAGGAGCTGAATTCGCAAGTAGGGGAGTCTGATGTAGACAAAGGGGGGGTCAACTCAAGTTGAGTTTTTCTTACCTGGTGTCTTTTTATATTTCCCCTCTCCTTTTTGTCTTTTGGATGTTTGTTGGTTTCATGATGGCATGGGCTGTTTCAGATTGAGCTTAAGTAGTTAAATCTTTAGTTGTGCCAAGCTCATTAATATCTAGTGGAGAAGTAGCTCATTATGAGCTAATGGCTTGCTATAAATTTATGAAATGGGAACTAGATTTGGTGGGTGGATTTTGCTCTTTCACATTCCTTTTGAAATAAAAAATCCTGCAGCCAATTTCCTGCTCTGGAATGTTCTCTCACGGCTGGCTGCTTTGGGGTGTGAAATGCCTCTTCGGGTGCTGTCTTTACCGCCTTGGCATTCCCTCTGTTGACCGAGCAAAAATCTGTCGCCTGGTTTCCTGTGCTGGTTCCACGGCTGTGCTGTCCCTAGCTGGTTCCGTGGCTTTGTTCTTTGGCTCTTGGGATTTAGCAAATGTGCCTCTTGGCTTTTCATTTCTTTTAATGGGAATATGAATAGTATTTGGACTGAATTTGGACAGTTTTTGGGGCTGTTTGGTAGCAGTTTTGGGGAGAATTCCAAGAGTCTTTCCATTGTTTTCAGTGCAGTTTTTCTGCTGAATTTTTCACTGTTTCTGGCCAGATTTATGGACTTTTGGGCTGCTGTTTTGGACAGCTGGTTGGGCTGTTCATTAGTGGTCTCTTGACCTTCTATATTCTCTTTTAAGTGATTGTTTAGTTCCCCTCTATTGCCTATATATATGAGATGTTTGGGTCATGTTAAAGAGAGATATGATGTAATTTTGAAGCCAAAACCTGAGAGGTTTTCTTGGAAAAAGCTTGAGAGCTTTGTTCCATTTCTTCTTCTTCTTCTATGGAAATCCTGCAGGCTCTTTCCCTCTTCTTCTTGGCTTCTAATCTCTTTCTTCTCGCCGCATGTATCCACCCCACATGTATCTTTCTTCTCAAGGCAAAGCTTCTTTAGGTGTCTTGTTGTGTTTGTCTTTATTGCGTCGTTTGTAAGACGTCAAGGTTTGTAAGGGTCTTGTAAGCACTTTTATGATATGAAAGTGATGTTTTAGTTTATTTGTCTAATTTGTCTAGTTTTTGCGAGTTATTGTAATCTTTTATTCTCTAGAAAGAGTCTATTTTTGTGATAAAAAATTTGGGGCCCTTCCTCTCCCAAATTTTTGATTACATCAACATGTAACGAATAGGAACTTGCTCGGAAAATTTTTTCTAAGTCCTATTCGTCCAGGACGAAATTAATTATCGTACAGGACGATTGGTTCTCTGTAAAATTTTCGTCCAGACGAAAATAAATAATCGTCTGTGGCGATTGGTCCTCTGAAATATTTTCGTCCAGACGAAATAAATAATCGTCCAAGACGATCAGGTCTCTGGAAAATTTTCGTCCATACGAAAATAAATTATCGTCCGTGGCGATTGGTCCTCTAAAATATTTTCGTCCAGACGAAATAAATAATCGTCCAGGACGATCGGGTCTCTGTAAAATTTTCGTCCAGACGAACATATTCTCGTCTAAACGATTAACCGACTTAGAACAGTTTTCAGCAGTTTCTAGAACCGACATAGTAATAACCGTTCGTACTGGACGAACCTAGTTCGTACAGGACGATCATCTGTACGAAGACATTTCGTACACATATTCAAATAGGGTCGTTTCAGATCGTTTAAGTAAAATCGTCCAGGACGATCCAGGATCGTACAGGACGATCCACTGCGTACAGAATTGAAAACTTGCAGTTTTTGGGCGGTTGTTCTTGTCTTTTATATAAATAGTCCAAATTAGACTGCCACCCAATCTTTTTGTCATCTGATCTTCGTGCCTCTTGAGAGAATAGCCAAGGAGAGAGTGGAAGAGAGCATTCAAAGGAGGATTCCTACCACTGAAGCGAGAAGGCTTCACTTGGATTACAAAGGTAAGAGTCTCTACTTGTGAAATTGGATTTCTTCACTCTTTTCCTTCTTCCTTCTAGATTCTTGTGAGAAGATCAGTCAAAGAGATCCGGTTCTCTGCCGACACTTGGAGAGTGTGAACAGCCGAAGGGTTCTCTGCCTACACCTGGAGAGTGTGAACAGCCGTAGGGTTCTCTGCCCACACTAGGAGAGTGTAAAAGGATGACGGTTCTCTGCCAGCACTGTGGATTGTGTAAAAGAACGACGGTTCTCTGCCGCACCGGGTAGTGGTGAAAATAGTGTGTTGTAAAGGCTTCTCTGCCTTGCTGTGGGTGCTAAAGGAGAGTCACTATTGGTTTTAGTGCAATACTCAGAGGGTGCCTCTGAGGAGTGGATGTAGGTCTGGTTATAAACCGAACTACTATAAATCTGGTGTCATTTACTTTATTGTTTTTACGTTTCCGCACTTTAAATTTCAGTTTTAACAACTCTGTGATTGAAAAATATTTTTCTACAAACTTTAAAAGAAAATTTTATTTCGGTTCAACTTAATCTTTAAAGAGGGTTTAAAATTTTTTTTAAAACTACCAATTCACCTCCCTCTTGGTAGCCGTGGGACATTTACTTAGGCTTAACAACCTAATTATTGGACTCAACAAGTGGTATCAGAGCTTTGTTTCAAAATCATAAGTTTGAACTACTTTTTGATTAACGTAGATGGCTACATTTGGAAATCGAAACACACCTGAGGGTTACTCTATCACTAGACCTCCACTGTTTGACAATATTCCTTTTGATTTTTGGAAAACACGCATGTCTACTTTCTTACAATCACTTGATTATCGCATGTGGATGCTAGTCCAGGAAGGTTACTCAAAATCAACTAGATTAGTTGATGGAATTAGGGTAGAAACACCCTATGCATATTAGACTATTGAAGAACGTGACTTAGCACAATTAAATGCGAAATATTTAAATAGCTTCTTTTGTGCTTTAAAATCTGAAGACTACATGCGAGTTTCCACTTGTAAAAGCGGAAAGGACATATGGGATAGACTTTGTATAACTTATGAAGGGACAAATGAAGTTAAGCAATCAAGACTCAATATCTTGTTACATGACTACGAATTATTTCGCATGAAACCTAATGAATCTATTTCAGACATGTACACAAGATTCACTCAAATTGTCACCTCTTTGCATGCACTTGGTAGGGAATTAACTAATGCTGAAATGGTCAATAAGATTCTTCGTTGTTTACCTACTGCATACGATGCAAAAATTACTGCAATTACAGAGTCTAAAGATCTGAACATTTATTCCATTGACAATCTTCTTGGTTCACTCATTGCTTATGAGCAAGGAGTAAGTCAAAGAAAGATTGATGCAGGTGAACAAAAAAGGACAAGAATATTGTACTAAATGTGGAAGAGTCCGAAAGTGAACACTCACAACCTGAGGATGAAGACGATATTGCACTGATGACTAGACAATTCAGAAGCTTTTTAAAGAGGAAGCAGAAGAGACGTCAGCAATGGAATAGAGGTAAGTATAACAGAAATGACAAGGTTTCTAATGAAGTGATTTGTTATGAATGCAAGAAACCAGGTCATATAAAGACTGATTGTCCAAAACTCAAAGCCACTCCTAGCAAGGAGAAGGTAGAGGAGAAACCAATGTTAAAGAAGGGCAAGAAGAAGTTTCAAAAAGCTTTTTGGGCGGACTCAGCTTTAGACTCATCTGAGACTGAAAAAGAAGAAGTCACCAACCTTTGCTTGATGGCAGATAATGCTGAACAATCAGATCAAGAAGAGGTATGTGATTTAACCTATAATAAATTTTTTGAAGTTTCTGAACACATGCATGATGCATATAGGAAAATGAAAAAGATGCATGCTAGTTTAGTTTTAGAATTGGAAGAGCTTAATAAGGAACACGAAATCCTTAGGAAAGATCATGCTTTAATTGATAACAACCACATGAAACTACTTAATAAATATGATGACTTGAATAAAATTTTTGAGAATTTAAAATCATCCTATGCTGAACTTGAAAAAGAATTTAAGAATTTTAAGGATGAATCTGAGAGCAAGACATATAGAATCAATTATACCAATCGAATCTTGGAAGATATGAATTCATTTTACAAACTCACTATAAGAGCTCTCGAGGATAATAGGAACCCCCCTAAACTTGAAGATTTTACAAATCCTAAATATTATCCTAAATTCATGAAATCCATTAGAAGACAATCATATGAAAGAAAATATAGGAATATTTTTCCTAATGTTAAATGTAATAATTGTGGATTTTTGGGACATATATCTCACACCTGCACTTTAAAGATGAAAACTAATTTGGTGTAGAGAACTAAGATGCATAAACCTAGATATATCATACATGCATCTGATTATAAATTTCATAAAGGTGAACCCAAACTAGTTTGGGTTTCCAGGTCTAACATTTGAGAATTTTGCAGGAATACTCTCACACAAGACCTCGTGAGAGTATATGGTACCTGGACAGCGGATGTTCAAAGCACATGACTGGAGATACTGCTCAATTCATAACGCTGGAAGCCAGGAGTGGAGGCAAGGTTACACTTGGAGATAATACCACAAAGAAAGTGGTTGGATCAAGTATGATTGGAAATTTGAAAAACTTTTTCATAAACAATGTGTTATTAGTTGAAGGCTTAAAACATAATTTGCTTAGCATAAGTCAGCTATGTGATAAGGGCTATAATGTAAAATTTTTACCTACTAGCTGCATAATTAGCCTAAATAGAAAAATTATTTTAAATGGAAAAAGGATAAACAATGTCTACATGCTAGATTTAAATTGTATTCAATCTCCTACTGTTTTTTATTTGAAAACTGTTTCTGATGAATCATGGCTTTGGCATAGGAGACTTTGTCATTCTAGTATGAAAAATCTTAGAAGAATTACCCAAAAGAATTTGGTGAGAGGTATACCTAAACTAGACTTTACCAAGGACCATCTATGTGATGCATGTCAATTAGGAAAATAAGTGAAGTCCTCTTTTAAGTCCAATAAAGATCTTAGGACCAGTAAACTTTTAGAAATTCTACACATGGATCTTTTTGGACCTGTAGGCACTGTAAGTCTAGGAGGAAAGGTATATGGATTTGTTATAGTAGATGATTTTTCAAGATTCACCTGGGTTAAATTTCTTTTTCATAAGAGTGAATCATTTGAGGAATTCAGAAATTTTTCAACTTGGATACGAAGAAAACTAGGATGTGAAATAATTTCTATACTAAGTGATCATGGAGGAGAATTTGAAAATGAAAGATTTGAAGATTTCTGTAAAAAAAAGGGGATTGATCACAATTTTTCTGCACCTAGAACTCCTCAACAAAATGGAGTAGTTGAAAGGAAGAACAGAACATTAATAGAAGCCGCCCGAGCAATGTTAGCAGAATACTCGCTTCTTAGATATTTTTGAGCTGAGGCGGTTAGCACTGCATGCTATGTTCTGAATAGGGTAAATGTGAGATCAAATTTGAATAAAACATCCTATGAGTTACTAAAAGGTAGAACACCAAATTTGTCTCATTTGCATGTATTTTGTTGCAAGGTGTTCATACATAATAATGGAAAATCTGCCTTAGGAAAATTTGATCCAAAATCAGATGAAGGAATTTTTGTTGGATATTCAAGTATTGGAAAATCTTATAGAGTATTCAACAAAAGAACTTTAGTCATTGAAGAAACCACACATGTTGTATTTGATGAAAATAGAAACATGGAAGAGCCAAATGTTGTTGAAGAAGAAATTGAAGAAAACTCCCAAAAGATTGATAGATTAAATTTGGAAGAAAATGTGGAAGAAAATTTAGAAAGAGAAGACCCTTTGCCTAGAGATTTGAGATTTTCTAAAAACCACCCAAAGGAATTGATTATAGGTGAACCAAGTGAGGGTGTTAGAACTAGGCGTGGATTAAACAAGGAAGTCAATCATTCAGCCTTTATTTCAACTATTGAACCCACTAACATTGATCAAGCACTTTCTGATGAATTTTGGATATTGACCATGCAAGAAGAGTTAAATCAATTTGTAAGAAATAAAGTTTGGGAACTAACTACAAGGCCAAAAGATCAAAGTGTTGTTGGAACCAAGTGGGTGTTCAAAAATAAAATGAATGACTCAGGAGTAGTCATTAGAAATAAGGCTAGATTATTAGCTAAGGGGTATAATCAAATTGAAGGAATTGATTTTGAGGAAACTTTTGCCCCTGTAGCTAGACTTGAAGCAATTAGAGTTTTACTAGCCTTTGCCTGTTTTAAAGGTTTTAAATTGTTTCAAATGGATGTCAAAAGTGCCTTTTTAAATGGGGTAATTGAGGAAGATGTTTTTGTAGAACAACCTCCAGGTTTTAAAAATTCTAAATTTTCAAATCATGTTTTCAAGTTAAAAAAAGCATTATATGGATTGAAACAGGCACCTAGGGCTTGGTATGAGAGGTTGAGCACCTTCCTACTTGAAAGATCTTTTGAAAAAGGAAGTGTGGATACAACTCTCTTTTTAAGGAAAATTGGAAAGGATATACTTATTGTTCAAATTTATGTGGATGACATCATCTTTGGATCTTCAAATAAACATCTTTGTGATGATTTTTCTAAAACAATGAGTAGTGAATTTGAAATGAGTCTAATGGGAGATTTAAATTACTTTCTAGGATTTAGCATTAAGCAACTTGAGGAAGGTACTTTTCTTAGTCAAACTAAATATATTAAGGACATTCTCAAAAAATATGAAATGGACTATGCTAAACCTGTTAGTACACCAATGAGTTCTTCAGTTCAGTTGGATAAGGACCTTAAGGGAAAATCTGTTGATTAAAAGAAATTTAGAGGGATAATTGGATCTTTACTTTACTTGACTGCTAGCCGACCAGACATTATGTTCAGTGTTTGCTTATGTGCTAAATTTCAATCAGATACAAAAGAATCGCATTTGACAGCAGTGAAAAGGATTTTAAGATATCTACTAGGAACTCAAAACTTAGGGATTTGGTATCCTAAGTTTAGCTCTTCATTTGAAATTATTGGTTACTCAGATTCTGACTTTGTAGGCTGTAGAGTGGATAGAAAAAGCACTTCTGGAACATGTCAATTTATTGGAAATTCATTAGTTTCATGGTCTAGTAGAAAACAAAATTCAGTGGCACTATCTACTGCCGAAGCAGAATACATTGCATTAGGAAGTTGTGTGGCACAAATACTTTGGTTAAAACAACAATTGATTGATTTAGGATTAACTATAGGCACTATTCCAATTTATTGTGACAATACTAGTGCTATTTGCATTTCCAAAAATCTTATTCAACATTCTAGAACCAAACACATTGATATAAGGCATCATTTCATAAGGGATCATGTATCCAAAGGAGAAATTGAACTCATACATGTTTCAACTGAAAATCAACTTGCAGACATTTTTACAAAACCTTTAGCCTTTGATACCTTCAGTACTTTAAGAACAAGGCTTGGTGTTATTGATTTGAATGCCTAAACAAAATGTCTTTGCAACATTGATATTTGTTGTGTTTTATTTTTGATTTTGTGAAATTTTGTGTGTTTTGAATGAATTATTTTTGGGTCTATGGTTTTGTTTTATGTTTTTTTTTTTTATGTTCAGTTTGATTTTCTTAAATTAAAAATCAAAATTAAAAATTTTGGAGTAAATCGTCCGGGACGAATATGGTTTCGTACGGGACGATATGTGAAAGAACAGTTTGCGCGAATTTTAACCGTTTTTGAGAGCAGTTTTTAATTAGATCGTCTGTACGATAGGAAGATCGTCCAGGACGAAATTTTTTTTTTCTTTCTCTCAAACGTCGGGACGATTGAATGGAGCGGTTGAGTGGATAAGACAGTTATTAATATGGACTTCGTCTGTACGAATATTTTGTTCGTCCAGACGAACAGGTGTCGGTTCATTGTAGGGGACGATTTTCAAGAGACATTAAAACGATTTACTTTTTGATCGTCTGTATGAAATTTTTTCGTCTGTACGATCGGTCAAGTCAAAAAGCCTGTACGAAGGGACGCATCGTAAGTTGTGTTGATTACGAAAAGCCGTTACATTTTGGACGAATTGGATCGTCTGTACGAAATAATTTCGTCCAGACGAACGATGATTTTTCTTCCAGGACGAATATTTTCGTCCAGGACGAATATTTTCGTCCAGGACGAACGTATCGTTTTTCTTTAAATATGAAGGCTTTCTAACTTAACAATCACACTTCCAAACTTCATTTTCAATCCCTTTCTACTTCAAATCGACAATGACCTCCTCAAGCAAAAGACAAAAGGTGTTGGTGAAGAAACCAAATAGGAATGCCTCAGACAACTTTCTTTCTAAGGCGAATGAGGAATCCTTTCCTCGTTTTGCATCCGCCAAAATCACTCCCTCTCGCATTCTAATTCAAACTGAGTTAAAATTTCGGGTAATGCACCTCTTTGCCTCAACCAAATTTCATTTCATTCTTTCTCTCGTACACTTCTACAACAAGCAAACATACCACTATTTACTAGCGAACATGAGTTTTAATTCTGATCACTCCTCCATTAGTTCTTATGTCTTTAAGCAAAAAGTTGAGATCACCAAGCATGACCTTGGTGCATTTTTGAACTTAAGAACTGAGGGATATAGAGCCCACACCCTAATGTCTGAAACCTCTTTCAAATAGTATCATGTCAATAGGGTAATTAGAGAAAATGGTATTGACAATCATGTTGCTAGAGTCTCTGGTATGACCAAAAATGCCCGAATCATCCAACATATCCTTCGATCCTCAATCATTCCTAAAGCTGGTGATAGGATTAATATTACCCCTCCTTTCTTCTCTAACTTTTTTAATTATGGAAGGTCATCCTATTGACGAAGCCCAACTTATCATTGACCATATCTATGGGCTTTCAGAAATAGGACATGCAGATCAGAAGAGGAAGAAAAACATTTCATTAGGACACTTAATTACTTACATTTTGGAAAAGAAATACAACATAGTGCATCCTGATGAAGAATACGAAGAGCCAGTTTACTATAATGATGCTTCATTCAGATTGCTCTTCAAGGAGGAAAAAGGAAAAGCACATGCCAGTGCTTCAGAAGAGGAGGAAGAAGAAGGAGAGCAAACTTCTGCTCCTCAATCAGATTATCAGAATCTGATTGAAAGAAAGATTTGATAGATTAGAGACTTACATTGATCAAAGGTTTGATCAATTTGATGCTCAACTTACGCAGCAGCAACAAGACATTAGTAATATTAGAAATGAAGTACATGAAATTAATACCAATGTAATATTGATGGCCTCCTACTTCAACCTTTTTGGCGGCTTCCTCCTCCTCCAGAACAGTAGAGATGATTTTCTGTGTTGTAGTCGTATTTTATGTTTTTATTGTGTCTGTTTAATTGTTAAGTGTTTGTGTTTATGTTAATTTTTTTTTTTAAATTCAAAGTATTTTCTTCTTGTTTTTTAGATATTATGTAATCCGTTCATTAATATCAATGGAAGTTATGTTTTTTCAAATTTGATTTGTTTTTGAAATGTGGTTAATATTTATGAATTTCATTAGTATTATTTAATCTTCATAGTGCTTAAATTAGATTGTAATTTGAGATTATCTATATTAAAAAATCTAGTCTTTCTAAATTTATAAGTTGTTTATAACTTGTTGTAATTAGAACTTTTAAATTCATGTCTATTCATTTAGACTATATAAAAGTTAATATTACTATTGCAATTTAGATGTTTTATTTTGTATTTCTATGCTCAAGTGATATTTATGCACTTAGAAATATTTGAAATTTTAGATTATAGATTTTGGAAAGAATTGGTCTCAATTACTCTTGAACATTGTACAAAATGTACAAAAATCAAAAGAATTGGTCTCAATTCGCAAAGATTTGCAAAGTGAAAAAGAGGCACAAAATAAGCCCAACCAAGAAAAAAATACACAAAAATGTGCCCCAAAATTTTGAAAAAGATGCGCAAAGCGCCATATGTGTTAATTCTCTTCTTTCCAAATTCGTTCAATCTCTTAATTCAAATTGATCTTATGTTCATTTATATTCTATTGAACTTTGAAATATATAATTTTTATACATCTCTCTTGTAATGATTTTCTATAGTCAAATGTCTAAATTGAATCATGTCTTTGATAAATTCTTCTTACTTACAATGTTATATCACTTCTTAAATTTTATGAATTTCTATGATTGACCTAATATTTTTAGTTTAAAATTGCATACCCTATGTCAATCACCATTTAGATTAAATTTTAAAATGAATTTCATATAATTAATTACATTTCTTGTCTATTTCTTCTTCACTTTTTGTTGCTGTCAAAAAGGGGGAGAAATTATTGTGTTTTCTGTTTTGATTATTCTGTTTGTAAGTTTTTGACTTTGTGGTTGTTTGTATTAAAATTTTTTAAAAACAAAAATATCGTTCTTTATGCCTCCTTATTTTAATGTATTTATCAATTCAGGGGGAGTTTAGGAGATAGGAGATTTGTTTAACTTGAAACCATACAAACAATAATTGTTTTGCCATCATAAAAAAGGCGGAGATTGTTAGAATAATTGGTATTTGAATGCTTTACATTTTTGCAACTTATGTAGTTTTGATGATTCCAAACATTATTGTTCAAATGTGTAGTTATCTCCTAACAATTTTAGAAGATTTGCATTTGCTCTTGTGTGTACTAACATTTCAGGAAAATCAGACTCCAGACTAAGATAACTTCAAATCAAATTCAACATGAGATACTTTGTTAATTTGAAGTTTGCAATTTTTTATTAATTTTGAAAGGGAGTGATTGTAATTGAGTGAATAAAAAAATATACACACACACATAAGGAGATCATAAATATTTTATACTGATCGTACTGGACGATATCCTATCGTACGGGACGATTAGTCAGTTATCTCCTATTGGGCACATGTAACGAATAGGAACTTGCTCGGAAATTTTTTTCTAAGTCCTATTCGTCCAGGACGAAATTAATTATCGTACAGGACGATTGGTTCTCTGTAAAATTTCCGTCCAGACAAAAATAAATAATCGTCCGTGGCGATTGGTCCTCTGAAATATTTTCGTCCAGACGAAATAAATAATCATCCAGGACGATCAGGTCTCTGGAAAATTTTCGTCTATACGAAAATAAATTATCGTCCGTGGCGATTGGTCCTCTGAAATATTTTCGTCCAGACGAAATAAATAATCGTCCAGGACGATCGGGTCTCTGGAAAATCTTCGTCCAGACGAACATATTCTCGTCCAAACGATTAACCGACTTAGAACAGTTTTCAGCAGTTTCTAGAACCGACCTAGTAATAACCGTTCGTACTGGACGAACCTAGTTCGTACAGGACGATCATCTGTACGAAGACATTTCGTACACATATTCAAATAGGGTCGTTTCAGATCGTTTAAGTAAAATCGTCCAGGACGATCCAGGATCGTACAAGACGATCCACTGCGTACAGAATTGAAAACTTGCAGTTTTTGGGCGGTTTTTCTTGTCTTTTATATAAATAGTCCAAATTAGACTGCCACCCAATCTTTTTGTCATCTGATCTTCGTGCCTCTTGAGAGAATAGCCAAGGAGAGAGTGAAAGAGAGCATTCAAAGGAGGATTCCTACCACTGAAGCGAGAAGGCTTCACTTGGATTACAAAGGTAAGAGTCTCTACTTGTGAAATTGGATTTTTTCACTCTTTTCCTTCTTCCTTCTAAATTCTTGTGAGAAGATCAGTCAAAGAGATCCGGTTCTCTGCCGACACTTGGAGAGTGTGAACAGCCGAAGGGTTCTCTGCCTACACCTGGAGAGTGTGAACAGCCGTAGGGTTCTCTGCCTACACTAGGAGAGTGTAAAAGGACGACGGTTCTCTGCCAGCACTGTGGATTGTGTAAAAGGATGACGGTTCTCTTCCGCACCGGGTAGTGGTGAAAAGAGTGTGTTGTAAAGGCTTCTCCGCCTTGCTGTGGGTGCTAAAGGAGTAACTATTGGTTTTAGTGCAATACTCAGAGGGTGTCTCTAAGGAGTGGATGTAGGTCTGGTTATAGACCGAACCACTATAAATCTGGTGTCATTTACTTTATTGTTTTTACGTTTCCGCACTTTAAATTTCAGTTTTAACAACTCTGTGGTTGAAAAATATTTTTCTACAAACTTTAAAAGAAAATTTTATTTCGGTTCAACTTAATCTTTAAAGAGGGTTTAAATTTTTTTTAAAAACTACCAATTCACCCCCCTCTTGGTAGCTGTGGGACATTTACTTAGGCTTAACAACCTAATTACTGGACTCAACATCCCCTATCAGTGTGAGACCTTACAGATACCGTCAGGTGCAGAAAGATGAGATTGAGAAGTTGGTGGGAGAAATGCTAGAAGGAGGGATCATTCAGCCCAGTGTGAGTCAATTCTGCTGGTGAAAAAGAAGGATGAGAGTTGGAGGTTCTGTGTTGATTACAGAGCTCTCAACAAGGAGACAATGCCTGATAAGTTTCCCATCCCTATGATTGACGAGTTGATGGATGAGCTACATGGAGCTGCTTTATTCACCAAGATTGATCTGAAGTCAGGCTATCACCAGATCAGGATGAGGAAGGAAGATGTGCAGAAGACGGCCTTCAGGACTCATGAGGGCCACTACGAGTTTCTGGTGATGCCTTTTGGCCTCACCAATGCATCAGCCACATTCTAGGCATTGATGAACCGAATTTTCAAGCCACACCTTCGCAGGTTTGTGTTGGTATTTTTTGATGACATTCTCATCTATAGCAGGACTGAGGAGGAACACCTAGAACACTTGAGAGTGGTGTTGGCGGTGCTAAGGGAGCATCAGTTGAAGGCAAATTTCAAGAAGCGCGACTTCGCTTAGGCACAAGTGGAGTACCTGGGGCACGTGATATCCCAGGAGGGAGTGGCTGCAGGTCAGTCCAAGATAGAGGCAATGCTGGCCTGGCCTCAACCCAAGACCTTGAAGGGGCTCAGAGGATTTTTGGGACTGACCGGCTACTACAGGAGGTTCGTGAGAGGATACAGCACCATAGCAGGACCACTGACAGAGTAGTTGAAGAAGGATAATTTTTTATGGGGGGAAGCAGCTTCTGAGGCTTTTGAGAAGCTGAAGAAGGCCATGACGACGGTGCCAGTGCTTGCTCTGCCAGACTTCAATCAGGTGTTTGTGTTGGAGACAGATGCTTCAGGCTATGGATTGGGAGCAGTGTTGATGCAGAACCACAGAGCCATAGCTTACTTCAGTCAGGTACTGTCGTCCCGGGCTAAGCTGAAGTCGGTATATGAGAGAGAGCTGATGGCTATTGTACTGGCCATCCAAAAGTGGAGACCTTATTTATTGAACAGACACTTTATTGTCAGAATTGATCAGAGGAGCCTGAAGTACTTGTTGGAGCAGAGGATGGTCACAGAGGAGCATCATAGGTGGTTATCCAAGCTGCTGGGATATGATTTTGAGATCCACTATCGGCCAGGACTAGAGAATAAGGCAGCGGATGCCTTATCACGCTGTATGGGGGAGCTCCAGGGGATTGCTGTATCAGTACCTGTTCTGATAGATTGGGGAGCCATCAAAGAGGAGAGCATCCAGAATGAGGAGCTAAGGAGAATCAAAGAAGAGGTGCTATCAGATGAAAACAGCCACCCAGGCTACTCAGTTGTGGGAGAAAGACTGTACTATCAGGGAAGGAGTGTGATTCCTAGGTCTTCCATTCATATTCCCCAACTGCTACAGGAGTTTCATGGGAGTGCCATAGGAGGGCATTCAGGTGTGCAGAAAACTTATAGCCGGTTAGCTGCTGAATTGTACTGAAAGGGGATGAGGAAAGACATAGAGGAGATGGTGGCTAAGTGTGATACATGCCAGCGGAGCAAGTACATGACGATGGCACCAGGGGGATTACTACAGCCTCTGGCCCTACCAGAGAAGGTTTGGGAGGAGATTACTATGGATTTCATTGATGGGCTTCCAAAATCCGAGGGGTACACGGTTATATTTGTAGTGGTCGACAGACTGAGCAAATATGCTCATTTCATTCCCTTGAGACACCCGTACACAGCAGTGTCTGTAGCAGCAGCTTTTGTGAGGGAGATAGTCCGCCTGCATAGGGTACCAGAGTCCATTGTTTCTGATAGGGACAAAGTGTTTCTGAGTCATTTTTGGAGGGAGCTATTTAGGATGCAGGGCACAGTAATGAAGAGGAGCACAGCCTACCATCCACAGACTGATGGGCAGACAGAGGTGATGAATAGGAGCTTGGAGACATACTTGAGATGCTGTGTCTGATACACCAAAGCAGTGGGCCAAATGGCTAGCCTGAGCAGAATACTGGTACAACACATCTCTTCACTCGGCTACCAAGATGACACCTTTTAAGGTGTTATATGGCAGGGATGTGAGAGCTCGTTTCTTTGATTTCCTTCTGAGATCGTTCGAGACGATGTTGAGATCGTCCAGAACGATCAGAAATAGCTGATTTCTGGGTGGATCGTCCAGGCCGATTTTTGGATCATCCTGGGACGATCAGTGCATGGCAAAGTCAGTGAGCAAGGGATTTTATCGTCCAAGAAAATTAATTATCGTCCTGGACGATTGAATTTTGTTCAGATCGTCCTGGACGATGTGGCGATCGGCCGGGCCGATCAGGTCATGGTTATAAGAAAATCAGCTCATTTTGAAGAGAGAAAATCATTTTATATTTCAAAATATCTGAGGAGAGAGAAGGAGAAGGAAAGTAAAGCAAAAGCTTGATTTCGGAGGCCGCAGAGCGCTTTTCGTCCGTAGCCGCTGTTGAGTAAAGTGTTTGTCTCGCGGTAAGGACTCCGAATCCTATCTCTGTTTTCGAAGATGTTGAGTTTTGGTCGTTTTGTGCACAGAATTGGGTTTTCGTTACCGATAAACGCGCCGCATTTTGTATTGACGAATCTTTCACCGCACAACTTTTGATATGTTATTGATATGATTATTCTACACGTTTTGAGTATTTGTTTGTAACGATTCTATCGGTTATTTTGGGTTCTGTGCGATTTTGATCGAATAGAGAAATATCAGGTTCTTGATTGATGTTGCTTCAGTAGTATAGAAGTCTTATAATGTTGTCGTACACGTTCTGTACTAATTTGGTGATTTGTGAATTCTGTGATTTTTTGTGTAAATTCCGTAGACTGTCGTTATGCCGCTGAATTTTCGTACGATTTTCCGTTTGCCTGAATTTGATGATTTGAACTGATATGCATACGAATGTGAATATATGATTGTTACTGAAAGACAAGTGAAGATTGGTTGAACTGTTGGTTGGAGATTGATTGACCTGTACAGGATGGTGGGCCGACGGGCTTTCCTTTAAAAAGGGTTTGACGATATCCTCTATTGATCATTGAGATAACGATTGGGAGTCATAAGGAGATTACTATGCCGACGGGCAGCCGACAGGCACAGAGTGACGACTCTTATTGAACCAACGAATATATATCTACAACAACACTATGGATTTCTACAACAGCACTATGAATTATCGACTTGAAAAACGCCTTAATAGCCAGCGATGTACTTGTTCAGTAAGACTATTGTATAGAATTGCATGTGTGCGGTTTTGACTGTTAATCTCGTTTTGGATTTATAGAGTTATGGTTATCGATAGATTGCATCGACGGATTTATTGTAGTGAATTGATTTATTGCTATCGATTATGGATTTGCTGACGGAGTGCCAGGTTTACTGTCATTGTACGATTTCATAGATATTCGCATTATGTCACTGAGCTGATATAGATACTGTTATGGATTGATATGGAGACTGTAGGGATGCATGGATATCGACACCGACATTGATTGATTATATTGATTCAGGGATACTATTGATAATACTATTGATCCACTGATACATTGATTCATAGTACTGATCATTTATTGATTGATTGGGTTGATTTCTTATTGATTTATTGATTTAATTGTTGTATATGATTTCATTGCATTGATTGATTTCAATTGTATTTGCCGATTATATTGATTTCTTGAGCTTTATGGATTTCCTACTGTTTACTGATTTTATCGATTTCTGTTATGTATTAATTTCCGTATCTGCATCGACTCGTTGATCATGTGCGATTGATTGATTTGACTTGATTTGATTGACATGCATATTGTTTCTATCGTGCTTTGATTTCAGTTGTAGGCTTTGGTGACCTGCTGGGCTATTTAAGCTCATTATATGTGGTTAATGATTTCAGGTGCAGAGCCTCCCGCGTAAAGCTTCTTCGGTCACTAGTGTAGTTTAGTTTTTTTGGAGCTTTTAGTTCAGACTTTGTTTTGTAGCCCGAGTGGCTATTGTATATATTCTTTTGGACGCTCCTTTTGACTGTATATATGTTGAAATGTGAATTATAGTTGTTGCTGTATTTCTTTTCTTTAATGCAATTATCTCTGGATGTCTGTATTGATCCGAACGAGAAAGAGACGAAGAAAAGGAATGATAAAAAGAAAAAAAAATATCAGATGAATCCTTTCACTATTGATATCTGGGATGTTACAAGGGACCCCCCACATCTGGTACACTACAGCCATAAGAGTACTCCTGTATCGGCAGTGGATCAGCATTTGAAGGAAAGAGATCAGGTGTTGGACGAGCTCAAGAGACATTTACTCAGAGCCCAACAGATTATGAAGAAGCAAGCGGACAGCAAAAGGAGGGATATACAGTCTGGAGTTGGGGACAAGGTCTATTTGAAGCTCCGACCATACCGACAGAGGACTATGGCCCAAAGGAGAAATGAGAAGCTCGCAGCGAGATATTTTGGCCCTTTTGAAGTGGAGGAGAAAATCGGGGAGGTGGCATATAGATTGAGGCTTCCTCCAACAGCCAGAATACACCCCGTTTTTCATGTCTCACAGTTGAGGAAAGTGGTGGGGGAGCATGCAGTAAGCCCAGAGCTGCCCAGCACATTGAGGGAGGACATGAAAATGACACTGGAGCCTATAGCGGTAGAAAGAGTGCGCATCAATGAGAAGGGGGAAAAGGAAATGAAGATTAGGTGGAGCGGCCTCCCAGACTATGAGGTCACATGGGAGCCACTAGAGAGGATTGCAGAGCAGTTTCCTGCCTTCCACCTAGAGGACAAGGTGGTACTTTGGGAGGGGGGTAATGTTATGCCGGTCCAGCCTGGACCGGTCCAACCTGGACCGGCCCAACCTGGACCGGCCCAGCCGGTCCGGGTTTTCTTCAGGCGGAAGCGGCACAGAGAAGAGGCGGAAGGGAGAAAGGGGCTTGGGGTGGGGTCCACTTGCAATTCAAACATGGTTTAAGTGTTTTTGGAGGGAGAAGGAAGGGTAGAGAAGTCCTTTTGCTTTTAATTTGAATTAGATTGTATTAATAGGGAGTTATGAGGGGATTAGGGGGGATCTTGATTTTAAAAAGAGTTTTGTGTCTAGGTTTTCTTGCTTGGGCTCTTGGCGTTGCCGGAGATTGTTGAAGAGTTGTTCTTCCTCTCGAATTGAAGAACATTGTATCTTGCTTTGGTTTTGATCGTCTACTAGGGGAATACAATTGTTTGCTATTGTTTTTTCCAAAGTTTTCTCCCTTTTCTCTCAGCTTTTCCATTGTTGGTGGCTGTTTTCTATTGAAAACAGTGAAATATTGGTGATTTGGCGAAGATCCGATAGAAATCACTTGGAATATTCAAGTGGTACCTATCAGTTTTCTCATTATGTTTTTGTCCACTTGATTCTAAGCTTTTTGCAGTCAAAATTCACATGATTTTGGTCCTGTTGTATTCATTTCAAGTGGTACCTATCAGTTTTCTCATTATGTTTTTGTCCACTTGATTCTAACCTAGTTAAGAAAGGCTTAGACAGACCTAAAAAGATTTGGTTAAAAAATTATTAAAAGTGATTTTTTTATTCGATTTTAATGAGGATTTAACTCATAATAAATCACATTGGGGAAAAAAGATTCACTTACCCGACCCCACAGGCGATAAAGACTTGTTTTTTATGTTCTAAATTTGTATAAAATCTCATTTATTATATTTGGTGATATTTTGTTTGGTTCCTACTTAATTTCTTGCATAAATTTTTAATGAAACAAAATTAAACAAATAATTTTTAGCTATAAGATTTTTTAAATCTTGCAAATAACTCAAAAACACTATAATAACTTGTTTGAAATTCTAAAATTGATCATCTCATTGATCAATATAAAATCAGCAAAGGTTAAACATTATTTTTTTGTTTGTTTCTTATTGATTGGCCCAGCATTTATTATAGTAGTAACAATACTTCACTTCACAAAAATATTGAACATAGTAATTTTATTTTAGTAAATTTTACTTTTAGGAATCATATATATGTCTTTTAGGCTTTGTTCATGTGTACATTTCACATAACTGTTCAAATTATCACCTAAATACTTGGCAGGTCGGAGCTCGCCACTCATGTTCACTAACGCTTAAATTATGTAAATTCTATCTGCTAACTGAAAGGCTGACAGCTTCAGAGACTTCACGGTATAAATTTTCTTAAACTTCCTTTAATATTGTGAGATTTGCTATTCGTTTGATGAGTTACTAACTTTCCTGTTTTATTCTTCTCCTTTAATAAATAATCATACAGTGCACTCAAGCACCACAAAAAAAATATGCAGCTATCATATTTTCGAGGGTAAAGCATGTAAATAAGGTAAATTTATTCATCTCATAAAAAAACTTTTGATCCAAGACTTGCTCTCAATAAATCTTGGTTTAAAATTTCACCTTTGCTCTATTTTGAGCTTCTGTTCAGTAGCTATTGTGTGGTGAAAGCTTTCAGGGGAAGTTGCATCTTGTTTTCGCTGATATCCTTCGATCTGGAAATAAAATTGTTGTTGTTAGCAATAACTTATAATATTATGGATGCTCTTTTAAATAACGATAAACAAACCTTTATTGTTGACGGTCATATAATTTATGAAAGCTGTTCAAAGGGTGTTGAATTTTAATGCTTATATAAGTTTTGATGATACTTCGGTTGGTATGGAATTGTTTGATGATGAGCAGATTCTTTGGAATTAGCAGATTTTCTTAGAAAATGGTTTGGGATTTAACGAAAATGATTGAAAGCAGTAATTCTTTTAAGAATATTGATAAATAATTTCCCCAAGGGAACAATTCATTTACAATAATTTACTTTGAGAATAATGTTTTGCATATTTATAATGTCGAGATGCAGCTCATTTGATTTGTATATATAAAAGGGGCATGTTGATGAGCTTGTCGTTTATTTCTTGAAGTAACATAATTTCAGATATGCATAATGATGGCGATGTCATGATGATGATAATTATATATATATATATATATATATATATATATATATATATATATATATATATATATATCCATACATTATTCTCATTCTCATATAAAGAAAGTATTTTTTTTTTTGGTTAAAACCCAATGACGGACATACGTGTTAATTTTAAAAAATAGGTTATAAGGTTCTTAAAAGAAACCTCCAGCCTGCTAATGCTCAAAAGAGCTACAAAATTAAGTAAAAGAAGCCTAATAGCTGGTGGTTTTTTATACTAAGATTTACAAAATGACCTAATAACAAACTAGGGATGCAAAAGGATAACAACCAAAAAAGGAAGATATAAGGATACTTATTCAGCATGAACTTCTTGTAAAAAAATGAAGAGCAGTCCAACGCCAGCAAAAATATTTTGTAAAATAGCGAACTGCCATCCATAGGACCTACAAACAAAACCTTACAAACAGAAAGAGTAAGGTGGCAAGTAATAGAAATAATGCTAATATCAAAGTTTCCTTCTACAAGACAATTTGCATCCAGCAAAATACATTTTGTAAGGCAGAAAACGGACAATCTTCCTGAGCAAAACAAAGCAGTGTAGTAAATAAGCAATAAACTTGAGCAGCAATAACATTTCCTAGGTAATCTCTAATGATCCCACCCGCACTGGCACCATTGGGACCAATAGAACCATCAGAATTAAGCTTAACATAAGGTGGTTTGGGTTTGATTCATTTCACAATTTTATCAACAGAATTGATGGTAAAACCAGAAACAGTAAGACCAAATTCGTTGGCTAAGTCCATACAGTTAATAAAATTCTTGCCAGAAAGGAGATTGTAAGAATTCAATTGTAAAATTTTGTGTCTAACATTAGAAATAATGTTAGGAGCCTTCATTTTAATACCATTATGCTTAGCATCGTTACGTGCTTTCCAAATATACCAGACAATAAGAAGGGGAATGAGATTAAAGATATGACCTTTAGAGACATGCACCCAACTCTTGAGAACCGAAATAACATTATTATGAGAAGTGTTAAGAGTTTTATTGGCCAAACCACCAAAATAGGTCCACACTTTTTGCGCAATTAAACCATTGACAAATAGATGATCAATACTCTCAATATTAGAACAACAGAAACATTTAGAGGGGAGTTGGATACATTTCTTCTGGAGCATAAAGTCAACTGGAATATAGCCTTTAATACATCTCCAGACTAAAATGGAATAAGAAAGAGGAAAGTTTTTATGCCACAATGCAGAAAATAATAAAGAAACCTTCTTTTTAATTCTAAAATTCTCTCAAACCTCTTTCAACTGAAACTTACCAGAAGAAGAAAGAGAAAAAAGAATAATGTCTTTGCCTTGATTCTGTAAAGGAACATTCAAAATAGTCTCCACAATGTTAGGCGGAATGACCTTCCTAAGTTTGGTAACATCCCAAATATCATTAGTAATAAAATAAGAAACTTTGACATTGTTTAACGAGTGAGTATTAAGTAAAGAATCAATAGACGAAGATCCCAACCAATTGTCTTGCCAGAAAAAAACGTCACCTTTACCTAAACCCCATTGAATGTACTGTTCAGCTTCCCATTTAATATTGCATAGTCTCTTCCAAATCAAAGAGTTAGTATTTTTGTGAAAACATAAAGTTGGATGCATGTTATAACAGTACTTAATATTCATAAAACGAGTCCATAAACTGAAATTGGTTCTAAAAGAGAACCATAATTTATAAGAGAAAGCTTTAGCAGTATCATTTAAAGTTTTGCAGCCTAAACCACCTTCATTAAGCACACCACAACTTTTCTCCCAAGAGGACCAACGAATGCCATTGCTATTAAACTTAGAACCCCAAAACAATTTGTTAAAAATCCTCTCTAATCTAGAACAAATAGAAACATAAGGAAGTAATGTATGAAAAAGATAAATAGGCATAGAATTTAACACTAACTTAATAAGAACAAGCCTACCACCATATGAAAGGAAATTAGAGGACCAATTGTTCAATTGTTTTTCTATTTTAGTAAAAATATCATCAAACAAAAAATTTCTCTTTTTACCTTTGTAAATGGGCATTCCCAGATAGGTAATGGGTAAATTCTTGGACTGAAAATCACAAATCCTTTGAAGAGCATGAATTCTATTATGATTAATAGACTTGTTCACAATAAAAAGTGTTTTTCTCTTTGTTAATATATAACCCACTTTGGTTGTAAAAACTGATAAGAAAGTTGAGCAGCTCTTTAATATTGTTTATAGAACCATTAGTGAATAAAATAAAATCATCAGCAAAACTAAGATGAGAAATAGGAAAATCCCTAATAGTACGAAAATTCAGGTTAGGATTTCTCAAATATAAATCATCCAAACCCATAGACAGATATTCCATAGCAATAATGAAAAGCTTAGGAGACATAGTGTCACCTTGTCTTAAACCTTTAGAAGATTTCAAAAACCCATTACTCTTACCGTTAATGATCACAGAGAAGTAACAATGCTCAATACTATTTTTGATAAGAGATACGAAAGCATCATTGAAACCAAATAAAGATAAAACAGTGTAAAGGAAATTCCAGTTGAGATTATCATAAGCTTTAGTAATGTCAAGTTTAAAAATAACATTGCCACCTTTAACCTTAACAATAATATCATGAGTAATTTCTTGAGCTAAAATGACATTATAAAAAATGCTTCTACCTTTAACATAGCCAGTTTGATTCAAAGAGATAGTTTTAGGCAGAATAGTAATCAACCTGTTGGCAATAATCTTGGAGTTAAGCTTATTGAGAAAAGTGCATAGACTAATCGGCCTAAAGTCATTCCAATGATTGGGACCATCTTTTTCGGTAAAAGAGCAATATTAATGGAAGAAAAGAATTTGGGATAAGGGTTACCCGCAAAAAAATCTTTCACAGCTTCAAACACATCATCCTTGATGATGTCCCAATTATGTTGAAAGAATTTAGTAGTGAAACCATCAGGGCCCGCAACAGCATCACCATTAAGATCCTTAATGACCTTAAAGATTTTATCTTCAGAAGGAATTTGACAAAGTAAAGCATTATCAACATCATTAATCATTTTAGGGATAATGTGAGAATTATTAATAGGCAAACACATACACTGACTGTTAAAAATATTCTTAATATGATCAACACCAGACTTGTAAATTAAATCATCAGAGATTAAAGCTTTACCATCATCATCAATAATTTTATGAAGTTGACTCCTAGTTCTCTTTTTATTAGCTAAGGCATGAAAAATTTAGTATTCCTATCACCATCCATGACAAATTTAGCATTAGACTTTTGTTTCCAAAAACACTCTTCCTGAAGTTGCAATTGAAAGAGATTATCCTTGCCTTGATTAAGAGAGAACAAATTATCAGGATCCGGCCTAAGCCGGTAAGTATTATCTAAATCAATGACTTTCAATTCAGCATCTTTAATATTAGAAAAGATATTTTTGAAAATGTTCTTGTTCCACCATTTAAGACTTTGCTTGAGTCTAGATAACTTAGCCCATAATCTTAACATGCCAAAAATGTTATTATTAGGGTAAACATGGGCATTCCAGTTACTCTTAAGCATATTAGAAAAATCAGCATGCAACATCCACATATTTTGAAATCTAAAAGCATAAGAAGCATGATGATTGGTTTTGTTAATGCTCAACAGAATAGGAGAATCATCCAACAGAGTTCTACTAAGGCGCTCAATATTAGTCATAGGAAAATCAACAATCCATTCGTCATTAAAAATAAATCTATCTAATCTTTGCCACAAATTAGCTCTATTCCAAATGAAGGGACTACCAAAATAATCAATATTATTTAAATTGCAGTCACTAATCATAGCATTAAAATCATCCATAGCATTAGTATTAGGAGAATTACCACCAATTCTTTCAGATGGATTAGAAATGATGTTGAAATCACCTCCCACACACCAAGGGCCATTAATAATAGAAGCAAAATGTTTTAATTGGTCCCAAAGAGAGATACGATTAAGTCTAGTGCATGCAACATAAACAAAAGAGGCCTAACAGCTGACATTAAAAAGAGAGATATAGCAATGACAAACTTGAGGTAAATCATCAATAACATTTAAAGAAATAACATTATTCCACATGATCCAAATTTTGTTGGAGCAATTAGCAAAGAAATTGGAAAAACCCAAAGTTTTAGCAGTCGACTCAAGCTTATCTTGAGTAATAAAAGGCTCAATAAAAACAAGTAAATGAATATTGTGAATTCTACAAAGATTGCTGACTCTAATCTTAGAGTCCTTACCTCCAATACCTCTCACATTCAACAAAAGAGCTTTAATCATTACAATCTTTAGAAGAAGCTTGAGCTCTTGTGGATCTTGGTGTGGACGGTATCACATTTTTCATTTGTTTTCCTTTTTTCTTTTAAACCAACTTGAAATTGTCCTCTTTAGGACATGTAGTATCCTCTTTATTATGATTGGACATTCCACTCATGTCCTGAATGACATTAGTATTATCATTACAACATGAAGGAGGAATGAACTCACCTTCTTCGCAATCCTCCAAAGAACCACCTCTATTCTCCACAGAAGTAATAGGTTGTTTTTCTTTTAAATTGGATGCCACCAGATTCTCGGAAATATTAGTATTTTCAACTTCATTAAACATGGATTCAATAGAAACAAAAATAGAATGTTCAGTTTCAGTAACAATGTTGCCAACATTAAATTTTTTTTGAGTTGTATCATTCAAAATTTCTAAACAATTTCCTGCAATTGTTCAACCACGCAAGTTTCATTAACTAAATTTCCTTCTTTTGATTCTTCTAAAATTTTCTCAAAGTTATGAGAAATAGGTTGCGGTTCCACCTGAATTTCATGATTCTCAAGATTCTCCGCAATCTTTCCATTCACCGACACATAAACTTGTAGATTCTCGGCAGATCCAAGCTTCCCATTAGTCATAACTTTTGAGTTTTTTAGATCAGGATGAAGTTTAAAACAATCGGTTTGAGCATGACCATGAATTTTACAATGAGAGCAAAAATCTGGAACTTTTTCAAACTCAGCTTTTTGAAAATACCCGAAAGCTTTGGATCCAACCCAGATTTCTTTAGGATGTTTCTTAGAAATATCAACCTCAGCAAGAATTCGAGCAACCGAGGGTCTAGTACGGGAGGCAGTAGCCTGATCCGGCTGTAGAGGTCTTCCGAAAATCAAACCCAAAGCATGCAGGACTTTATGATTAAAAAAATGGAGACGAATGTTAGGGAAAGAAATCCATATAGGAACAATCAGAGACTCCTATTTTATATCAAAGAAAAGAGTCCATTTCAAGACACGCATTTGACAATTAAAAATAAAGTAAGAACCCCGAGCAAAAACGCAACTATAGTCCAGATCGTTAGATAACTGAATAGCAACATGTCTAGAATCAAACAAACCGACTGAATAGAAACCAGAGAGTTTCAAAGATGAAAAAAATTGACGAATAGCATCAAGATTTGGTCGCCTTAAGCCAAATTTCCCAACTAAAGTAAATTGAAAGGGAGAAGCTAACTTTAAAACTTCATCATCCGATAATAAAACTATAGGAACTCCATTAAAAGTCGTTTGTGTAAGAGAGGATAGTTCATCACCTGAAGACGTGTTACTGGAAAGTACCTCTTTAAAAGATCTGGATCTAGAAGGAGATTTAGAGCCATCACTGTCAAGATTAAAGAAACCTTTGTTCTTATGCAACACAGGCTCAGAGATTTTCCCCCACGAGATAGAGGAAACGCCTCCCACCATGACAAGCTTGCCTAGAAGGGACAAAACACCAAAAGGGGAAACCAAGGCTCAACGATCGCACATAAATGCAATGGAAAAAAGGAAGGAGAGGCTTGGAGAAGCGGCAGTCGGGAAACCCTAAATCGCCAGAGCTATTAGGGCAAAACGAGCGCTGATGTTTGAACTCTCATATAAAGAAAGTATTTCTGAAGATCATCACACAAAAAACACATCAACATTTTACTCTTTATGAAACACTTTTCCATGCAATTAGGTATTATTTTAGTTAGAGGAAATCATCCTCTGATCATCACAGAGATTTCCTGATCAACCCCACGGTATCTATCCCCGTCGCGCCTCTATTTGCTGTGATTTCTGGGGGCTTCTTACACTGAGCAAATAACCCAATGTTGGTATTTTTAGCGCCAACCTCTTCCTCTCCGCTCTCCAACTTTTCAAGAAGAATGAAATCAAGCTAAATAATGTAGTTTTTTATCTGTTGGTTGAGAGTTTTGAGTATGAATCAAGAGATTTGTGTTTGAAGCTTATATATGTGATGTGTATGAGTTATTTTTAATTGACTTTAATATTTCAAAAAAAAAAAAAAAGTTAAATAGTGCATTTTAAAGCTGACTTCTCAATTATATCATCAATTGCATTATTACATGCGGCTTTGATGCCTACTTAAATGTTTTATTACTAGTTTGTTCAAATTCAGCTCATTAATGTCTTTGATAATTAGGTATTGATTTTTAATAAATTAAATTAAAAATTTTGTTTAATGGGCAGATATCAATTATTTTGTAACATTATACATTACAGATCATTAAAAAATCTTACAACAACAACAACATCAAGCCTTTATCCCACTACGTGGGGTCGGCTACATGAATCCATTTTCTCCATTGTGTCCTATTAAAAGTCAAATTCTCGTTTAAATCTAATAAAGAAAGGTCATTCCTAATATTTTCTAACCAAGTCTTTTTAGGTCTACCCCTACCTTTCTTAACATAAGTCAAATCTAATACCTCTACTCTCCTAACCGGGTCATCGCAAGGCCACCGTTTTATGTGACCAAACCATACAAGGCGACTTTCTCTAATCTTATCTTCTACTGGAGCTACTCCAACCTTTTCACATATATGCTCATTTCGTATCCTATCTCTAAGGGTAAAGCCACTCATCCACCTGAGCATCCTCATCTCTGCCACACTTAACTTAGTATTATGCTTCTCTTTTAAAGGCCAACATTCGGCACCATAAAGCATTGCAGGCCTCACTACCATCTTATAGAATTTTCCCTTAAGTTTGAGGGGTACATTTTTATCACATAACAAGCCCGATGTATTCCTCCACTTCAACCATCCAACTTGAATTCTGCTGATAATATCTCCATCTATTTCACCATCACTCTGAACAATAGATCCAAGATATCTAAAACATGTACTCTTATTAATGACTTGATCGCCCAAAATCACAATCCCCTCACTAAGTCTATTACTACTAAAATTACACTACATATATTCCATTTTAGATCCACTCAAGCGAAAACCTTTAGACTCTAAGGTTGACCTCCATAATTCAAGTTTACCTTCAACTCCCTCTCTAGTCTTATCAACAAAAGAATATCATCAGCAAAAAGCATACACCAAGGTACATCCTCTTGCTAATGTCTAGTGAGAACATCCATGACTAAAGCAAAAAAGATATAGGCTTAAGGCTGATCCTTGATGTAACCCAACCGAGATAGGGAAATACTTGGTCAATCCACCTTGTGTTTGAACACAAGTAATAGCTCCTGCATACATATCTTTAATGATTTGAATATAAGCATTATTGACTCCTTGCTTTTCAAGAACTCTCCATAGCACTTCTCTTGAAACTTTATCATATGCTTTTTCTAAATCAATAAATATCATATGTAGATCATCCTTATTTTCTCTATATTTCTCCATCAAACCACTTAATAAATGTATGGCTTCCATAGTCGACCTACCCGGCATGAATCCAAATTGATTTTGAAAAACATTAGTATCACGCCGCAACCTATGCTCTCAATCCACATCTTTAATGATTTGAATATTACAAAATCTTAAAACTCAATATTTATTATCTTCTTGGAGCAACATCTCTTGATGTTTTGATTCATCAATAATATAAATATAAAATAAAAGTAATCTTTATCATACATTTTTTTTAAAAATAATATCCATCGATGATCATTATAGCAATATGATTAATGATTTAAATTAGGTGTGGGTATATAGAATGAAAAATTCATATAACATGCCTATTTCTTGCTAGACATACATGATAACTCAAAATATTATTAATATAATTTCAATAATTTATGTTAAATTGCAATTACATTAAAACAATTTTATTTGAGAGCTTTTTAATAAAAAAGAATAATAGTAATAATACTTTAGTATGATAAAAAAATATATTTACAAAAAGTAAACATCATAAGCATACTATCATCATACTAACATATCTTCAGTAGTGAGCCTCAATAATTTGCCGATTTTTAGTCAATCTAATATAATATTTAAAATTTTATCTAATTTAAAAAATTAAAAACAAAATTAAATCTATATTCTTATTTGTATAGCTTAATTTCTACATTCATGGTTATCACAATTCAATTATCTCGGATATATAATATACTTCATTCATTTTAATAGCATGTTGATAACACTTTTATTTTATATTTGGTAAATTTAGGTGCCACTAATAAAGTAAGAGAAGTTTTTTTATCAGAGATCATTTCAGCCAAAATATCAGTTTTGGACATCATATGTAGAATAAGAGCCATTGTTGACACTCACTATAACACATCAATTAGTTATGCACAATCAAATGAAGAACAAATAAAATAATATAAATATATGACATATGAAAATGTTGGCCTGTGATTTGAAAAAACAATTATTAAAAAGCCTACTTATAGTGAGGCTCAACAATTATTATGACATGATTACAACAAACTCCAATTGTCCTCATGCAATTAAAATGCTAAGTGATAAAATCTATTAAAATATTTCAATTATTTTATTTGGTTATTGAAGAATATCAACCCTATAGATAATAATATTCCAACTAATTTTTATAAGATAATGCATATATGATATATTAATGTACCAATTGATGTATTTTGCTTTTAGGATGACTTGACTGAGAATAATTGTGGATAGTATGGAGCCCCTAATTATATACTACATACATACATACAACAACAAGTCTTTATCCTACTGTGTGTAGTCAACTACATTAATCTTTTTTCTCCATTGTGTCATGTTAAGAGTAAAATTCTCATTTAAATCTTATAAAAAATGTCATTTCTAATGTTTTCTAACCAAATTTATTTAGATCTACTTATACATTTCTTAATATAAGCCAAGTCTGATACATCTACTCTCCTAATCGAGGCATTGAAAAGTCACCAATTTATGTTACATAAAAAAGATATAAATATAATGAAATTCAATTTAAGGAGTTATATTATTAACCCCTAATCTTGTTATTAAAAATGTTATTTGCATATACAAGCTCTAATGGATATAAGAGATAAAATTGTGAGTGAAGAGAACTAAATGTATTATACCATGCATCAAACAATGAAGCATGAAAGAACTTTAACTGCATATGTTTAGAATTTTTTTTTAAAGTTAAGAAATATTAAAATTAACTTAAACATTGGCGATTTCATCCCTTACTCTAAAGTTTCCTCATCAATCTTCCTTTTTCGATATGCTTGACAACTCTATATAAATTTTGCATGTTGATTATTTCTGGTCCTAATGATATAAATTAAAATATATGTTGACTAGGGGTGTCAATGACACGGCCCGAAAATTTCGGGTTAGGGTCAACCCGAACCCGAAACGGGTCGGGTTCGGGTTCAGCATTTCGACCCGTTTCAAAAATTGGGTCGGGTTCGGGTTAACCCTTTGACCCGAAATTGACCCGAAAGTGACCCGATTTTGACTCGAAAACCCAATTTTGACCCGACAACCCGAGATTGACTCAATTTTGACCCGAAAAGAGGAGATTGACCCGTTTTTGACCCGAAAATTATCCTTTTTTTGTTGGAAACGAGTCATTCAGGTCGTGTCGGATTGACCCGGACCCGAAGCAGGTCGGGTTCGGGTCCGAAAAACTAACCCGTTTTTAAAAACAGGTTAGGTTCGGGTTGACCCGAATAGTGCCGGGTCAGTTTCGGTTTCAACCCGAACCCGACCCGTGACCCGAAATTGACACCCATAATGTTGACCTACAAATACTAATAGATAAACAAAAAATCTTTATAATGTATAGTGGGAAAGTTATTATTCAAGGTTCTGAAAATTGGACCGGACAACAAATCGGATGAAGGAGAGGTTCACGGTTCGACCGGTGTAACCGGGGTCAAACCAGATGACGTAATAAATAATATTATTATCATAAAAATTTAATAAAATTAATAAAATAAAAAAATATAATAACCATATAATTTAATATAAATTATTTAAAAACTCACAGATATAAAATTATAAATATAAAGTATTTCATTTAGTAACATAAAAAAATTTTTTGAGGTGAAAAATTGAAACTTTGCAAATTTTTAACATAAGAGTATTTCATTTGTTAAAAACTAAATATTATAAATAAAAAAAAAATAAAAAAAAAATTTCCAAAAAAACTACAAAAATTAAATATTATTCAAATTATAAAAATTAATTGTTTATATTATAATTTATATCATATAAATTTTACTCATGGCAAGAGCTATTAATGTAGAATCCACATAAAAAATATTTAAAAAAATAGATAAAAAATATAAAAAATAAATAAATAAAAAATAAATATTATCAACTATAAAATAAATATTATTAACTAAAAATAAATAAATATTATTCATATTATAAAAATTAATTTAAAATCATTAAAAAAATAAGTTGTATAGTATAAATATGGAACTAAAGGTGACTCTTTTGCATTGTATATTTAGTCTCACATCACTTAAAAGTTTTGCTTTGTATAGTCTATATACCTTCTTACTTTCACTCATGTCAAGATCTCTTAAGGAATGATGAAGACAAGAGATTGATGAAATTATAATAATATTGTCTTTAATTTAATTTAAAAGTTTTATATTAATATTTATATTAATAATGATTTAGTTTAATATTAAATAATTTATTTAGCTAATATTATAATAAAAACTTGAACCTGCCAGTTTTAAAAAATCGGGACCGGTTCACTGGTGGTTCTTCCCAAAACCGGCCGGTTCAAAGTGAAGCTGGTTTTCAGATTTTTAGATTGGATTGAACCGGCCCTTAAACCGGTTCACGGTTGGACCGGTCGATCCGATCCGATTTTTAAAGCACTGGTATTATTAGATAAAGTTGAGAGCTTATCAGAAACCTTTTCTTATATCTAAAATACTAAGGGTAACCATCACATCACATCATTAGATTCCATAAAAATAGAAACCTATTAACTTAGCATTTGAATATTCAATGCACAATTTTGAATAAAAGAGATAGCTTGTGTATCCAACATTTGTAAGAGATAGTTTAGCCTAATTCTAATATAATAAAATAGCCAAATAGTCAAACACAAACTAAAGAGCACCCTAACTATCAAAGAACCCATCTCTCAAAGTCGCATGACATGCCATACAAAGGATTTTCTAACTAACCTTTGACATAACTATAATCTTCTTAACTATGTGGCTAAGGGGTCGTGGATTATCATAACATCCAAGTGTGTGTAAAATTATTAGTGTAGTAAAGGCCTACTTTTATCATTGTAATAAGCTCATTTCAAGGGATCCAACTCAACTAAAGCTTGACAATTTAATTTAGCTGATTTTAAAATATTAATTTTTTAAAATAAATAGTTGGCTTGTTATAGGTTAATTGTATTTGTTGAACAGTCCTATGAAGTCAAATTCTGTTGTGACTTCACTTACATGTAATGAGTGTAGGAGGACTGGTTCAAAACATTCTTTTTGAAAGATTCTAAATCCTACCATTTGGTGATTGAGTTCAAAGAAAAAGATGGAATAGATGTACTAATACTTATCTCATAATTGGTAAAACTATCCATATTAATAAGGTTTCTTATGACAACTAGTTGAAGATTTGCATCTCTTTGGAATGGGGTTGAGTTGTAGATCAGAGGAGGTCTTGTGGGGGTTCTATAGAGGATGTCTTCTCTAGGGGTTTCACTGATAAGTGTTTAATAGTATTATTATTAGGTTTGAATATATATGTATTTTCTCTATCATAATAAATAACACTCAAATCATACAATCAAGATCTTCCCAATAAAATGTGAATAATATCCATGGGGAGAAAATCATACCAATTTTGACATAACTACAATATTTATGAGAACCTGGCATCTACTGGTGAATGGATAAGAGGTGTGGTTCATCCAACTAACATGAAAAGGCTCAAGATGAGGTTCAATTTTTAGGTTAGCTCTAGAAAGAGTGCGAGTTAAGATAACATTCATTGTACTTTCCCCATTTATGACTAACTTACACCTCTTTCCATCATACAAAACATACATTCTAAAGATTATTTTCTCCACCAGTCTTATGTTTCATTTTTAGCCACCATAAGGCATCTCATCACATTAATTTTAGATTCATCAATGAATTTCAATTCCTCATCAAATAGTTGGATGTCATCATAAACTTCTTCTAAGTTATCATTTACAAGATCCTCAGTTTCTTTTAGAAATAAAATTTGGACTTTGCATTGATTTTTCATGACCAAAGAGGGTCTAGTTGTAGACTTATGAGATGAATTGAAAGATGGGTGATTCTTAGTTTTAGAGATGGGAGCATATTTCTTTTTTTTTTTTGGTTCAACCAATAAGGCATAATGAAAATTTTCCTCTTAGGTTTGGGGGTCAAAAAATTCAACCTCATTTCTAATATCAATTTGAAGTCTAACGACAAATTTATTAGTTAGTTATCAATCATTGTCAGAACAATCGATTCTAGAAACTAGGTCTTCAAAAGCGTTTAGGTATTCAATTGCAGGGAGGTTGACTTCTCTTAAAGTTGGTGATTAACCATACAATTTCTTATCACAATACTTTGTTCTTAAAACTTCCTTCATTTTTATCAAAGCAAGATTAGTTCTCCCTAGCATTTTTTTTAAACCAAGTATTTAACCAATAAATTTTAATATGTCCTACTAATTTCATTTTAGCAAAAGTAATATTTTGATAGTCATCAATTTTGTATCAATCAAAGAATTCAAACATTTGAACTAACTAGTCTACAAATTTATTTGGGTCTTGTATGCCATCGCTAAAGTTTTCAACATTTTTAAATTGATTCTCTCCTCTTTCCTCCATTTCTATAAGTCGGTGGTCTCCTAAGTGTTTGGTTTTCCTTAGAGTATGGGTGTGAATCTTCTTCTTCAACTTCAATTGATACATATATAGTAGTTACTAAACGTGGAGTTGGGGTTCTATTGTTTTGTAAATAAGCCATGAGAGCTTACATTTGTTCTCTAAGTTATTGCATTTGGTTATAAAACTAAAAGTCCATTACAAGAGCCACTCATGAAGAAAGATTTAAATTAAAATTTTAAATGTAAAATCTAGTAGGTTTGACTTTTCTTTGGGAATATATATGGATAAGCCATTTAATAGAGATAATATGAATTAATGAATGTAATTGACTAGAAGAAAATAAGAACCAAATGCAAGAACTTAGAGAACCAAATGCAAGCTCTCATGACTTCTTTACAAAACAATAGCCCTAAAGCTTTGACTTTTCTTCGAGAATATGCATGGATAAGCCCTTGATTGGGCTCTTAATCTAGCAACTTCTTGGACTCTTATAATTAGGCATTTACTTTTATATGTTTAATCTAATTGTTATACTACATCACAAATGTTGTGTTTGCAACAGATGTTTTAGCGAAAATTATTGCGTCAGGTCATCGGACACAACTTACGTTCGGTATTCACAGAGTTGAGCAGTACTAAGCTCGACACTGTGAAGTACTGAGTACCGAGCAGTATTGAGCTCGGTAGCTCAGAACTGCTCGGTACTGTTCAGTACCGAGCTCAGTACCGAGTAGGAGGTGATGTGACGCATTTTCATTGGGCTTCGAACACGTTCGGTGACCTGACCCAATAATTTCCCATGTTTTAGAGCTTTATGGTGTAAAATGCAACCAAAAGTATGTTTGGATAAGCCCTTGATTGAGCTCTTACTCTAACAACTTCTTGTACTCTTATAAATGGACATTTACTTTTATATGTTTGATCTAATTGTTATGCTACATCACAAAAGGTGTTTGGGACGGATGTTTTAGAGCTTTACGATGTAAAATGCAACCACAAATATGATTGCATTATTTTAAAGTATGAAAATACATTGTATGAAAAAAATTATTAAACCCTTGTGTATAAACTATAAAATATTTGCAAAAATTGGATATGGTTTTAAATTAAAATTGTTATTTTGTTCTCATATTCAGTTTTTTTTTTAAAAATTAACATAAAAATAATTTTCGTCCACTCAATATATATAAAGTATTAAAGTAATTTGTTTTCATATAGTTGCAGCATAGTACCTTGACAATTATATTTCCAAAACAAAATATAATAATTTATGTACACCAACTTCAAAAAACAACTTTATATACAACTTCACAATATATTTTATACCGAAGCTGTTCCGAACTAATCCCAAGTCCGCCAGGGTTCTACGGCCACAAGGCAATTGCCAACTAGTATGGCTGGGGTATGGCCAATATAGGTTTGCTAATTCAATCATAAAGCTACAACATGCAATAAAAGCTTACCATAACATTTTTTTTAAGTCAATCATATCTTAGCCATACAAAGCTCTATTCTTAAAGGCATTTAGCTAATCAATCTCATACTCTAGCTATCATATTGATATCATACTCATCATTAAATTTGTGGAGACAATTAGCTCAGCTAGTGAAAATTTAGAAAGTTATCGTAAGGATCTTGGGATTGAATCTACCAAGATAAAATTTATTTGTGCTTCATTCTCAACATTATGAGAAATCATTATATGTATTCTTTATTGCACTTTAAACCATTTTCAAGATAAACTTCTTTATGCAAAAAATACTAAAAACTAATACCATGAACAAGTAAAAAGAAATAGATCGAGTTATATTGACAACAAGATTTGTGTTGTTCCTCAAAAAATAAAAAAGGTCAATGCACAAGGGAGAAGAAAAAAACCAAATCTAAAGAAGTCATATATGTACAAAACTATGGAGTATGAAATAAAAGCAATCTTTCCATACAATCACACAACAAAGAGAAGCTCCATTTTTTCCTAGTCAAAAACATAAAAAACATTTCCTACCATCTTGCAAAAATACATAAATAATCAAAAAGGCAATAAATACAGAGAACTAAAAGAATATATTAGTACAAAGATTTCTAACCTGATAAACCTTAATGACAACTCACAAGCCTATGCAGGAGATCAAAGACTAGCAAGCCTTGAAGTCAGAGATAAACGTCACTGGCTTGCTCTTAACAAGCTGCGACAACCCTGTTGCTTCGCTTCTCTTAATAAAACTATCAGCTACTAAATGTCATTATTGTAGTGCCCTAATTTCCCAGATAACAGGAATCAAATTCCATACAACATAGCAACCGCACCACCACGAACCAAAATCAATGACCACCCAGCGCAATCTCATGCAATGCTATTTGGCTAATTAAGGGAACCTTATTAAAACCACACACATGCACAAGCAATAAATTAAAATTTTGTTTGGGACAGCTTTTGACCACTGTTTTTTTGTTGCTTTCAACAATTTTTTTAACTAGAAATTTGCTGTAGAAAATAGTAAGAAAGCTGTCCCAAATAAAGCCTAAGTTTTGTGGGATCCACCAAGTAATCCAAGGCAATTCATAAAAACATGGTTAACAATAGTTAAAAAAGTTTTATATCCATTAAAAAATACTTCCATTATCAATATAAGGCTGAAACAAAACTACATAAAGAATTAGGATGTGTTGTAAGACCATGGAGCACATATATCTATGATGCACCGACACTTCTCCTCAAAGAGGTGTGCAGTGTCCGACATCGTGTCCGACACGACACTACTCCTCCGACATGTGTCGGACACTCCGAAAACGTGTCCGATTAAAAAATATTAAAAACAAATTGGACACGCCTATCTTAAATATTTTATAATTATTTTAAAATATAATTTCTTATATTTGACGAGATTTAAACTAAATTTCTTATTTCATATCCACAACATCATATCAACGTCTACATTTAATACCCATTCATCGAATATTCTCATTTTCATTTCTCTTTGGCAATGAAGGTATTTTCATCTCCTCTCTTTTTGCACAATTACAAATATTTCTCTTGTTGAATCAGAGTTGAAAGTTGTGATATTCAATGATGATGATATTGAAGGCCAAAAACAAACCTCTAAAGCTAATCCTAGTAGTTGAAGCTTGAATGTTTGATGTTGTAGTAAGTGATTATTTACTTATATTTTTGTGGTTCTACTAGATATTTTGTACTAAATATTTTATATTATAAGCTAGACAAGTTATCATGTCATTCATTTATTATTCTTTGTCATTTTTAATATGATATTACATTAATATATATACACTATATAAAAAAAATATATTGTTGTGCCCGCGCCGTACCCGTGTCCTATATTTTCAAAAAAAGCCGTGTCCCGTGTCCGTGTCGTGTCGTGTCCGTGCATCATAGACATATATATGTCATGCATGAAATTTTTAAATGTCATACAATATTCATGCAAGGTTATATAATACAAACCACACTTAAAATGGCACCCATATAAAAAAAATAAAATGCGAGGACCTATGACTAACTAGACAGAAATTTAATGAATTGCACTGATGGATCATTAGTCTCCCATATTACTGACTATAATATCTATAAAAAAAGTTATAAGATTTTTGTTACGAACATAAAGTGAGTTCTCCAGTACTGCTACCCAAATAGCCAAAACAATTTAGCTCGTACGTTTAAAGTTATATAGCTATGATGATCTGCATTTCATAAAGAAACAAATTCACAATAGCGTTATTTGTATGTCCGACACTTCCATATGATAGTAATTAGAAAGTACAAAAACGGTAAGAACTGTCAATTTGGATCAAGCAGAACTAATAGCGTGCAATAAGAAAATGCAATTCATATCCTTATGACAGCTAAAACAACCTGCCTGTAAGATCAGCTCGAAATGCAAACAACTTTTTTTACACCATAAACCTCAAATATAGTGAGAAGTTTAGGAGCTAACCAAAACCTAATCCAGCAACATCACCAGTAGTCCCCACAGGAACATTTCCCATCCTTGAAATGATGAAAACGCTTGTTGTCACGAACAATAAGCTCCCTTCCAACAATCCTGGACATGATCTTAATTGCATTGTGGCAGTCACCACAAACCCTGAGATTCTTGATAATCCGAAGCGGCGTCCTCGCAGGTGTACTAATAAGCCCGTAAGCAATGGCTAATCGCTCACTATGATAGAGGAGAGCTTGCTCCTTAGCTTCCTGATCAATATCATGCAACACATATCTGGTGTCTGGCACATAGCCCTGTTCCTTAACCGGTGGAGCCTTCGGCGGAGGGGGTGGTAGACGGTATTCGCCGAGCTTGTTCTTCCCGTCAAGCATGTTGATACCAGCACGCCTCTTTGCCAGTGGTGTCGGTATCTTCTTGGGATTAAACTTGGATGGATCCATTGACACCAAGAGCTCTTCCATTTGGTCTTCCAGATCAATGTCTCCTTGAATACGAGCTAAGTTCATCATAGTCTCCCAAAATACTGCGGGTGCTTCAAAAGGAAACTTCTCAATGAACTCCAATGCCTCATGGAGTTGCCCTGATTTTCCCAGCACCTCAATCATTGCAACATAGTGCTCAATCCCAGGGCGAATATCATACTCTTTTGACATTGATTCAAAATGAATAAATCCTTCTTCAATAGCATCTGCACTAGCACATGCAGCCAAAACATGAAGGAAAGTCTGTGAATTAGGCTGCACTCCCACATCTCTCATCTTCTCAAAAAGATGTAAACCATCATCCCCTTCACCGTTAGATGCATAACCATTAATCATCAAATGCCAGGAGTCCATATTTCTATCAGGCATTCCATCAAACGTCCTACGTGCATCCTTCATGCTCCTGCACTTTGAATACATCTCAAGCAGCTTGTTGTTGATTTGTAGGTCAGCACGAAAGGGTGACCTTAGATAGAAGTCATGGATCTTTTTAAGTTCCTCCAAAAGCTTGGCATCGTTACAGGCAGCGATGAGCTCAAAGAAGGAAGGGGGATCAGCACGAACACCCTGGTTCATGAGCTCTACGGCCTCTTTAACCTTCCCCTGGCGAGAGAGTGCAATGAGATCCCCAGGGCCTGCTGTTGGAGGGCTAACACCAGGCGGCAGAGCAGCATTCACTGGAGAAGGATGGCCCGGTGGAGGCGGACGAGAGAAGGAAGGGGGTTGGTTCTGTGATTGGCTCCATTGGTTTGGTCCATCGTGGCTCATTAGGTTAGGGTTTGGATAGGAAGGCTGGTTGTTCTGCGGGCTCCATTGATTAGGATTACGGTTTGGGTTGTGGAAGATTCGTGGATCAGAGGAAGGAGGAGGCGATGGAGGCTGCTGCTGGTGATAGTTATTGGGTGTTGCAGATGTGCTGAGGGAATTGAATGAGGGGTTTCTCGAAGCGAAAGCACTGATTTTTACAAGGCTTGTACGAGGTTTAAAGAGAAAAAGCGCAGAGGAGAAGCGTACCTTGCAGAAGGCGGCAGCTACCATGGAAGAAGAGGATCGCTGTATTACCGAGAAGGAAGTCATTTTCGCCGGCCAGTTGAAGAAAGCCGGCAGAAGATAAGCGCTTAATGGGCAAGCCTTTATGGCTGGTGGGAGTTGGAGTTGGAGTTGTCGTTGGTTTATCGCTGGTGGGCTGGATAGATCTGTTTTAGGGCGCCTAAATTGCACATCTCAGCCGCCCATCTTTTGCATGAGTGATTCTATGTGTCATAACTTGGTCAAATTTATTCATGAGCTAAAGGGCTAAAGATAATCAGCAATGTCCCCATGGCTTGCCTTTTGATAGCATGGGAGGAGAACACCAAGAGGAGTGAGAAGCTTGCAAAGGCAATTGCAAAGTGTGGAATTAGTTTTCAAAAGATATGATATCTATACTTCGGACTTGGTAATATTTTTTTAATGATATTTTATTTTTCATAGGTAATTCGTGTCGTAGATTACATATTTGATGAAATTTTATTAACTAGTGTAAGAATGTCAATTAGTTGCCACTAAATCACTAAATCCTATAAATGAACTCAAAGCACAATAAATAAGTAATCTGCAGTCAATCCATAATAGTAACAGTCAATATGATTTTAAATATATATAGAAATAGTAAATCACATATGATAGTAATAAAATATATAAATGTATTGAATAGAAATTCTTTAAATCTATAAAAGAGTACATATGTCGAATTGATAAAGTAGTTATCATAACAGTGCTATCGAATCCATAAGAAAGTCATATAAATCTATAAAATGGAAGCATCTATAAAGACAGTCGAAATCATGTGTGTGTAATAAAATAATATAAGAGTATATATATAATATTTAGTTATTTTATATCGGTATCAATCAGTATCTTATATCACATGCTTAGATTTATGAGTCATGTATAAATCAGTATCTTATATCACATACTCAGTAATAGAAATCACATGTAAATTAATAAATCAGTAAGCAGTAAATCAACAGTAGTATCAATATCATTAATAATAATATCAATATCCATAAAACATGTTATAATAATAAAAAAATATAATAGTAAATCCGATGGTAATAGTAGTAAAAAATACATTAATAATAATGATAACTAATAAAATAGTAAAATAAAATGAACAGTAGATCAGTACAGTAACATTCAATCTAGTAATCACATAAATAAGTAAGGAGTTCTAACTTGCATGGTATTTTTTAGTAGTCAATAATCAACAATCAGTAACCATTGGCTACGTAAATAGATTTGTCACTCATTCGCGGGCAAAATAATAACTCCTTATGACCACAATCAGTGAATTAATAGAGGATATCTGTTGACCTCGATTTTGCCCAGATTTGAGCCTGAACAGTTGACTTGGTCAACTTGACCGAGCCAGACCTTATGGCCCTCCCCATTGGGTTCAGTGGGTCGAGTCGAGTCTGTTGAGCCCGAGCTCGGACCCTGAGTCAACCCGGTTGACCAAGTCAACCAGGGTTGACCAAATTGACCCATTAGGCCCTTTTAAAGCCTAAATCAAATCCAATCACTTTCATGGCTCAATCCTTTAATCTAATTGACCTAATTGACTGATTTGACCAGGTCAAATGTTGACTTGGTCCAATCTAGTCATTAATAGGTCATTATAACCCATTTAAAGCCTAAATTAATTCCCTAATCGATTCCTTTCATTTTGAAATCAAAACCACGGCCAACCTAGGCTGTTTTCCCTCCTATTTACCTCTTGATCTCATCCCCACCGTCCAAGGGAGGTCAAGGGGTTTAAATAGTGAAAAATTAGGTCTTGTTGGGGACTTTTTGACTCTTGCTTGATCGAGAGAGCCCCTCAGCCCCTGAGATTTGGTGAGAGTGCTTCCACGACCCTTCCCCAGATTCCCCTACCAAATCCCGACCACCTCGAGCCGTCGCCGGCGAGATTTCCGGCCACCCGAGGAGATCTACCTTCCAAGACGTTTCGGGACCGATCCAAGACGTTTCGAGACGCGGTTTCTGTTTGAATAGTTGCTATTTGAATTATTTATATTTGTGCAACTTATGTAGTTTTGATGATTCCAAACATTATTGTTCAGATGTATAGTTATCTCCTAACAATTTTAGAAGATTTGCACTTGCTCTTGTGTGTACTAACATTTCAGGAAAATCAGACTCCAGACTACGAAAACTTCAAATCAAATTCAACATATGATATTTTGTTTATTTGAAGTTTGTCTTTTCTTTGAATTAATTTTGAAAGTGAGTGATTGTAATTGAGTGAATAAAATCTCACACACACAAATTAGGAGATCGTGAAATTCAATACTGATCGTACAGGACGATATTTATCGTACTGGACGATCTGTCAGTTATCTCCTATAGAGCACTTGGAATGAATTGGAACTTGCTTGGAAAAATTTTTCTAAGTCCTATTCGTCCAGGACGAATTTTATTTTCGTCCCGGACGATGGGTTCTCTGTAAAATTTTCGTCCAGACGAATTTTACCATCGTACGAGGCGACCAGTCCTCTGGAAAATTTTCGTCCAGACGAAAATAATTATCGTACCGGACGATTAGCTCTCTAGAAAATTTTCGTCCAGACGAAAGCAAATTATCGTCCGCGGCGATGGGTGCTCTGGAAAATTTTCGTCCAGACGAAATAAATAATCGTCCAGGACGATCGGCTCTCTGGAAAAATTTCGTCCAGACGAACATATTTTCGTCCAAACGATAAACCGACTTAGAACAGTTTTCAGCAGTTTCCAGAACCGACCTTGTAATAACCGTTCGTACTGGACGAACCTAGTTCGTACAGGACGATCAGCTGTACGAAGTCATTTCGTACACATATACAAATTGGGTCGTTTCAGATCGTTTAAGTAAAATCGTCCAGGACGATCCAGGATCGTACGGGACGATCCACTGCGTACAGAATTGGATATTTGCAATTTTTGGGCGGTTTTTCATGTCTTTTGTATAAATAGTCCAAATTAGACTGCCACCCAATCTTTTTGTCATTTGTTCTTCGTGCCTATTGAGAGAATAGCCAAGGAGAGAGTGGAAGAGAGCTTTCAAAGGAGGATTCCTACCATTGGAGCGAGAAGGCTTCACTTGGATTGCTAAGGTAAGAGTCTCTACTTGTGAAATTGGATTTCTTCACTCTTTTCTTTCTTCCTTCTAGATTCTTGTGAGAAGATCATTCAAGAAGGTCCGGTGCTCTGATACCACTTGTTGAGTCCAGTAATTAGGTTGTTAAGCCTAAGTAAATGTCCCACGGCTACCAAGAGGGGGGTGAATTGGTAGTTTTAAAAATTTTAAACCCTCTTAATAATAAAGTTGAACCGAAATAAAATTTTCTTTTAAAGTTAGTAAAAAAAAATGTTTTTCAACCACAGAGTTGTTAAAACTGAAATTCAAAGTGCGGAAACGTAAAAGCAATAAAGTAAAAGACACCAGATTTATAGTGGTTCGGTCTATAACCAGACCTACATCCACTCCTCAGAGGCACCCTTTGAAATCGTCCAGGATGAAATATTTTCGTACGGGACGATGTGTAAAGAAACAGTTTGCGCGAAATTAAACCGTTTTGAGAGCAGTTTTTTATTGGATCGTCTGTACGATCTGTGATCGTCCAGTACGAATTTTTTCTTTTTCTCAAACGTCGGGACGATTGAATGCAGCGGTTGAGTGGATAAGACAGTTTTTAATACGAACTTCGTCTGTACGAAATTTTTTCGTCTGTACGAACATGTGTCGGTTCATTGTAGGGGACGGTTTTCAAGAGTCATTAAAACGAAACACTTTTCGATCGTCTGTACGAAATTTTTTCGTATGTACGATCGGTCAAGTCAAAAAGCCTGTACGAAGGGACGCATCGTAAGTTGTGTTGAATATGAAAAGCCGTTACATTTTGGACGAATTGGATCGTCTGTACGAAATTACTTCGTCCAGACGAACGATAATTTTTCGTCCAGGACGAATATTTTCGTCCAGGACGAACGTATCGTTTTTCTTTAAATATGAAGGCTTTCAAACTTGACAATCACACTTTCAAACATCTTTTTCAATCCCTTTCTACATCAAATCAACTATGGCCTCCTCTAGCAAAAGACAAAAAGTTTTGGTGAAGAAACCTAACAGGAATGCCCCAGACAACTTTCTTTCCAAGGCAAATGAGGAATCTTTTCCTCGTTTTGCATCTACAAAAATCACTCCGTCTCGCATTCTTATCCAAACAGAGTTAAAATTTCGGGTATTACACCTCTTCGCCTCAACCCAATTTCAGTTCATTCTTTCTCTTGTCCACTTCTACAATAAGCAAACCTACCATTACTTCCTAGCCAACATGAGTTTCAATTCTGACCACTCTATCATTAGTTCTTTTGTTTTTAAGAAAAAAGTTGAGATCACCAAGCACGACCTTGGTGCATTTTTAAACTTAAGGACTGAATGATATAGAGCCCACACCCTAATGTCAGAAAACATCTTCAAATGGTTTGAAATCAATAGGGTAATTAGAGAAAATGCTATTGACAATCATGTTGCTAGAGTGGCCGGTATGACCCAAGATGCCCGAATCATCCATCATATCCTTAGATCCTCAATTATTCCTAAAGCTGATGATAGGATTAACATTACTCCTATCCTTTCTTGTCTAACTTTTTTAATCATGAAAAGACATCCTATTGATGAAGCCCAACTCATCCTAGATCATATCTATGGGCTTTCAGAAATAGGACATCCTGATCAGAAGAGGAAGAAGAACATTTCTTTAGGGCACTTGATTACTTATATTTTGGAGAAGAAGTACAATATAGTGCATCCTGATGAAGAATATGAAGAGCCAGTTTACTATAACGATGCATCTTTCAGATTGCTCTTCAAGGAGGAGAAAGAGAAAGCACATGCTAGTGCTTCAGAAGAAGAAGAAGAAGAAGGAGTGCAAGGTTCTGCTTCTCAATCAGATTACCAGAATCTGATTGAGAGATTTGATAGACTAGAGACTCACATTGATCAAAGGTTTGATCAATTTGATGCTCACCTTACGCAGCAGCAACATGACATTGGTAATATTAGAGATGAAGTTCATGAAATAAATACCTAATGTTGATGGCCTCCTACTTCAACCTCTTTGGCGGCATTCCTCCTCCTCCTCCTCCAGAACAGTAGAAGTTTTTTTTTTTGTTTTTTGTGTGTCTGTTGTATTTTTTTTGTTGTTTTTTTTTCTTTTCTTTTCTTATATGTGTTATTGTGATTGTTGTTATGTTTTTGTTTAAGTTCAATTTTTTTATGTAATCTTTTTTTTTTAATCAATGAAAGTTTGTTTGTTTTAGATTTGTTTTGAAATGTGGCTAATCTTTATGAATTTCATTAATATTATTTTTAATCTACATTGTGCTTAAATTCGATTGTAATGTGAGATTATCTATATTAGAAAATCTAGACTTTCTAAATTTATAATTTGTTTATAAATTGTTGTAATTAGAATTTTTAAATTCATGTCTATTCATTTAGACTACATAAAAGTTAATATTGTTATTGCAATTTTGATGTTTTCTTATTTTGTATTTCTATGCTCAAATGATATTTATGCACCTAGAAATATTTGAAATCTTAGATTATAGATTTTGGAAAGAATTGGTCAAATTACTCTTGAACATTGTACAAATGTACAAAAATCAAAAGGGATTCGCAAAAATTTGCAAAGTGAAAAAGAGGCACAAAATAAGCCCAACCAAAGAAAAATGCACAAAAATGTGCTCCAAAACTTTGAAAAGATGTGCAAAGCACCACATGAGGTAATTCTCTTCTTTCCAAATTCGTTTAATCTCTTAATTCAAGTTGATCTAATTTTCATTTATATGCTATTGAACTTTGAAATATAGAATTTTTTTTACATCTCACTTGTAATGATTTTCAATAATCAAAATGTCTAAATTGAATCATGTCTTTGATAAATTCTTCTTACTTACAATGTTATATCATTTCATAAATTTTATGAATTTCTATGATTGACCTAATATCTTTAGTTTAAAATTGCATACCCTATGTCAAATCACAATTTAGATTAAATTTTAACAATGAATTTCATATAATTATTTACATTTCTTGTCTTTTTCTTCTTCACTTTTTGTTGCTGTCAAAAAGGGGGAGAAATTATTATGTTTGTGTTTGTATGTTTGTGGCTTGTGTTTTCTTTTTTAATTGTTCTGTTTGCAAGTTTTTTTTTTGTGTGTTAAAATTTTTGAAAAATAAAAATATTGTTCTTTAATGCCTCCTTATTTTAATGTACTCATAAATTCAGGGGGAGTTTAGGAGATAAGAGAAATGTTTTAACTTGAAACCTTACAAATAATAATTGTTTTGCCATCATCAAAAAGGGGGAGATTGTTTGAATAGTTGCTATTTGAATGATTTATATTTGTGCAACTTATGTAGTTTTGATGATTCAAAATATTATTGTTCAGAAGTATAGTTATCTCCTAACAATTTTAGAAGATTTGCACTTGCTCTTGTGTGTACTAACATTTCAGGAAAATCAGACTCCAGACTACGAAAACTTCAAATCAAATTCAACATATGATATTTTGTTTATTTGAAGTTTGTCTTTTCTTTGAATTAATTTTGAAAGGGAGTGATTGTAATTGAGTGAATAAAATCTCACACACACAAATTAGGAGATCGTGAAATTCAATACTGATCGTACAGGAAGATATTTATCGTACTGGACGATCTGTCAGTTATCTCCTATAGAGCACTTGGAACGAATTGGAACTTGCTTGGAAAAATTTTTCTAAGTCCTATTCGTCCAGGACAAATTTTATTTTCGTCCCGGACGATGGGTTCTCTGTAAAATTTTCGTCCAGACGAATTTTACCATCGTACGAGGCGACCAGTCCTCTGGAAAATTTTTGTCCAGATGAAAATAATTATCGTACCGGACGATCAGCTCTCTGGAAAATTTTTGTCCAGACGAAAGCAAATTATCGTCCGCGGCGATGGGTGCTCTGGAAAATTTTCGTCCAGACGAAATAAATAATCGTCCAGGACGATCGGCTCTCTGGAAAAATTTCGTCCAGACGAACATATTTTCGTCCAAACGATAAACCGACTTAGAACAGTTTTCAGCAGTTTCCAGAACCGACCTTGTAATAATCGTTCATACTGGACGAACCTAGTTCGTACAGGACGATCAGCTGTACGAAGTCATTTCGTACACATATACAAATTGGGTCGTTTCAGATCGTTTAAGTAAAATCATCCAGGACGATCCAGGATCGTACGGGACGATCCACTGCGTACAGAATTGGATATTTGCAGTTTTTGGGCGGTTTTTCATGTCTTTTGTATAAATAGTCCAAATTAGACTGCCACCCAATCTTTTTGTCATTTGATCTTCGTGCCTATTGAGAGAATAGCCAAGGAGAGAGTGGAAGAGAGCTTTCAAAGGAGGATTCCTACCATTGGAGCGAGAAGGCTTCACTTGGATTGCTAAGGTAAGAGTCTCTACTTGTGAAATTGGATTTCTTCACTCTTTTCTTTTTTCCTTCTAGATTCTTGTGAGAAGATCATTCAAGAAGGTCCGGTTCTCTGCCGACACTTGGAGAGTGTGAACAGACGTCGGTTCTCTGCCTACACTAGGAGAGTGTAAAAGGACGAAGGTTCTCTGCCTACACTTGGAGAGTGTGAACAGCCGTAGGGTTCTCTGCCCACATTAGGAGAGTGTGAAAGGATGACGGTTCTCTGCCAGTACTGTGGATTGTGTAAAAGGACGACGGTTCTCTGCCGCACCGGGTAGTGGTGAAAAGAGGGTTTTGTACAGGCTTCTCCGCCTTGCTGTGGGTGCTAAAGGAGAGTCACTTTGTGGTATTAGTGCAATACTCAGAGGGTGCCTCTGAGGAGTGGATGTAGGTCTGGTTATAGACCGAACCACTATAAATCTGGTGTCTTTTACTTTATTGCTTTTACGTTTCCGCACTTTGAATTTCAGTTTTAACAACTCTGTGGTTGAAAAACATTTTTTTTACTAACTTTAAAAGAAAATTTTATTTCGGTTCAACTTTATTATTAAGAGGGTTTAAAATTTTTAAAACTACCAATTCACCCCCCTCTTGGTAGCCGTGGGACATTTACTTAGGCTTAACAACCTAATTACTGGACTCAACAGTTTCTTCTTCAAATAGGAGCGTGGACAGTCTACAAGTGCAACAAGCCAGAGATCTCTCGATTCCATCGAGTATTTTCGGTAAAATCCTAAACCCTAGTTAGCGCACTTAGGGTTAAATGGCGTCTTGCATAGTACGTTTTAGATCTAAAGGAATAGCCCCCATTATTTCTGTTCATGTATAGATTGCATGCTTAAAATTTCGTGCAATTTCATCCACCCAATCGAAAGAAATCGTCAAAAAACCCCTTAGGGTTTCGGATCAGGCCGCAGATCAGCCAGGGTCGATCGCAGCCGTCGATCTCGCGATCGACGGTCGCGATCGGAGCCCTCAGCGGTCTGGGTTGACCGCGGGCGTTAGCACCGCCGTTCCACTGGCCACGTGGCGCCATCCTGGACGTCCATCCAGACCGCGCGCGATCGAACGGCCCCGGGCCGTCGCTGACGTGGTCAAGTGGGAAACCGCCGCCGCAATCATCGCCTAATGATTGGCGGCGGCGCCAATCATTGGCCCGCGACCGCGGAGCCTACCCGCTGATGCCACGCGTCCCGCACCGAGCCGCCGTCCAATTTTTAATTAATAAACATTAAAAAATTATTTTTAAAACCTATTTTAACTTAGAAAATTCGCAGAAAATCCATTTTTCGTCCGATTTTCGCGTACAATACCTCGTTGGATTCGTATCGTCGTCCTCTACACGATAAAACAGCAAGATAGCCTTTTATTATTATTATTATTATTATTATTTATTTATTATTATTTAAATAATTATTTTTTATATAATTATTATTATCTTACTATTTTAATAACTAAATATATATTATCTTACTATAATTTGTATATTTTTTTTTTTTTTAGTATTTAAATGTATTTTTACTAACTAAATATTATTTTAACTATTTAGATTATTTTAATTACTAATATATATATATATATATATATACATATGTATATCTAAATTATTTTAGGCTTCAAAACTATTAAAGCATTATTTTATGATATATATATATATTTTTTTTATATATTATATTATTTATTTTTGATTATTTTAAAAAACTATTTATTGTTTTAAAACTTCGAAAATGCATATCTTTCTCGTTTTTAACCCGATTTTAACGCACGACGTCTTGTTTTGATCGTATTTTGATTCTGCACATCCTGGAGTTTGCATTACACAAATATTTTTAGTATTTCTGTACTTATTTTGAAAAACAGCAGACTGGATTATTTTCAAATATTATTTTTATTATACTTAAACTTTGAAATTACATAACTTTTTCATTTTAGGTCCGCTGTCGACGCACAATACCTCGTTTTTGATGCACTCTGAATTCTGCATATTTTAAAACTATTGTCAGATGAAAATTTTGTCTGCATTTTCTGTAATTTCAAAAACAGTGAAACTGCACTATTTTAAAAATATTATTTTATTGTATTTGAACTTGTAAATTTCATATCTTCGCCGTTTTAAGTCGGATTTCGATGTCCGACCCCTCGTTCTTTTCAGCAAGACGAGCTTTATGTTTCGGAACCATTTCCAGCCCTTGATTTTGGCTGTCTTGACTGTTTTCTGTTTTATCCTATGATTCGGTTATTTTAATATTATTTAAATTAATTATCATACTAATTATTTTTAAACTAAAAATTATTTTCAAACTCTTTTGAAACCTCGATTGGGTGGTCAGCGGGTTTCCCTATACTTACGTATTATGAATTGAATTATTTTTAATTATTTTATTTTCCAAAAATATATTTATATCTATAAGTACTTTTAAATTATTTTAAAACTACTTATACCTAAATTCTAACTTTGGGAGACCCGCTATCGTATGAAATTTTAGACATGGGTTCTATGAATGAAGAGCAATTGTGGGGGAGTGGATTAGTGGGTGATTGAGTTCCAATCATTCACTAATCCCTTCATTAGGTGTCTGTCATTTTATTTTTCGTAGACTGCATGTGTAGGTTGCACCACGAGCACTTAGCCTAGGCTCTCCTAGATTTAAGGACATGGCGTGTTTATTTATTTACTGTACTCCCATGCATTTATTATCCCGAGGGTTAGCGTAAAACATCACTTTAAACTCCTATAACGTAGTGACACCCTAAGGATAAAAATTAAGGACCTGTCTAGCGAACTTAGAAGTTTTCTAGGAGCTAGGATAGATCCCAGAACGACATAAAAACTTCAACATTTAAACTTAGTGACATCATAAACCTCCCTGAATTTTCTAGGATCTTTTAGGGCTTGTTAGATCCCTTAATTAACTAACCCTAATTAACCTGCTAATTAAGGCCCCGAGACCTTCCGAAAAATGCAATAATTACATATTAGGTCAGAAAATTACCTATAATACCTTGAATTGACCAGAATATGACCCTTAACCTTAGATAAATAGGGCTCCCTAGTTTGACTTCAGGTTGACCCCTAATTTGACCATAGGTAGAAATTACCGTTTTGCCCCTAATAAATCATTAAAAATTATTAAAAATTTTAAATTTTCTCCAAACACTTGGGAACACTTTCTTAGGTCATCCCTGATCTTTGGGAGTGATTCCAACCAGTTTGGAGCTTGTTTGGAGCAAAATAGTAAAAAGGGCCCTTCCTTAGTTAATTTAGAAAATTCCCTTAATTGCCCGAAACTTAGAAAATTCATAACTTTGGATAGGAAACTCCGATTCCAGCCTACTACCTGTCTAACTACTCGTATTAAGGTATAGTATTTTCCTAAGGTGATAGGAGATCCAGATTTAGCCTGTTTACCATAGTGACCTTTTTGGACCCTTAGTCTAGTTCCTAGGAGGACCCAGGACTTTCCAAAATTGGCTAATATAACTTTAACTTCAAATATCATCACCCTAAGTTCCTAAAATTGATCAACAAACTATATTAACTAAAATGCACCCCAATTCATTAATATTTAAATTTCAACAAAAATTTCCTTTTCTGGCCTTCAACAAACTTGAACTTTAGACAATTTTAACTAACTACCCATATTAGGATTTATCCAAACCACACTAGCCTTACACACACATAGAATGGTTTGCTAGGACACCACTTCTAGATCTAGGTTAGGCTGCTGGGTTTTATTTTTGCTGTGTGCCGGAGCTTTTCGTAATTTTCACTGCATGCTGTTTGAAAATTGAATTGCTGTGTTTGCTTACTTTTCTTGCACTCTGTGATGTGATGGGCGCTAGATTTACCCCTAGGTTAGGAACGTCATATATATATATATACTGTTCTTCTATGCAGGTGGCCATGCTCAAGCTAAGAAAAGGGGGGCACCGTTATGATTTCTAATATTGTCTTATGTAGGTGCTTGCTCAGCCCCCCTGATATAATGAGGGCTAAAATTATTAAATAATTAGAATTGCTACAGATGGAGCTGCTTAGCCCTCAGAGCATGGCTTGGCACAGGGTCAATGGTGTTAGCATTTTCATTTTCATATAAACTGCTTGGGATGATTATTAGGATATCCTTGCAGGTGATTTAGAATTTACTGCTTTTTCAATAAATGTAAATTTGTATGTAATAATTGTTAAGAGTTGTGAAAACAACCTTTGAGTTGGGATATTCTTATCCAGCTTGAATTCTAAAAGAGGAAGGCATCCCTAAGGGGAGAGTCTTCTTCCATTTGGAAGATCGAGCTGGATGGCTTTAGATATCCAAATAGAAAAAAGCAATACCTCCATATTGGGGGAATTGTTTCTTCGTTTGGATATTCAAGCCACGACGGATCCAAGGAGTCCAAGGAGGAGAGATCCAAGGAGGACAGATCCAAGAAGTCTAAGGAGAAGATACCCAGAAGACTAAAGATTTGAAGACCCAATATCCCACTCAAAGTTGTTGGCGTCTGTCATAGGCTTAGAAAATCCGGGTTGTTGGCAGTGGTGCCCGGCCACTTTACTTTTCTGCATACCCTGGGTTGTAATTAAAGGGCAGTTGGCCTATGGACATTTACTTGATTAGTTGGATTTATATTGATGTGTTTACCTGATTGCGCAGTAGAATTACCTGCTTTTTCTAGGTTTCTTTCTTGCATGCCGCTCTTGTTTTCGCCTGGATTCCGTTAGGCTCTCTAAGGACTAAAAATTCTTCTACTCATAACTAACTCCTAAAAGTTTAAGTTTTAAATAACATAGAAACTTAACGAACCTAGGAAATTGCCAGAATCGTCCGGGGTCGCATGCATATTACTGCATCTTCTCTCTCCTTCTAATAAGACATCTCCCTACCTGTGGGTAGAGTCCGGATAATCTGGCCTATGAGGATGAAGTGCCGGACCTAGGGAGACTCAGTCTTTTCTAAAAATTATTTTATATTAAGCCTGTTTTTAAAATCCAAAGCATTCATGAGCTGACATTTCAACTAGCATGCATTGCATTAGTAACCAACTAATTAAAATTTAATTGCATTAGCTAGGGGTATTCACCCAACATAAGTCCAGGACCACTTAGGAAATTCTCTAGATGTCGGTCCTCTTTCCAATAAACTGTACCTCCCACCCATCTTTCATAACTGACTTGACAGCATGGTTTTAAATCGATTAGGTGGTTAGCTGGCTCCCCCAATCCAGGCCGGGATAAGTCCAGATCTTTGCATCGCATTAGCTAGGACACTGGTCTTAGTGTGTGTCGAACACTAAGTCCAAACTAGATTTAGGATTTGAGGCTATTACATTCGGTCTCATAGTATGCCTTAAATAGTAGGTAGGTCCCTTCCTTTTAGGGACTATAAATCCTACTTATCTGCGTCACAGGATGACGCCACCTCTATCCTTCTCTCACGCATGTGATCGAATGTTTGATTTTGATTTTCTCCAGTTTCTCTCTAGTACCCTAGAGCCTCTGAATGTTGGTTTGAGCCACGCATGTCGATTCAGCCCTTCGGACCTTTCTTCCCTTTGAGTAGGATTTCCTAGTCTATACCCTTGTGCCGATCCCATTTTAAGAGAGGATAATGTATAATCCTTAATCAAGAGTTTTCTCAGGCTCCGGCCTGGGATGTAATTAACCACAAAGGCTTGCGCCCGTGGGAAACTTGGTCCCACATCTACTAAACCCCATTCGAGCTCTTGCATCGGGTGGGGGAAACCCGTGACTAGGTCGTGTATATTACTATCCATCGAGGTGTGTTGGCGTCAGCCTCTATCCTCAATGGTTAGTCATATGCACGATCCAATCTGCCCTTCCAATCGACCCGTTCGCGCGGTGTTCCTTTCGGAGGTCCACAATATCACCAAACTATAGTATTTAAAAGAAAGCCTGTTAGTCCATCAACTTGTACATGTTAGTCAATCTCTAACAAGTATTAGTAAAATCAATCTTTAATTATTCTCACACATATTGTTATTACAGTATTATAATAGTAATAGCAACCAGCTATTACCCAATCAAATGCTCATATTCAGTCACAATGTTTGTATTACAAGTATTCTTATACTAAAAGACAAAAGTTATATTCGATATAAATTGTATAAAATATACTAACATTCATTTTACGTAGTAAAATTATGAATTCAACTATTCAAAATATCTAGAATAATCAATACTATAACATATAAAAAGTTATGCAGTAGAAGTTTATTAAGTTTGGAGAAAATGTACACAAAAATAGTTAAAAGGAAATTAAATGATCAAAATCAAAATCTTTGAAAACAAAAAATAATAAAAGTCACATATCATAATCTGAACAAATTTTATAGAAGAGGTGAAATAGATTGGTGACTAATATGTGAACTTTCTCTCTCCTATCTCCTCTTTCCCTCCCCTTCTCTTCATTCTTCCATGGCAAGCCACAACACTAGTGGAATGAGGGAGGTGAGTGGAGACAAAATATATAGAAAAATAATTTTACTATGTAGTGCCACTGCACAATGACCAAGGGCCGCAGTGGTGTGTTAAGTGTAAATTATGTATTATTTATTATAGTAAAATTTAATTAAAATGTGTTATTTTTGTTATGTTTATACATAAAATATTCAGGAGAAGGCAAACATTTGTAAGTATCGAACGAGCGTCGTAGCACCCAAAAATTCTGCATTGAAGCCTTGCCATCTATAATGCCCCAGTGCCTAATTCAAACATTATATTATCGATCACTATATGGTTTAAGAAAAAATAGTGCCACAATAGAGCCAATGTCAGCACCATTATGCTAGAAATTAGTGTAATACTTATATTTGTTCTAGTTCAACGCTGTTATGATGAGCTACGGTGCTAACCTTGAAATGTTGGCATACATAGACATAGGATGTTAAACCTTCTATATTCTATGGAGACATTATAATTGTATGAAGGCCCTAAACCTCCCTTTTCACCCCTATAAGCTCAATAATGATCTAGGGATGCATATACTATGATCCATATCTAAAATTAAGAGTTTCATTAAGAAAATCATATTATTTTGCATTCATTAGTCAAAAATACTTTAATTTATTAGTATTTATTTTCTTACAAGCCTTTGTTAAGTGGCAAAAACTTCAAAAAAAAAAAACTATTTTACATTCAGTAGGATAAATTATGCATTCATTGTCAGGGAAGTAACATGTATATTATAATTTTAAATTATATTATTAAACTGGTTGCATATTTAGACCTACTTGTATCTAGTATCTTTATTATTGTTATTTTTGTTAAAATTTTGAAAAAATACAAAGAGGTTTTTATGTCTTGTTTAATTTTTATTCTTTGTTTCTTTTTTGTAGCATTATTATTGTATGCCTAGTATATATAGTAAGGAGCCCTTGTTGTTTAATTTTGCGATAGAAAGAATCCTCACAAAAGTTTTAAAAATAAAAATATTTTAGAGATGTTTGAGTTGTTACAAGATTAGGACCATCCTAGACCTCTTAGAGAGTATGTTAACCCTGTAGTAGAAGAATCCACCAGAGTATTAATAGATATGCTATTCATGCCAATAAATTTGAACTGAAATCGGTCATAATTTAGATGGTTTAAAACGACTAGTTTGAGGAAAATTCTATTGAGAATCCCAACCAACACTTAGCTAGCTTCTTAGAAATATGCATTTTTTTTATTTTTTATTTTTTTAGCTTCTTAGAAATCGGCATAATATTCAAGTATAATAGTGTTATTAGGCTTCATTTATTTCTAATTTTTCTAAGGGACAAAACTAAGATATGGTTGAATTCTTTCACCAAAGGCTTTATAACCACTTAAAATGAGTTGGCACACAAATTCTTAGTTAACTATTTCCCACCTTCAAAAATTATCTTGCTTAGGAGCGATGTTACATCTTTTGCCTAGTTTGAAGGAGAGTCAATTTATGAAAGTTGAGAGAGATTTAGGAAAATGCTTAAGAAATTCCCTCACCATGCTTTACCCAATTTGTTAGTTATTCAAACTTTTATAATGAATTGGTAGGATCCCTTAGGTCAATTATAAATATTGCAACTAGAGGATCTTTGATGTCTAAGCCATTTGAGGATTCTTATGAATTAATTAAGAATTGCTATAAATAACTTCCAGTTATCTTTTAATACGGTGAATCCTAAGAGTGTAGTTTGCACATATGAATCATATGCATTATTTATTTTGACTACTCAAGTAGCTACAATTTTTAAAAGTTAGACATTATTAGAGTTATTAGATTTAAACGAGAATTTGACTTTTAATAGGACACAATGGAGAAAAAGGATTAATGTAGCCGACCCCACGTAGTGGGATAAAGGCTTGATGTTGTTGTTGTAGACATTATTAGAGTTAGTTCACGATTAGAAAAATCTATGTAATTGGAAGAGCATGATTTAAATTCTTTTGATGATAGTAATGCACTAGAGATTGAGAATGTGAATTTGATTGGAAGATAAAATAATTTCTATTCTAAAACATATAATCCAGGTTGGAGGAATCACCCTAGTTTTAGTTGGTCAAATAATAATATTAGTGGTAATAATCAATGAAATGTAAGTTAATTTAATTAAGGAGAAAATTAGAATAATTCTTAGTAACCTGCAATAAATCCTAGCCTTCATATCCCTTAGGTTTTAACAGAAAAAATTTGTTTAGAGAGAGAAAATCACCTTTGGAAGAGGTTGTGATTTAGTTAAGAACCCAATTACAAAGTTAGATTACTTTAATTAAGAACTTAGAAAATCAGTTATGATATCTTGTAATCTCTTTTAGTAGTAAACCCAATGGATCATTGCCAAGTAATAATAAAATTAATCCAAAGGAAAAAAGAAAAAGAGTATAGTGGAGACCACTTGAGAAGTGGTGGTGATTCATTACAACCAAAGTAACAAACCAAGATAAGTCTGGCTGAAGATAATAAATTTAGCATTTTTGGGAGGCAACCCAATTCTATTTTTATGTTTATATGTTTTGTTTTGTAATTTGTATTATGTGTGTGTGATTTTAATGATTGTAAAAAATATATTAATTTTAATTTTGACATGTTATGAAAAGTTTCTTGAGAAAAGCTTGATGTGCTAAAAATTGAACTAGTGTTGTAATGTTAACTTTTTAAACGCTGCAGCATTTGTTAGTTAAGAACCATAGCATTTAAAAATAAAATTACAACAGTGAAGTCTGGAGAAACATTTCTATATTGTACTGTTGCAGCGCTTAATAGTAAACGCCATAACTCTAATATGAAATACAGAGCACCTCAGTGCTATACTACCAAGCACTCGAACATTTGATTCATTTTCTATAGTAATAATGGCAATGCAGTCAACATTTCATACTTTAATAACTTTTTATTATGAAACTTTATTAAGCACCAAGTGATTTTTTATGACACATGGTGAGGTTAAAATCATTATTATGTTAGTTAAAGCGTCATGATGATAGTCTTTGTTAGTGCCACAGTGCTCATGCATTTTAAGTGTTGCTACATTTTCCCAGTCAAAAAGTTGGTGCTTCATTTTTTAATGATGGCATCACATCGGCACATAGCCTATACCACTACAACATTTTTCTATTTGATTTTTAATCATTTTCTCTATTTTTAAGCATTGTAATGCTAATCCCATGAGCAATACAGTGCTCATGATATTTATATATAGGATATGTATGTTTTAGATTCTCTACCACATTTATTCTCTATTTTCTCTTCAACGTTTTTGCATTTTCCTTGGTTAAGCTTTGTGAGTAATGACCCCAAAACTATTTGGAAGCAAGAAGCATGCCTCATCCTCCTATGACAAGAATATATTCATCTCTACTAAGGCTAAGCAAAGGTATGGGGTATTTGTGGTAAATAATATAGATAATCCGTGAGTGAGGCTTTCTAAACCCAGGTAAGAAGGTAATGTAATTAATTATAAATCGGGGTTGGGAGGTTTTGTGTGAGGAACCCCATGTTATTATAGTTAATATGGTGAGAGAAATTTTTACAAATGGGAAGGAAATGATGGATAATAGGTGCTTTTTTAGAGATAAGTGGGTACCATTTGACCTGCAAAAATTATTCATCTCTATAATCTTAAGGGTTTTAAATTTGATAAGTATACTCCTTTCAGTCTAACCCCTATAAATCTTAATAAATTGCATAGAGTTCTATGCGAGTCTTATAGTGGGGCTGTGCAAAAGAACAAGGAGGATAAAACTATTAATTTTATTGCATCTTGCTTAACCCAACTTTTTAAAGCTTGACACTATTTTATTTCTACTCATCCTTTACCAAGAAAAAAAAATATTACTTAAGCAACCAAGGACCACACTTTGCTCAATTATGCTATTCAGGTTGATTACACTATAGATGTGGGGAAGCTTATTTATTCTTCTTAAACTACATCATTAGGGGCACTACTTATGTGGGCTTGGGGCATCTTCTCTTATTTATGATTTATGTGTTTATAATGATGTGAGGAGAGATCATAGTGATCATGAATAGATTTTTTCCAATTCATCCCTCACTAGAGAGAGAGAGAGAGAGAGAGAGAGAGAGAGAGAGAGAGAGAGAGAGAGAGAGAGAGAGAGAGAGAGAGAGAGAGAGAGAGAGAGAGAGAGAGAGAGAGAGAGAGAGAGAGAGAGAGAGAGAGAGAGAGAGAGAGAGAGAGAGAGAGAGAGAGAGAGAGAGAGAGAGAGAGAGAGAGAGAGAGAGAGAGAGAGAGAGAGAGAGAGAGAGAGAGAGAGAGAGAGAGAGAGAGAGAGAGAGAGAGAGAGAGAGAGAGAGCTTAAAAAGATTAGATGTAGAGGAGGGAGGACCTTATTAGATCAGGCCAACTAGTAAGCCAAGTAGTAGTAGTAGTAGGAGGAGGAGTTCTAGGACTCCTAACTCTTTAATTGAGTAGGTCGCTGAGGTGAGGTAGTATATGGAGGGTGTGACTAAATTCTTTGAGGAGGTTAGGGAATGGAAAGCTCATTCCTCAGGTATGCAGGAAAACTATTACCAATACACAGTCAAATTCAATGAGGCTTTAATGGGGATGTTTAGGAGGAGCCTCTTCATGGAGAATTTTAGGTCAGTTGCATTTCCTTACTACTACAAAATACTAGTCATTTGTTTGAACTTGATCTAATGATGATGATGATGAGGAGGAGGATGCGGAGGATCATAAATCAGAGTGATATGAGTCATTTTCCTTTTATTTTCCTTGTATAGTTATTCCTAGCAGGCATGAGAGAGAGAGAGAGAGAGAGAGAGAGAGAGAGAGAGAGAGAGAGAGAGAGAGAGAGAGAGAGAGAGAGAGAGAGAGAGAGAGAGAGAGAGAGAGAGAGAGAGAGAGAGAGAGAGAGAGAGAGAGAGAGAGAGAGAGAGGAGAGGAGAGTGTTTGGATGTTGCTACTTTTATTTATATCTTATTTTTTCCTTTGTTTCTTTTTAGTTCTTTTTCTGTGGGCATCCCCATAATATTGTGATTGTTATATTGTGCTATATTAAAGAAGGATCAGGAGAATAGTGCTCCATGCACAGGTTATTTAGTGTTTATTTTTAGTAGTTGTATTATAGTGCCTGTAAGCTTATTATCATTTAATGAAAATGCACATTTTTAATGTTTAGTTTTTAATTGTTCTTCTTTAATTTATTATTTATGTTTCATTTACATTTTGTTATATTTTGCATGTGCTTAAATGATTAGTATTGTACTCTACAAACCGATTACACTCTGATTGTTTATTTAGCCAAAATAAAAATAGTAATTAAAAATTATGTAAAATTAAGATAATAATAAAACCTAGATAATATTTTGAATGAATAATGCATAATAATTTATAATTTAAACAGCATAATAATTAATAATCCTAAATCCTCACTTATTGTTTTATATGTGGGTAGTGAGGACACCAGATGGCTATTATCCACTATAGCGATAGGCGACAAGACTTGGATTCAGAGGGGAGAAAGCCAGATAAGGCCATAGATAGATGAAAATGGGATGTACGAAATACAGTGAAGGGTCTGTGAGCAGGATTGATGGAATTAAGAAGGGTAGGTGGAAGTCAAATTAAGATGACCTATACATTTTGCTGCACAAACAATACCACCTTTATGGCCCAGAGTTTATAGTTTGATCTAGTAAGATGATATAAATGTGTCTGGAGGATCCACTGGTAAAATTTTCAATCCTTGAATTACTTTATTAATAATTTGTATAGTATATTATATTTGAATGATATGTGGGAGTATGATTATTTTGAATGAACATATGATTGATTACAAGAAGTTTTTGGAGATTTTGAATAAATTTCAATTGATTTATTTATTTTGATATTATTTTTGAATAAAATTGATTTGTTTTAATGTATTTATGAATTGAATTTATCTTTATTGATATGTTTTGTCTATTGATACATAGAGGGAGACATATTTTTTAAGGTTGGAGAATTTTGACTCAAACAAATAATTTTTTGTAGAAGTCTTTTTACGTCAAATTTAAAACTCATCTTCGTCATAAGATATATATATTATTGTGTTTTAATTATAATAGTTTTTCCATGTGTAAATTTTTAAGAAATTGACACTTATCGGTACATGTGGAGATTTTGGAACTGTTAAGTATCTGTTTTACAAATTGATTTCAGTAGTATTTTCTAAATAAAATAAGCTAATTTATGAATATTTGTTTATAATTTTTAAAGATACAAAAAAATTAATATGAATTTTATATTGATAATTGATTAAATTATATAATTAAATAATATTATGTTATTATTCTAATCCTAAATATCTAAAAGTATTATACAACTTTATTCAATTCCTTTTTCTCATCTCCTAATTTCAGCTAATAGAGAACTATATTGAGAAAATAAGATAGAAAGTGAGGAGAGAGAAAATAAATGCCTAGATTTAGAGGTCGCAGAGAGATTTTTGCCAATCAGCCCTATTAATAAATTTGCTCATCTTGTTATAACAAATCATTGCCCTATTTTTATTTTAATAATTTTGTGTTTTGGATATTTTTTCTGATCAATTTTGTATCTCCGTCACAAAAAAAGGATAATTTTATATTGATGAAACTTTCACATCATAACTTTTATTATGTAATAAATCTCATCAATATGAGCATTTTGATAGGAATATATTGAATTTTTACTGCTTAAATTAAAATATATGATTTTTTTAAGTAAATGCAAAGTAAATAAATATGATATTTTTTTCTTACATTTTATGAATTACTATATTTCATATATGATAGTGACAAAAAAAAGTATGTGCATGTAAGCTAGGAAGGCTGGCTGTTAATCCTATAATGAATACATATTGGTTCTCCAAATATAATACCCTACAAATGAGAGTAGTCATATGGGCTTTCCTTTAAATAAAATGTTAGTGGTGTAATCCTAATCGTAGCATATAATTGATTGACTTAGTTATACTGACGTATAGAGGGTGACGACTCTTAGATGATTATTAAAAGTCACCTATAAAAATAAATGATTAATAAAAAACAATGAAAGATAAGATGAGTTTGACAAATGAATAACTATGATAGATAATATATGTACGGAAGAAAACACCACATTACAACTAAATTGTCCTGTCTTACTTTTTATAATTATATTCATGATTGCATTTACATGATCGCATAATTAATAGATATAACTAAAATCGTACTGATATAATATAGCATAACATACTTATTTAGTTTTGTATTGCTCATATAAACTAATAATTGATATTGATTAGAATTGAAACACACATATTGATTATTTAGCCTTGTATTGAAAGCAGTGATAGAGTTTTGGTTATCGTTGGACTTTTATGTCAGGGAAGGGGTCAGGATCGTGAACAATGTTGATGATAAAGATCATCAGGTTCTTGTTTATCTTTTGTAATACATTTTCTTTTATTTCTTTGAAGTCAGGAGCTTGTGATAAATTAGTGATTGTACTCGTCTCTTAGCTATTGTATGTTGATTAATTTTGGGAGAATAAATATAGTGCAATATTTTGAGATATGTAATTATTAGTTTCTTTTATCGGTTATATAAATTTATTATTTTGATAATTTTATAGAAGCTCTAGTTGATTAATTAAAATACATAATTCTACCAATTTGATTATGGTGCGTTACAAATTTGTATTAGAGCTATTTTTGAAAGAATTAGATTGTTATCAAAGTAATAAGAATTGATTTAGGAGTGGGGTAGAAGTTGGGCAATATAAATTATCATTCCTACATTTGATTGATTGCTTTGTATATATATATATATATATATATATATATATATATATATATATATATATATATATATATATATATATATATATATATATATATATATATATATATATATATATATATATATATATATATATATATATATATATATATATTGAGTTTGTGAATTAATTGATTAGGAAAGAAGATTTTATTAGTGGATAGATGGATCCTATCGATCAAGATACACAAAATGGATAGAGTGCAACAGCAGCACCGGTGAGTTCTTATAATTTGATGTAGCTAGCTAGCATGCTTACACAGGCTATGAGTGATGCTCATAGTTGATAGGTGGGACATAAGAAATTAGAAGAGGATAGACATCTATAGATTTTTAATAAGTGGAAGCCCCAATTGTTCAAGGGAACTATATAGCATAAAGTAATAAAGGACTAGTTTTAAGGATAGAGAAGATATTTGGCAGTATGTAGTGCCCAAAGAATCAAAAAGTACCACTTGAAGTGTTCTTTTTTGAAGGAGAAGTTGAGAGATGGTGGATTGGATAGCAAAGAGAGATATTCTAAGGAAAGATAAATACAGTGATCACCTGGATAGAGTTTTACTATCTTAAGAAACTAGTTTGTATCTCCGTCAGCTCGACAGTAGATGTAGGAGCTTTCATAAGATTGGAGCAGGGGAATATGATAGTGTTGCAGTATGAGGAAGAGTTTAATACAATGGCAAGGTATGCACCTCATTTTGTTAGTGTTACTAACAAAAATGCTATAAGTTTATGAGGATTGAAAGATGAATTGAGGCATCCACTTGTACCATTGAGGATTCATGAGTTTTTAGAGCTTGTTGAGAGAGTGAGGCTGGTGGAGAATGACTTGGTTATTCCACTATTCAGACTAGACATGAGCAAGAAGAGATCGAGAGATAAAAAATTTAGGAGGGAGTACTGTGAAAAGAGCAGTAGATTTTTTGACAACATGAGAAGATCAACAATTGAGTCCAGTGTGGGTGTACTAGAGTGTGCCCGATGTGCTAAGAGACATAATTGACTTTATTTTATGATGGATGGATAGTGTTTTAGATGTAGACAGTGATGACATTGAATGGTTAATTGTCCATTATAGTGATAGGGGAGGATAGGATTCAGATTTAGAGGGAAATAAGCCAGACATGGTTATAGATAAAGGACCATGAAATTTAGAGAATACATCGAAGGATCTATGAGCAGGATTGATGGAAGAAGGGTACTTGAAAGTCAAAGAGGACCTGCATAGTATGTTCCACCAACACTATCACTAGAACAACCTAGATTTATAGTTTGATTCATCAAAAGGATAGGAATGTGCTTGGATGAACCACTTGTAAAAAATTTAATTCTTGAATTGATTGATTGCTAATTTGCATAGTATATTATTTTTGAATGACTGGAGGGAGTATGATTATTTTGAATGAACTCAAGATTTATTATTTGCATTATTTTGAAGGAATTTTAATTAGTTTATTGGTTTTGATATTGATTTTGAATCATATTAATTTGTTTTAAATGATTTATGAATTAAATTTATCTTTATTGATCTATTTTATCCATGGAAATGTCAAGGGTGATATCTTTCTAAAGTGGGGAGATTATAATAGCAAGTATTTTAACCCAAATAAATATTTTTTAGGAGTCAATTTAAGTTAAATTTAAAAATCATCTTTTTCATAAGATATAGATGTTGCAAATTTGTAATCAAGTACTGTGATTTTGATGATAAAACATTATTATTTCCTTACTACTATATCATGTTAATTAGTTTATTGCATATCTATTTTTTCTTGCTCACTAATATTTCAAGTTCATCGCTCACTTGCAACTTCAATCAACTCAAGATTGGATAGACTAGGGTTGAGTCTATCTATAATTTCAACTTCAATGTATTTTTACCTTTCTTGAGTCAAGTCATGTATATGGTGGATACTAAATTGAGTAATCTTATACAAACACACTCAAGGGAGTGAGTTGATGAGTTAGAGATGTTTTTATTTTTAAACTAATCGTATAGTATGATTTATATCATACTAGACGATCAATTAACCAGAAAACCCTAATTAGGGCACCCTTTGTTAATTGATATTGATTAAACTAATTATATTTAACAATCCTAATCGTATCGTTCAATCAATTATAATCATAATATTTAGCTGTTAATCACAATTTGTGCAATATTTTAATATTGAAATTTGTGTCTAATCATATACTTAGATCCATATCATATTGTATGATATATGACAATCATGCCTAAATTGATCCTATGATTAAGTGTTTAATTATTATTAAATTATCCAATCATATCGTATAGAACAACTAGAGACAATCGTACTGTACGACCAAATTCATACATGGAATGATAATTAATTATCGCCCATCATCCAAGATGAAATACCATAATTTTTCAACTAATCATATTGGATGATCTGCTATCTTTATATTTTATGAACCAAGCTCTATGTGGGATAATAATTAATTATCGTCTATTATACTAGACAATAAGTACAAACCTTTTGAATTGATTATACATGACAATTCAGTTTGTACTATCTAGAAGTGCTATTTTGTACTAATCATACATGACGATTGTATAATCATACTAGACGATCTTAGACGATTGAAATTTAGAATTTTTTTTTAGGCTCTGTATTTAAACTCTTACATGGAGTTATAAGAAATCTTTTGCTAGAGAGTGTGTTTGAAAGAGAGATTAGAGAAGAAGTTAAAGAGCTTTGGGAGAGAAGAGAGGAAGAGCTTGTGTGAGGGGGCGTTGCAAGGGATTCATATAAAGTTACTCCAAGAAAGGTTCCAACCTATCTTTTTAAAGTTCTTCTTAATTCTTTGGTGGCTCTAGGGAGACATTATACATTTAAGGTCGAGGTTCTCTGTCAATTCCAAGAGGGAGTAAAAGGATTTGTGGTTCTATGTCATCTACAGGAGGGAGTAAAAGGATTCATGGTTCTCTACCATTTCTAGAAGAGGAAAAAAAAAGATTTATGTCTCTCTTCCTTCATCAGTAGGGTGAAAAATATTCAAGGTCCTCTAGCGCACCAGATTGGTGGAAGAGATTTTATAAAGCCTTCTTTGCCTAGATATGGGGGCTAAAAGAGAGACACTAAACAGTTTAGTGCTTTCACTCTTTTGCTTAAAGAATACGTGGTGGAAGCAAAGAGCTAAGGTCAAGTGGATGAAGGAGGTAGATACTAACTCTAAGTTCTTTCACTCTTTTGCTTCGGCTAGAAGAAAAACAAATTGGATTTTTAAACTTAATGATGAATCTGGCTCGGTTATTGAAGATTCCGATCAAATTTCTGAATTATTTTTTAAATTTCTTTAATGGAAAATGGAAGGAAAGGATTTGTTCTCTTAGTGGATAGCCAATTCTGAATAGTTCTACTGATGAGAATGATAGGAAGTTGTTAATCAAATAGCTATCAATGGAGGAGTTGGAGTTGGTGGTATTGCAAGCTGGAGATAGTATTTCACCTGGCATTGATGGGATATCATATTCTTTCATTAAAACTTATTGGAACATAATTAAGAATGATTACTGGAATGCTGTAAATATTTTCTTTATCTCAGGTAGGATGAATTTTGATTGGAAAGAGACTCTTCTTGTACTTATTCCTAAGGTTTTGGAACCTGTTATACCGAGCCAATATAGGTCTATCAGCTTATGCAGGTCAATTTATAAGGTGGTGGCTAGAATTCTGTTAAACAAAATGAAATTGTTGGTGCATAAATTAATTTCTTTGGAGCAAGCTGCCTTTATTAATGGTAGATCTTTGGGTGATCATATACTTGTGGTGCAGGAGGTAATTCAGAAGTTCAAGAACTCTAGATCTTCAAAAGACTTGGTTTTATTTAAAGTGGATTTGGAACAAGCTTATGACAGCATGAGTTGGAATACTCTAAGAAATGTTTTAAATTATTTTGGGTTTCCTGAAAAATTTTCTATGTGGATTATGGAATGTGTAGAGCATCCAAAATTTTATTTGATTATTAATGGTAAGATTTTCAGTTGGATTCATGCTAAGAGCGGGTTCCAACAAGGATGTCTTCTTTATCATTTTTGTTTATTTTATGCTCACAATTGCTTTCCAATCGGTTGAAGCAAAATGATGAAGCTTTGGGAATCAATATTGGTTACAATGTGCCGAAGATTTCTCATCTTTTATATGTAGATGACATCATTATTTTCTCTCATGCCAATGTCAAGGATGTGAAGGAAGTAAAAGGAGTTTTATCCGATTTTTATAGCTGGACATGACAAAAAATTAATTTGGAAAAGTCGGCAATGTTTTTTGGGAGGCATGTCAAGAGAAGAAGAAGGAAAGCTATTGAAAGGATCATGGGATTTAAGGTGGTGAAAGATTTTTTGTATCTTGGTGTAAAAATGGCTTTGAGGAGGCTAGTAGCTACAGATTATCATTCCATAACCGAGAAAGCACTAAAACTCACGGCTGTATGGGGCAGTAAGCAATTATCATTGACGGAGAATTTTTTGCTGATTAAAACTGCGATGCTTTCAATTTCTAATTTTTATTGCACTTTCTCATTGGTTCCAAAAAGTATTCTTAGAGAATTAGACATGTTGTGTAGGGAGTTTATATGGGATAAATAAAATTGGAAATTGGGTTTGCACTATGTAAGCCGGACTAATCTATGTAAACCAGCGAACTATGGTGGTAGAGGCCTTCGCTCATGTGTTGAGGTTGTGGGTGCTTTGAGAGCAAGATTAGCTTGAAAGGTTATTCAAGAAAGGAATTCTTTGTTGTTCCAGGTTTTGAAACCGAAGTATGGGTTGCTTCTTGATGAAGTAGCATATGGCAGAGGAACTTCATCAGCAAGTAAAATTATATCAAGTGGTAAGAAAGCGTTGAGATTTGTGGTAAGATGGAGAGTTGTAAATGGCTGTTCTATCAGTATCCTTGATGACATTTGGATATTGGATAAAAATTTGAGCAGTTGGCCAACCTTTTTTTCGGTTCGAGATTCAGGGGAGGAAATGGTAAAGAATTGGATTTTAAATGGGGAGTGGAATATTTTGAAGTTACAACAGCTATTTGGAGAGGAACTTATTAAAATTATTCATTTGGTGGAGATTTACAGGGATCAGAATAATGATTATTTGGAGCTTATTCATCAAAATTCGGGACGTTCAATCTCTTCTCTGGTTGACAATACTTCGGTTATGTAGGAGCTGGAATGTGGTTATTGGAAATTCTTGAAGAAGGTCAAGTTAAGATCCCAGGTAGAAGTATTTTGGTGGAAATTGTTTAACAGTGCAATCCGAACCTTCAATTTTTTGTATTAGAGAAGAATTCAAGATGTATATGGTTGTCCAAGAGATTGCGGTTTAACAGAAGATTGTGATCATATCACGACAACTTGTGTGAAGATGAAGAAAGTCATTAATTGTTTAAACAAATGGGGATTTGGATTTCAATTTTTTGATTCCTTTCAACAATGCTGGGAATGGATGGAGAGGTATTATAAAGCTCAAGGTTTTCTTATTAATATTTATTGTAATGCAGTCTATCTTACATGGAGGTCTAGCAACAGACTTATTCATGGCGGTAAGGAGAATTGCTCTATGTTCATAGCTTTAAATGCTGTATGTTATGCTTCCATTTCTTATATGTTTGATGGGAAATTGGGACACTAGGGTACGAATTAGTCTTCTATACTGTTAGATCATTGGTACCATCCTCCTCACAATTGGATAAAAATCAATGTTGATGCATCATTGTTACAATCATACAAAGCTGGAATTGGTGGTGTGGCCCGTAACAGTGAAGGAAGATTTCTATTGGGCTATGGTCATTCATGTATTCATTGGGATATTGCAATATGGAGCTTTTTTTTGGTTCATTTTATAGGACAAATTGAAAAAGATTGGATGCAAGACTACCATGGGAAAATCATAGAAGGTGACAACTACAATGTATCAAGTTCTTGCAAAACTTGGGAGGCAAACGGAGAGATGAGCTTTTATTTTTTAAGAATCATAAGTTTGTTTTCTTTAATTGGGTTAATAGGAGGTGTAATAAGTTAGCTAACCTTTGTGCTAGCTATGCTCTTTGTAGTGATTTTTGTTGGGAAGATTTTTCTTGTAATAAGGTTCCTCATATGTTTTCCAAATTGTTAGAAGAATCTAATTATGGTAGTGGTTTGTAATTAGGTTTTCTTTGACTAATAATATTGGCAGCTATTTATGACTTTTCAAAAAAAAAAAAAAAAACGGTTTAGTGCAATACCATGAGTGGAGGCCTTCAGGGATAAACGTAGGTCAGATTTGACCAAACCACTATAAAATCTAGTGTATTCATTCTTTTTACTTTTTCAAATTTTAATTTCTATAATTTTCTATGATTTACTGTGTGGTTGAAAACTCTGATTTATTTTGTTATTGTGAATTTATTCGCCATTGCATTCGTTGTTGAAATAATTTAATTTTAGTGTTTGAAAAAGTATAAGAAGGTTTTCTCTTTATCAAAAGAATTTTTAAATTATCAATTCACCCCCTCTTGTTTAGCATCAAACTAGTTCTTAGAGGTTTAACAACCTACACAAACTTTTAATATATTATTATATTTTAATTATAATAATTTTTTATAATTTTTTGGCACCTATAGGTATAAGTTGGAATTTTTGAACTGTTAGGTGTATATTTTGCAAATAGAATTCACTATTATTTTTCAAATAAATAATTTATATATTAAACTATTTCTATATTTTTAAATTTTCAAAATAATTTATATGAATTTTATATTAGTAATTAATTAAATAATATTTTAAAAATCTTACATATCTTAAAGCATTATATGGACTTTATTCAATTCCTTTTCTCAACTCCTAATTTTGGCTAATAGAGAACTATAATGAGAAAATAAGAGAGAAAGTGAGGAGAGCGAAAAGAAAAGCCTAGATTTGGATATTGCGAAGCAATTTTTGTCAATCAGCCTTGCTATGAAATTTGCTCGTCTCAATGTAGGGAATCATTACCCTTTTTTTAATTTCAATAATTTTGTATTTTTGATATTTTTCTGTCAAATTTATATTTTCATTATAAACAAATGAAGATAATTTTGTATCGGTAAAATTGTTTACCGCATAACTTTTGGAATGTGATTAATCTCATTAATATGAGCATTGCGACAAGAATATATTAAATTTTTACTAGTTAAATTAAAAGATATGATTTTTTGAAGTAAATTCATAGTAGATAAATTTGATATTTTTTTCCTATATTTTATGAATTATTGCATTTCATACACGATAGTGATAAAAAAAGATAGAATGTGCATGTAAGAAAGGAAGATTGGTTGATAACACTATTATGAATACAAATTGACTCTTAAAATATAATGTGCTGTGTAGGAGGGTGGGATGACGGATTTTCCTTTAAATAAAAGGTTATTGGTGTAATTCTAGTTGTAGCCTATAACTAGTTGATTGAATTACACTGATAGATAGAGGATGATGACTCTTTAATGATTATTGAAATCCCACCAAGAAAATAAATGATTAATAGAAATAAATGAAGATAAGGTGAGATTGACAAATGGATAGCTTTGATAGATAATAGATGTATGGAAGAAAACACCGCAATAAAGCTAGATTATCTTGCCTTACTTTTAACAATTATATTCATGATTTCATTTATATGACACTACATTGATATGATTGATAGATATAACTAAAATCATACTAATACAATATAGTATAACATATTGACATGATTCATTGGGTAATAATACTCTTTATTGTATTACATATCTAGTGGGCTTTTTTATTTTCTATGTTAAAATGTAATTTATCTATATTCATATTACACTCTAGCTTTGTATGTAGCAAACACCAACTATAGCCCCACAACATCATGGTGCATGCTGAGTTTAGAATTAATGTAGAGCAGTGCCTTCAATGTCACGATGACAACTTTTGGTGCCACTATGCTCATAAGCCCAACACTGCAATGTTCATAGTCTCAGTGCTTCAATGCTCTAGTTTAAATAGAAATTTAAATTTTCATTTTCATTTTCTTATTTCAAAAATTAGGTTGTCGCACAACTTGTCCATCCAAAATGAATCCCACCAATGGCACTTTCTTACTCTCAAGGCACTACATATTGTCAACTGATTTCTCTACCCTGAACAACCAATCTTCTACAGCTTGAGGTTCTACAACTCCTTGAAAATAAGGAGGTTTCAATTTCAAGAATAACTATAAATAATGATCTTTCTCATCTCCCTTAACACCAACATCTTACTCTAAGCTTCTTCTATTTACTGTATTATTAGCCCAACAAACAAATCATTGTATTTGGTGTTACTACTTCTACAGTACTATGAACAATAATAGCTTTAGAACTCTATCCATCTACTATTTCAAGCAACAACACTTTAAACTATTTAAACAAAGAGGGTTCAATAATAAGCTCAATGACTTAATATTAATCATACAGAAATTAACATTAAACTACATAACATCTCTTTCCTTAAACTTAAAAATCATTTTCTATGGCTATGGTGTTAATTAAATTCCTTCCCACTATTGCTCCGTTATTATTTATAATGCCCCAAGACCTAAGGGAAAAATTTAACCTATATTAATTATAGATTAAACAACCCCCAATTACAACATTCATTATCAAAGCCATCTAATCTTCCAAAATTAAAAATAAAAATATGCACAAAAATCTTCTTTAGATTTTCATTCATCTATAGATCCAAAAAAATAGTTCATAATACAATGAATTCAATAAATAATCTAAATGAATTCTAAAATAACAAAATAATATGTACCTTGCAGTTCCAAAACATTTGCTCCCTATCAGAAACAACCTACTCAGCAAGTTCTTCCCTTTTCTTAAAATATTTTAAATAATAATATAAGTACAAAACTCGGTACGCCAACCTTTCTCCATAACATAATTTAATCCATAATTGATAATTGAAAATAAGAGGGATAATAGAGAGTTTACCTTTTTATTCTATAATTATAATAGGCTAAAGTATATGATAACATGAATGCAGAAATGCACACATATCCATGCCCATTAATAACTCCCATTTATTATCTCACAAAGCCAATTCTATGGTCGGGACATAACAAATAATATAAAATGTATATTTACATTAGGCCTAAACATAAAATTCATAGTGCACTTTTATTATTGTACAAGAGCTCCAAAATTCCTTGAAATATATAATGTTTCACATGTAATGCAAAACTAAAGAATTAAATAGAGAGTACCCAAGTCATCTAATTTTATAAAAGTACTTCAAATTTCAAATTCCTAATCAAACATTCTAGAATATTACTAAACTCGCAGACTATATAACATGTCAATTCATCATATTTTGTCAACTATACAATGGTTCAAAATTTGCACATTTATCTAAAATTATTAGAAATTCATATAGAATAAACTAATTTGTGAAAATTTTTATTCTTATAGTCAAATTAATTAGAATAGATTGCAGAGCATTATACTAAAAGTTACATAGTGAAAATTTTCCAAATTTAAAAATAACAAAATTTTTAGTATATCTTTTTATAAGAACACTGAAATTGTAATAAAAAATATAGCATAGGTTGCCTATGTTGAGTGAGATAATTTCCTTAGCTAACTTGATAGACAATTCTTGAGTTCCAGCCTCCAAAACCTCTCTTTCTCTTTCTATTTCTCTCTCTTCCCCTTCTCTTCTCTAGCAAGAATGGTTGGAGAGGTAAGGTGCTTAGAAAATGGATTTAGATACTTACTATTTTAAAACACTCATTTCAACCTAATACTATAGCTCCCACATTTTCATCGTCGTAGTGCTACCTGAGAATCTTTTAGATTCTCCTAAAATCTCATGAACAATTATCTAGGCACTGTAACAATGCTTCCTAATTCCCCCTAAGAACTAGCCCCAAATAGAGAGCTCAATATCACAACGCCAGTGTCCCTAACATCACGATGCTAGCTGATCACTTATGTGACATGCATTTCCTCTTTCATAGATGAAATTATGAACTTATCTAGAGTTAATTTACTACCACATGGCTTATGAAATATAATTAAATGAACATTAAGTCAATTACCTAAATTTTGAGATGACTGGTGCAATTCTCAAGCCATGATCAATACCTCATACTTAGCTTGATTGTTGGAAATTTGAAAATCAATTCTGTGAATGTGAGAGAGCACTATTCTAAGTGAGCTTCATAAATAATTTCAATATTGACTCCTTTTTCACTAGAGGAACCATCAACATAAAAAGACCACATCAAGTTTTTTAAAAAAATTTATTTTATAATTTTTTTATAATATCCTCTTCTTCAGAGTTGACTATACTAAAGTTGGCAAAGAAACTCATTAGCTTCTATGCCTTGACAGCAATCCTTAGTGTGTAAAAAATATGGAACTTATTAACTTCCACGAACCATATAAGTAGCTACCTTAAGTGGTTTACCTTCATAGGATTGACTTCAAAGGATGGACGGTTATAATATGAACTAAATACACTGATAAATAATAATGAAGTTATCACACATAAATGATTAAAGCCCATGTAATTTTTGTTATGATTGGATAGTGTGGCTTGGTTTCTTATAGAATTTTGCTCACATAATAGATTAGCCATTATTTCTTCCCTTCATCACTAATAAGTATTGAGCTCACCACCTCTCTGCCAACTTTTAGATACATGAGCAATCCTCTCTCAACTATAGACTTTGAAGTAAAGTTGATAAATATAAAAGCAACATTAATTTTTGTAATATGAGTCTACATTCTTTATTCTAGTTCAAGTTCTTAGCACTTCTTATAACTTGGAAGAATGGTAATCATTTATCACTTGACTTTCAGATGGATCGACAAAGCACAATAATTAATTGTATCAACCTTTATAACTCATTTGCATTTTAAGGAGATGACATTTCAAGAATTTCTTTCACCTTTTCTAGATTCATTTTTATACCTACTGAAGTTAATAGAAAACCAAAGATTTTTTGTTTTACCTTTAAAGGTACACTTTAGAGAGTGTGAAGTTTTATGTTTTATTTTTTTAGAGTGGAAAATTTTTCTTCGAGATATTGATTATGCAACTTTGGAATTTTTTTTTAATTCAAGAGATCATCTGCATATACTTCAACAATTTTCCCCTTCATCTCAAAAAATATAATCACCATCCTTTGGAATGTCTCACAAGTATTTTTTAAACTAAATGGAATTACATTATAAAAGTAGAACCTGTCACATTTCATGAAGTTTATCATGTTGTAGTCTATCAAGTGCTTTGATTTGATGATTCCTTGAGAAAGCATCAAAGAAACTCATCATGAGATAGTCAATTGTACAGTGAACTAGAGCATCAATTTTTAATAGCTAATAGCTATTTTAAGAAAAAGACAAATTCATATTGATGTTTTCAACACACATTAGCCATTGATAGTTAGACTTTCACACCATCACCTCCTTTGAAATCCACTTTGGGTATTGCACTTACCTGATTATAATAATCTTCAATATATTTCAACCTTTTCATGAATGGGTTCAATTTGCATAGTCATGGCAAGCTAAATTTTTTGCTTAAATGACTTCATCTTTTTATCAATATTCGGCATAGGATTTGTGACATTGATAGCTATCCATGGTCTTTCATCAGTCAACTAAGAGAATCCACACAATTTTGCCCTAATAATTATTATTAAGTTGGGCCTTGGCTCTTTGTCAAAAGAGGTATTTATTCAAAAACATGATATACATTTTCTTTAGAGATCCACACTTACTCAATAACTTATATAGTTGTTAACCCGGATCCCCTCTACACATTAAGGTGGACAATTTCTTTGTGTACATTCCCCATTACTTTCAAATAGCATGCCCTTAATTGTAGTAAGTGGCCCCTCACTATTACAACATGACATTCTATTAGGAATTTCATGGTGATGAAGAATATAAAGGCGATTGCTCGAGAGGTGTTCAATAATGATTGGTCAAAAATTGCATTATAAATAGTCAGTGCATTCGATACAATAAAGTCGACCATGGTACTGAAAATACTTTCTCTTTCTTCTTAGATGATCAACAAATCAATCATTCCTTCCATCATTTTGCACTCCCCAGAGAAGCAAAATAGGGGACCGAAAGTTGGTACTATGTGAGAAATGTCAAGGTACAAAATAGCCCTTTCAACAAATATCATTGCCTGAAAATGCTATTATTTTTTTAGTAAAATAAAATTCTAATTTATAATCATTTGAGGCTAAAAACCTCATAGAAAATTGTAACTAATAGAATATGTTCCTTCAAAAAATATTTCCTATAGATTATTGGTAGGCGTTCTATTTGAAATATTGATGGAGTTAAAAACCTCACAAAATAGAAGTTCTAGGATTGCACCAATGGCCCACAGGCCACTAGTAATTATGAATAAATACTTGCAATTGCCCTCGCAAACTCAATACTTAGCATGGATACATCTATTAGTTTTCCTTCATAATTTTGTTCATAGTTTTTTTTTTTCACTGGTATTGTGTTGAAAAGTATATTTAATCATTCCCAATAGAATATTGATCCAAAATCCAAAGCAAAACTAACAAAAATAATCATTGTTAGGCAAATTCTCATTATAAACAGTGCAACAATATGTTTTTCTCAAATTTATATAATGTATAACTAACTATTTTTAATGATGACATAAAAAATATATTCAAAAGAGATCATTTGAAATGCAGTTACATTATTAAAAAACTAATAATATCAATTATCCAATTATGTTTTAACATTCTAAACCAACATACGTAAAATAGAAAAACATGAAATTAATCATCCTTTGTATTCTTGCCTTCTTCAGCTAATCACTCTTGTTGATAACACTATTGCCTCTCCATGAAGCTCCACAATTCAGCTCGTATTTAAGCTTACATCTATGATTGCATCTTAGCCTATATTTATCGCATACATTCATTCATTTCATCTATTAGTATAGCCACCTTTTTTTCTTAGCAATTCATTAATATTTATATTTATGAAGCTTGTAATGCTCGATGATTGAGCTTTATATGCATACTAGTGAGCCTAAGCTATATTTTACTTTTGTATTCTTTCTATTGAACGAGACCATAAATTATATTATGACTATTACGTACGTTGATCTAACAAAGAATACCTCAAATATAGAGTCTAACTTTGCACATCTTGAAGCATATATAATCTTGTTAAAATGCATGAAACATAGTTAGTATACATTAGATAAATAATAGCTCAAAAATTTTTAATGCTCATGTAGGATTTCTTTAATTTGAGGTCAACCCATTATTGGTCCTCTTGATGTTGATAATGTGCACATATATAGATTAAAAGCAATAGGCTCTCTTCTAAGTATTCATTTCTATATAAGTAAATAAAATTTAATGAAATAGTTTAAACATCTACTTAAAATTTAAAAATAAAACTTATCAAAGGGCATCAATGATTAGTGTGATAAGCAAAGTCACTTGCATGAAGGAAGTTGCCCATGCCACCTAATTAGAAGCCTAGTTTTGTTTGTTCTGCTCTCTCTTCTAGGCATAATCAGAGCTACTCAAAGCTATTTACAAATCATCCTAGACGCTCTCACCTCTCCATAAAGGTCGCTCACCCAAGATATAAATATTAGTGAATGTGTCACAAATTAGTTGATACTTATCATGATTCGTAGATTTATGTAAAATATGTTTAATTATAATAAATTGTGCAAACTGAGCTCGCCCGCAATCTCTTATTTAGAGATTATTATGATTATGACTTAAGTGTTATAAAATTGGCAATGTACATGCATGACTATATAGAAAAAAAGAGAAACATAAAATAGTACTGATGCCCAATCTGAATGTCCAACTTTATGTATTTGTCCATCGTTCTCTAGAGAAGACACTAGTTTGGTGTGCATTGAAGGTAGAATAGTTGAGTAGCTAATTAATAGTTCTATTTATAAATGAACTATTCCCCTTGATCAATCACTAAAGCTGACTTCATATATTAAACAGCTAGAGGTGAATTCCTATAGATTGGCAAGTCCCTTTTGAGCTGAGATTGAGTAGGATGAGTCAAATTTTGAAAAACTTGGTTTAAACCCAAATTTTTGAATATTTAGATGTCCATATTAACTATTAATTATGAAATGAATCATTTGTTCTTATTATATAGATATGAATCACGATACATTTCTAATGATTCATTAACTATTAAGAAAAAGAGAAATGTAACCTTATTACATGTATTTAACATTTAAAATAGGACATAACTAAATGAACATCCATATCTATAAAAAAAATATATAAAAGAATTCTAATGATCTTATTTGTCTCACGTAAAAGAGCTAACATCATTATCACAAAACAATATTTTCAGTCACAATTTATTTCATGAACAAATTCAACAATCACAAACTTAACATTTTGCTTCCCCTTATAAAGAGTATGAAAAATGAAAACTAAAAAAGAAAGAAAAAAAAAAAAACATAAAAAAACATATCTTAAATGACTTCTTGAAATCACCAAACCCATTCCATCCCTCTACTAAAGCATAGCTATACATTCCATACCCGCAAAAGCTCCCCATCTTGCATGAGTTGTGACTTAAGCAAAATGTAGTGTGCAAGTGAATCGATCCTACTTCAAAAGGTTATATATGGGGGCGAAATTGCTCAATGGTCATCCCATTTGGTTTTGAGGGCCTACGGGTTGTAGGAGTGCTTCATGAAGCATAAGGTGATTCATCATTCTCATTCTTTTGTAATCATAAAAAAAGATGGCATAACAAGATTGAGTTTCAAAGAAAAAAAATTTGATTTGGCATTTTTTTCCTTAACAAAAGCTGCTGAGCTAGATAAGATTTATTTTTGAATTATAAGGGATTGAAGTTTCTCATCGTCGCGACTCAAAGTTAATCATATCTTGGGGTTGATTTTACAAACATTCTTAATTAAAGATTGGAATTGTACTTTGGATTGAAGGTTAGAAGTTAAGTTTATAAATAGGGGATTGGATGAGGATGAGTGGTTAATTTAATGAAGAATTTTTATTATGTTATCCTAAGTTGTTCTGCTGGACTGAATAATTTTACTTATGATTCGAGGCCCAAGGGGAGGGGCATCTCTTTCATCATTAATGACTATAAAAATATTGATTGGTTGAAAATACTCATAAATATTGGGTTAATAAAGCATGCATGATTAAATGGAAATTGATATAAATAATAATTGGAAGTTTGGCAAAAGAATATCATAGAGAATATTGAGTGGTAAGAAGTCTAGTTTGGATTTGGAAATTTTGAAAAGAACTAAGCAATCACATGTGGTAGTTTTGGGTTGTGCTCAACTTGTGAGTGGAGGCACCCATGGATTTTTATTCACTTTATAGGTAGTCTTTTAAGCAAGTGATAGAGGAAGGATTGTTCTCAAGGAGATCTAAAAGAGAGGTTAAAGTATATATCTAGAGCTTTAGTATAGTAGTGAAGAAAGAGGATTATCTCTTTAGAGACATTTAAACAAGGTTCTACTAGTATAAGTGATGGAAGCCCATAAAGAGATAGGGGACAATCTATAATAAGAGCATAACCTATTGAGGATAAAGATATGGAGTACTATTTGATGCATACATTTACTATTCATTTATTTTTGAGGAATTATTTCATGCATTATGCTTATCTCCATTTATATTGTGTACATATTGGTTTATTGATTGTGTTTCATACTTAAGAAGACATCATAACTAATTATACATATAAATATGATATTATAATTTGAGCTAGAAGATGTTTTGGCCGAAATGATAGTTCCATTTAAAAACCCATCGAAGCCATTTATTGTAAAAAGTTTGAGGATATGTGACTGCTAAGTGAGCTAGTTGTTGAGGAGAAGCTGAATATGAACTATATTTTTTATATTTGACATCAAAAATTTCTGCTGAGTAGGAAAGGATACTTAATCAATTTTTATTTTTGTGGAGTCACTTCTTACATTATATATATATATATATATATATATATATATATATATATATGTGGGTGTACAAGAGAGCCAATGGTAGATAATGAATAAGTTATAAATGAATGGTTAAATATGTGCAGTAGAGCTAGTGGCTGCTACTATAACAGGAGTTGGGTAGTAAAATGATATCATGTAGTGAGCTCATGGAGTAATGCAGAATTGGTTGTGTTTTCATTTGCTACATATATAACTTTAATGGCAAAGACTTATGTGGACAGGGGCGGAACTGGCTTTAACTTTGAGGGAGGGGCAAAAATACAACATAAAAATAATTAAATATTAAAAAAAAATATTGTATATCTATATATTACGAAAAGTTTTTTAAAAAAATTAAGCAAGAAAAATTAAGAAAAAATGTGTAATTAAACTGTTATTAAAAGCATGAAAGAGAATATTAGAACTAAATGTAAAGAAATATATAGATATTTTAGGGCAAGTTAGGACAAAAGAGGACAAAAGAATTTTTTAGGGGGGGCAAAAAAAAATTTTGAGGGGCAAAAAATTTTTTCACTCTCTTATAATTTTTTTTAAAAAATTTTTACTCCTATAAAAAAAAATTTTTTTTTTTGAGGGGGGGCAATTGCCCCCCCTAAGCTCTTCATAGTTCCGCCCCTGTATGTGGAGCATTATTTTATTCATGTGTTTTGTATTCATTTATTTTTGATGAACAATTTCATGCATTGTGTTTATCTCCATTTACATTGCATATATTGGTTTATTGATTGTGTTTCACACTTAAGAACACATCATAACTAGTTATACATATAAATGTGATATTATGATTGGTGATAAAAGGGTAGAATTTGAATTGAAAATACTTATCTTAATTAAATTTGATGTATTATTGGTGATGAAGAAGTTAAATAAATGTAGTTTACATGTTAATGGTAATAAAAAAAAGAATGACTTTACTTTTGGGTGATAAAGATAATATCTATTTCATAATGGTAAAATTGTTTTACTTCTTTAATTTTAATTATTTTGGTTGATAAGTTATAGAAGAACATTTCTTGCACATGAAAAAGATAGAAATAAATCTGTGGGGAAATTGGAAGGGGTTTCAATTTGGATTAACCATTGATGTGCTTTTTTTTTTTTTTAAGTGTAGAAATGATCACTTGAAAGATAAGTAGATTTTATTGGAGATGATACTTAGTACAACACCAATAGCCAGGGCTCCATATAATATAGCTCCAAAAGAATTACAGTAGTATTTAAAATATCAATTATGAGTAAATTGATAGAGATTTTATTAGACCCAATATATCACTCTAGAGAGATCATGTACTATATTTGTTGAAGAAAGATCAAACAATATGAATGTATTTTGATTATGGTGAGTTGAATAAGTTGATAAGTAATAATAAGTACCCATTAATTAGAATGAATAAACTGTTTAATTACATGGAAGGTGCTGTAATATTTTAGAGATTTAGAGGAATTTTTTTTATTATTTATTTAGTATTATAATAGGCATTATGGAAAAATAAATAAATAATTGAAAGTAAGAGGGAATCAAATGGAGTGTTATAGAAGATATTATTAAGGGCTCTAAAAATTAAAAAATAAAATGCTTACATCACAAATGTACACTTACATTAGAGAAGTTTAAGTCAATTAATTCTTTTGAATATGTACCTTTCATATTTCACTAGAATTGAATATTAAGAATGTTACCACACATAGAAAAGATGTACATATTGTGTATATTAGAGGTGATATTTTCATCTACTTCTTCAATTTAATGTATCATTTATTAATATCTCTCATTCGAGGAAAAAAATTTGTGAGCAAGCAAAATATTATAATATAAGTCCATTCAAGAAGTAAATGCTAGAGATATTATCCTATTTTATGATTTGATAGGATAATGTATGTATACTTAAGAAAGTATGAAGTACACATAAAAGAGAAAGCATAACTAATAAAATTAGGGTTCAAGTTGTGGGGCATGAGCACCTCTCTCTATGTTGGTGGCTCAATTCTAAAAACAAAAACAAAAATTAAGTCTTATAGAATTACCATAGATCACTAAGGAATCATTTGAGCAACACATTAAAGAAGAATAATGCGGCCAACAATATAACAAATAATCAAGAGTATATTTAAATTTTGTTTGGAACATCTTTTTTTTATTGATTTCAAAAATAATTTTTAATACAAAAATAAAAAAATATTTTAAAAAATAGTAAAAAAAATGTCTCAAATAAAACCTCAAAGCACCTCACCTTTTTGTTCCACCAGTTGCTCATGAGCCTACAACTCACATCAAACAATGCTCATGAATAATGATTGTATAGACTAATGTTACATAGTTAAACCTAAATAATTGATGTTTACTTACTTATAAAATGCTGTATAATTATATATTTATCATGCTAATTATTACTTAAATGGACTGAGTATGGATTAATAAAGAAAATTAATTTCAGTTTAATTGATTAAAAACTATTTAGCCTTGGTAATAAGTGATTATTTGATAATAAAATTGGTGATTTAGAGAATAATTAATTTTAAAATGGTTTAACCATATGTTAACCAAATTAAATTATACTAAAATACTAATCGAAACTGGAGAACTGGGCTTGTCTGGGGGATGAAATATGATACTGAACATCTAAAGAAGAAACAGAGATGCATAATTTCTGGATTCGGGAACACAAGTTTGAAGTATCACACTACAGAAATGCCAAATGCACATACTTTATTACGGAGAACAACAACTCTATCCTCAATAGCTTCTCTTTCACAAGCAATACAGCAAAGCTTCTTAGTCCAGCCTCTTTACGCGTCCAGAATCCTCAGTCTTCTTCCCTCTCCGGAGGAAGACCACAGGGCAACAACATTTTCTGCAGAGGTAATAACGCAAATGAATATGATGACGATGGAAATCAAAGCAATAATGGAAATATTACATTTTTTTTAGTTAAACATTTTTATCATGCCTTATTATAGATCATAAGATGGTAATAACTAAACCAAGCAGAAGCAAGTTTTCGCCCTCTGGTTAATATCCCGCAAGCACATACCCATTAAAAGCGCTAGACCAGACCACAGTAAAATTTGAAAAATTGGTGTTCAATGCTTAGGTACTATAGCTTCATTTGGGACGAGCTTTCTTACTGCTTTTAAAGCAGCTTTTTAGAAAAAAAAATTAAGCTTTAAAAAACAGTAAGAAAGTCATCCCAAACGAAGATCCTATCTCAGCATATTCCTTTCCTTTCACGCTGAAACTAACAAAGAATATAAAGAATGGCTCACTTGAAATAGGATAGTTTAGCTGAGCTAACAAGAAATCTGATGAAGATTGTGCATCTATCATCTTATAAGTGCATACCAAGGCTAAAATGCAGCCGTAACAACCAATCAATTGCACAAGGATGAAGAAATAACTTAAAAGCAGGCTGGTCATAATATCATATTTTGAATGAAACATGAAAGAAATGCTAAATCAAAAGCAAATACGAACAAATATAACTAAATTGAATGACAAACGCAAGATGTTAGTTCAATATTACTTTCAATGAAATTTATGTAGTTGATTAAAAAGTTACATATCAGAAAATAAACACTGCCCCAATTCCAGTGTCACCAAATCATATGACAAGTAGACTGGAATACTTGGAACTTGAGAAAATTATAAGCCTTGGCACTGTTAATCACTCAAAATAAATTTTGACTGATCTACTCTATCAATAAAATAGCAAAATCATTCTCGTAGTCATTTTTTTTTCTTAAGGATCGGGATCAATCAGACCAAATATTTTTTTAAATTTCAATAAACAGTCCCAGCATCATCATCAAATACTGTTCATGAGCCTATTAAGTTTTTGAATGAAATCATTAAAAAATAATGGCAATTCCATTACGATTAAATTTAGGTCCAATTCGCAGATTAATTCTACTCTTTCAGCCAAAAAAATGTAGTCTTAGCCTAACACAAGACTTAAACCTTCCACCACCAATCCACCAACCATAGAAACCCTAACCAACTCCATATCATTTAGTTCTACCTTTAAATGTTAATCTTATGATAAAAATATATGATCAAATAATTGATTTTTGTTAAAAGTGCGCACAAGCATCCCAACAGTTATAATAATAGCTTTTAATGGAACACATATTTGTTGTGTTCTATGATTTATAAGTGTCCCAATATGATATCTTTTAAGACAATTTTGTGTCCTTCAAAAGGCATTAATATTGCAATGGCTCTCCTAGACCACTTGGTCAAGAAGCCCTTACAAGAAGGATATCTACTTGGATTAATTTTCTTGCCAGGATCCACCACAAATATCCTAACCTAAATACCTTAGCCATTCCAAGGACCAAGGCTAGACTTCTAGATCTTTGTATTCAAATAGTCAATTAATAATTGAATAGGGAGGGAGGGGCTTAAGATTTTTTTCACAATGATTCCATTAAAGACTAAGAAGTTTTAAATAGGTAATTTCCATTCAAACCAAAACCATCCAACTACAACAAAACTTGATCAAATCAACAGAATAAAATAAAAAATGGGTGCAACAGAGATAGACGTCTACATTAGAACCACAAGAATTTTTAGAAGGATTATGAGTTAATTCAAATAGCAAACTGAGCAGAAAACAAAAGCAAAAGCAGTGACAAGAATGCAAGATGTATGCTCTCCCATATAAAATCCATTATAAATTAATTAACACACAAATAAAATCTATTATTAACTGAAATACCATGATTTTAATTATCAAAACAGATTCATATTACCTGTACAATACACTTATCTGGCTATCTACCATAACATCCTGAAACCATGACTATGGTACTGACTATATATTGACCATATATAAAATGATCAATGGTTTGTATCAAATTGTCCACACTACTAACTTTGCCTTTCCAATACCATGTATACCTATCTATTAGTATAAATGGTTTTTCTTTGATCTCACAATTTCTATGTCGTGATATGTTAAATGTAGGTAATTGTTTGACAAAAGATCCAATGGGGCATACCATTACTAATTTTATACAATATGTTATTTTGAAACTTAATTAAATCCCCAACAAATCTATCTCAATTTTGTCAACATTGCCATTAGCTCCATTACACCACCCAATGCCCCTTAAAATTGTTATATAATCTAAAAATTAATGAACAAGCGGGGATACTACAGCCTTCACTTTAAGTTGTTCATTCTTTAAGCACCATGAACTACATAAATTGTTAAAAGATTTTATATACTCATCCTTAGAACATCTGATTCCATGCAGAATATGGTAACAGTCCTTGCTAAACAGTTTGACCACATTTTGTATATCAACCATATTCACAAAAATTAATTCATTGCTAGCACAAAAATATAAAAAAAGGATGTTAAGAAAAACAAGTTACATCAATAATTTTGTGCAGCTTCCCCATGATTATCGCAGCACCTAACATGTACGGAGAACTGCGTCAAACATCTATGTCATAGAAAGAGTGATTTCCAGCCACTGAGAAATTAAAAAATATGGCTTCCCAAATAACATGGGGAGGTTGGCTCCCCGAAGCCAATGTCGCAGATTTCTACCACATCAAATGTCCAACTGACATCGTCAAATCAACATAACTCATTTTAAGAAGTAAATAAAAATGGTTTTAAATACTAAATTATATAAACATACAACATTATTCTAAGATTGGATCAAACAAGGACACAGCATTTATATGATTGCATCTGAAAATCAATTTTTACACTGTCAAATAAATAATTTTAAATAAGATGTAATAATTTTTTCAATCAGATTAATAAATCAGGAACTATATAAGAAAAATCAACAATCATATGCTAACCTGCATAAAATTGTAGCGCTCTCTTCCAATTGATTCATTTTCTGCAATGGCAAAGTATGCCAAAATGGGGTAGTGCCCAACATAAGATGCATAACTGTCACGTTGAATGTTGACAGCCCATTCACTGCATTCACATTACGGAAAAATTAAAAAGGTACCGAAAAAATAATACAATATATAACGGTCGTGAAGTAACTTTCTGAGGGTTAGTACTCACAATCTATTCATATCAGAATGCCCTGTTCCAACATATTTAGCTTGAAGGTGCTCAAGCTGGGAGTTAATGTTAAACCTATCACTGGCCTGAACAAAAAAAAAATAAAAGGCTTAGTTCTCTTCAATTGTGCACTCTGCTTGCATTAGTAACAAATAATGCTATAGCTTGGCTGCACTCCAGCTGCTGTTAAAAGAGATATTCACCCTCTGTCCACAGCTTCAAAAACTTGCTACTAAAGAACAGAAGTTATTGGTCACTATAAAAGAATAAGACAGATTTAAATTAGAGTTAGCTCTACGTAGGGCGGAACAATGGAGGGCCAAATAGAGCTTATTACAGGCATAAATAGTAAATGGCCAACCATCAACAAAAGCTTAAACCAATGAGCAAGGGTTAGTGCTAGTATACCAGATACTTTACATTTTGTTTCAAGTTCAATGTAAAACTATTCATTCTCATGCGCATCCAAACAATATCCCCCCCATAGTAGACATTTCTATCTCTTCCATTGCTCCTGTTCAAACGAAAGCTCTCTAGCACCATCAAAAGGCATATAATGAAAGTCCACTCATCCAATGGATACTAAATAGGAGTAACCAGTTCTTAAACCATTGATCATAGAACAAGTTGCTAAGACATATGGGAGCCACAAATCTCATTCAACACTAAATCCCAGCAAAACCATTAGCTCTAATATCACTTGGTGAAGGCCCAAACATAGCCCAATAAACTAGTTGATGAAGATACATCAACCAAAAGCTTAAATCAAAGGGCAAAGATCAATACCATTATATCAAAATATCCAACTATTTGTTTCACCAATACCATTATATCAAAATATCCAACTATTTGTTTCACTTTTGAAGTGAAACTATTGTCTGCTCTCATGCGCATCTAAACAATTCCACTAATCAAATATCTATTCTCCAGTTTAGCCATAATGCCCATAAAAAAAAAAAAAAGCTTTTTACACAATCAAATGTTATGCACCATGAGCTCACTCATCCATGTAGAGCCTATGTAGGAGTCACTTTTGAAGCCACGAACATGCATAGAAAACACAAAATGCATCAAAACTTAACCAACCAAAATATCAACTCTAATACAACTTATAAGAAAGGTGGCACGCTAGAGGCTAGAGTGAAGCTAAATGCACTTGTGGATGAACAAACACAACTGAAAAGTTTAAACTAACATGTAAGGGTCAATACTAATACCAAAAAAATCTTAACAGCTAGTTTCGCTTTCAATGCGGGAGTATTCTACACTCTCATATGCATCTTAGCAAAAACTCCTAAAATATAAAATTATTTTTTGTTTAATTCAAGACAATGTAGTACTATCATTATACTTGTAACTGATGAATTACAACAAACATAAAATATAACAGATAATTACAACTCTCTTGGGTGGCTATGCCGAATGCTACTTAATGCAAGTTTTCAAAAGATGTAACCAAACCCTCTCATATTGGTGATGCTAATTAATCCATATATCTTTCAAGATTTTACAATTAGTTGAGATTATAATCTTAATTTAGTTGTTAGAAACAAGTTCATGGCAATATGAATATCATTTACTCCTCCAATAACTGTTCAAAGCTATGGTTAGAGATATGAAAAAGAAAGTAATAGGATAACATAGATCATCCATTAACACCTAAATGAATGCACAGCAATCGCTTGCAAATATCACATACACAGCAAACAAATGATAGCTTAAGGAAAGAAAGAACCACATTCTTGCATTCCCTAGCGAACATGAAATTTTGATCATGTCAGCGCACATTGAAGATGACAAAATTAAGCAAGGAGCATAATGATGAACACATAGATATAGATGTAGAACTTCTTGAGTTAGATGTTGAAGTATGAGCTTCACATACATTAATACTTTCTACCTAAAAAATAAACCACTTAAGCAATCATAATGCTTGTCTCCATATCGTAACCAATGGAATGGAAATGAATTATAGAAAAAAAAGTTTCCTGAACCTATAGATCTTCTCCAACCTAGGGTCAGCATTTTTCCGCTTAAAAGGAGGTGAAAGAAAAAAGATGCCATTTAGATTAGGGTTGTAAGGAAACTAGTTCACTCGATGAATTACTCAACACTCCCTCACATATAACTCACTTTATTTTTAATTATTGAAAAAAATTGGACAAAATTTTAAGTTGACAGATGAATGACCAATGGGGAACATTGACTTTCTTGTTCATTTAAGTTTACACATTCATTTTTTTAATACGCAGCTCACCAAGAGCTCCATAAAACAAGCTTATTCAATGATGGTTTAATAGCTTATGATGACTTTTTATTCTTGGCTCAATTAAAGCTTGATGATTGTTAAAATAAAAGTTCGAAGGAATTTGAAGAGGATGTTTGCAAGCAGGATTTGAGTTGGTTTTAAGCAGGATTTAAGCTATATCCTACTAATGCCAAAAACAGATGTTGTAAATCCTACAATATCTTAAATCCTATTTTCACCCAATTTTTTCGTAAAACCAAAATTTACTAAATCTAGTAGTTCAACAGATTTAACGAGCTTTATGTTGCACTCGAAAAGAACTCTCATATCTCCTTGTAATGGAGCTCCAAGTTAATATATTTCTATCAGAGCACATCGCCTTATCTAGTGATCCAAATCCCATCCCTTAGCAGTTCTCAGCCTTTTGTAACACTACTTATAATCTCAATAACAAAGCAGACAAGTTAACACTGGTATTAGAAAAAAAAAAAAAAACTTAGTTGCCTCCCTTCAAAATAGCAGTTATATTCTCATGAATATATATATATATATATATATATACACTATGGCCATGATATAGCATATAATTGTATTTAAAAATGATAAGATTGGAAATAATTGTCATTATTGGGTGCAATGTTAATTTAAGTGCATCTTATCTCTCTATTTTAGTGATAAATGTTGTAGTCATCTAAGAAATTTTCAAATTTAATTCATGGCATCATAGATACTTCTTTAGAAATTTTAACTACAATTTAACTCCAAACAAATTCCATTGTTAAATAAATCCACTATTGCAAACGCTTTTATAGGTATTAACACTAATAATTAACTATCAAATTTTAATTTGATACAAACTTATAGTATCTAGTGTGATCTGATCTAGACTCTAGTAAGGATTGAACTTCTATTTCTCATCTATGCTTGATACAAGGCGATAATCTCATCCAACTTCAATTAATTACTGGGAAAAGAACCCTTTGTTTTTGTAGTTATGGAAAATTCATAGATATCCTTGTTTAACTCTTTTTGTAAAGAATTGACTTATGTTTTTAGCGTATAATTCTTCTGCTAATTGATTGTTATGCACTGCTACTAACTTAATTATAATTAATAATAATTCATGTCATTTTTATGCAATAACAATTAAAGTATAACTTTATTTTTTTCAAGAAAAATTAATATGATTAACTGATAAGATGTTGCGAACAACTACAATAAAGCCATACGTTAGAATAAAAATTGCTTTAATGAATACAAACAAACTACAAAAGAAAGGAGAAAATCCAATAAAGACAATCAGTCCTTGAAGCTTTCAGCACAATTTAAGATAAAATATTCTCATGGCAATCCTTTAGGCATTTTAGACTATGTGAGTCATAAGGAGTTGTCAAATATCAACAAGCTACCATGTAGCCAAACTGACCATCAATTCAGGAAAATTCAAAATAACAATGGTATATTTCCTCAACTATTTTAACATTTATAAAAGCAACCTTTCAACCTTATTGTGCATGTAAATGGAACTTAACTACTTGTGCAACAGGAATGAAGAGATTCCTGAAAAATAACAAGCTGCAATTCTCAAGCTCTAAGCTGCAAGCTGACGAATAGGTGTCCATCAGCACCAATTAGCCAAAGTGTACAAGTACAACCCCCAAGTGGCCAGAGAAATATAATGTTGTTTTAGGTGAGTTGTACATGGAGCAATTCTGATATGAAAATATTATAAATAATGTGCTAAAAAAGGAAGCATGATGTGAGGTTATGGACACATTAAATCAAAGTTTGGGAACTAACTATACAGACATAGTCATTATGACAAGGTTTAAGAACATGAGATCTGATTTCTGATCAACTTTCAAATCATAGTGGTTGGGGATGAGATGAAGATTTGTACGCCATATAGCAAGTGATGATGCATGGGATGAGATCATATATGTACAATGTTTTAGTTGATCTTTCTGCTTTAGGTCAATAGAGGTTTAGTCTACAGATCCAATGACTTAAGCTGCACATAATCAAAAAAATCTTCTCATTATAGGATAACACAAAGATGGCACAATTTCATAGGAATCCTTTCCACTAGTATATTTTTGAGAAGATCTATGGTGACAATATTGTAAAAGGCATGATAACTCAAAGCTCAATGAAAAAAGTTCTAGACACCAACCCGAACGAGAGCAAGTCGAACCATTCATTAATGACTTTATGTCCGCACATGGTGTGAGCTCCACAAATGACTTGTATCAGACAAAGCCATGGGCTGATATAAAGCCAAGGGAGAAGACTGAAACTCAACCAAATCTAGTTCCCATTAATGAAACCAAAAGATCCAATGAGGAAGTAGGTTGGCAATTAGGATGAACCAAAAAAAAAGGGAAATAAGGAGAAATTGACCAAGTTGCTAGTTTGACATAATGAAAATGTAGAGATGCTTAGAGAGACAATTGATAGACATTTTTCATACATGATATCAAAATATTTGGACAAATTAAGTACCATAGAGAACATATCCACTAATATTACAATTGTTGTTCGTGAGACTCTAATGCAAAATAGCAATAATACAATCACGCTTGTGACTTGGCATGGAATTTTTCTAAGCAATTGGAATGAATATGTGCTCAACCATTATCCTCGCTTCCATGCTTGTACTACTTGGTTGTAGTAATTCCAATTTTTATGCAGTTGCATTTGGTTCATATTGCACTATTAAGTGTTAAACTTGCTTTTTATTCAATTTCATTTATGAAATTACTTGCTAGTCATTCTCTCTGCTCAGTTTGTGCTCTTAAGTTATTTATTTGTTGGGCATTGTAGCCAACTTCAACTCTGCAGCCATTTTTTAATTTTTGCACGTATCTTCTTATTTGCTATTAAAATTTTGGATGTCATATTCACTAAATGTATGTTGTCTATATTAATATGTTAGTAATGGAAAATTTTTTAATAGATCAGCTTTCCTAATGAACTTTGTAACATGGTTGGTACAAATCAAGAGCTTAATAATCCTACAATTCAGCTGATAATATCAATTATGGAGGATTTCAGCTCATTAGATGAGGAGATGCATTTGCAAAAGCATATGTTCAGTAGGTCATATACATGGCAATAGTATGTAGCTGATGTAGTTTATGGACATCCACTGTGGTCGTACAAGTGCCTTAGGATTCCATCAAAGGCATTCTTACAGCTTACGGAATTATTGGTAAGTCGAGGCATACTGAGTGACACAAGGTATATGATCGTTGATAAATAACTAGGTATTTTTCTTAGAAGGATTACAAATGCACATAGTTATAAGCAATTGTGTGAGTTTTTTCAACACTCTAGAAATAGTGAGTCGATATTTCAATCTGGTGCTATGAGCTATTGTCTCATTAGCGAAGGAGTTCATTAACTTTCCCCATAGATACTGCAACAAAAAAGGGTTTACTTCTCAGAATTTATCACAACGGTCTAATTTAAACAATTTGTCTATGTTACATCTGGTTGGGAGGGGACTACAATCAATAAAAGGGTGCTACTATGGGCAATGGAGGAGAGAAAGTTTACAATACCACGAAGAAAATGTCATTTTGTTGACTCCGGCTACACTAACACTCATAAGCTCATGGCACTCTTTAGATGATATCAATATTATTTAAGTGAACACTATGGAGAAACATCTTGTAGGTACTCAACCGAACATGGGTTGTAAAATCATCACCACGCATAATTATGCAATATAGTAAAGAGAATATTTTACATTTGGAAAGAGATCTTTTAACTTTTAATCACATGCAACCATTTTCTTTGATTGTTCGAGTAGATATTGTGCTTGTTTGTGCAATGTAGCACAATTTTATTATTGGTTGCTATCACAAACATGATCTTTATTTCAATGTCTCAAACCGAGATGCAATATGATAGTGTTTTCAATGAGGTAGAAGTCAATGATGAAGATGAAACGTAAACACAACAGTTTGGGAGAGAAGTCAAGGGAATGTAATGAGGCTTACAATAGTCCTCAACTTGTGGGAAGTAAGTGCGAGATTTTAATTTTACAAAGAAGAAATTCCTTTTTTTTATGGTTATTTACAAATGCAATACTCGTTGATAATGAGCTAACAACGTCGATTAACTTGAGTTGTACACTAAATTTATGCCTCCAAGAAAGAAATATTGATGTTTGATTGTAGTTTAATCTAACTGAACCTGATTTTCGAGCTACTATTCAGCTTGATTATGATTTAATGATTATATGCATTTGTACGAACTGTTCTCATTTTATTATATAGTCTTATATGTAAATGCTATTTGAATTAAACACTTAAATCTTGAATTATTTAGCCAAGAAACTTATCAAAATTTAATATCTGACATGCCAAACAGTTTTGAGGATTAACATTCTCATAATTTAGTAAATCCAAATTTAGAGGATTTAGTAAATCCTACTTTCTGCCAAGAAGCCCCTAAATTTTGGATCAAGCTTTATACGAAAATAAATGAATTGATCCTGTTGGCTAGACATTATCACTTATATTTATAGCACTAGCTTAGATAATCGGAACACACCTGCATGTTTCCTAGGGCAAATTAGTTGCCGGAGAAAGAACTTCAAGAAATCACGACAACGCGAAAGGAAATGGCGAAGGCTTCGCTTTACACACTGCAGACAAACAAAAAATTTGTGCTCAGAAATTAAAGATTAAAAAAAAATCCGGATAACTGGAAAGCCCTAAAGGATTTATCGGCTTTACGCTCGCCAAACGTTGCGGGAAATCCCGGGATTGTAAATCAACGGATTTACGGCTTATCCCGGATCTAAATCTATTTAACAGTAAGTTAAAAATGTCGTAACCTGTTTATTCCCCATCTTACCTTAAACCCGAAGGAGCGAAGTCGGACGAAGGAACCGAAGTAGCGACGCGCGCAATTACTCCTGCGAAAAGGAAGCCGAACAGCAACGACCAAAAGAAAAGATGAAATACCAAGGATTCGATTAACAATTTATATAATTTAAACAACTAATAATTAAGAATTTAATCTAAATCCTTAATTGATTAATTAATGCGTCTCTTCCCCGAAGGACGAACTCTACTTTCCTTCAGACTCTGCCGGTTTTATGGCACCGTCAATGGCTTTCGCGGAGATCGTGGCCGAGAACCTCCTCGCGCTTCGCGGAGATCGTGGTAGAGAACCTAGAAGAGGGTTTCGGGAATTATATAATTAATTTATGGACCCAATTTTGCCTCAAATTAACTGTAATAGTTTATAGGTGATTTACATATCATAAAATTATTATATATATATATATATATATATATATATATATATATATATATATATATATATATATATATATATATATATATATATATATATATATATATATATTATTGTAATTTTTAAAATATATCAAATTATGTACATAAAAAATATACTTTGTTTTAAATATATTAATATTAATAGTATTTTATTTATGATAAAAGATTTAATTAATAAATATTATAAATAATTTTTTATTAAATTTAAATTAAAATTTAATTTAATCTATTTTCCGCGTCCGGTGACCGGATGCAATAATTTGCCATGCTCAAGAGAGTAGTCCATGTAGAATCTCAAGGCATCAAGGCAAAAGAAGATTACCGAAGAATTGAGAACTTAAACTTTTACTTTTGAGTCATGCTTTCTTGTATATGCCTGGTATATTATTGATATAAAATAATCAAACACGCATATACGAGAACATAAGATAAAATAACTTGACCTTTAATTATCATATTGTACGATAACTTAATTATACTTAACATTGTGCATGACATTTTTGATAATTTTGAAAGATCGAGTTGTATTGATTATGGGAAAATTCAAATTTAAAATCTTGAATTAATAATAATGTACGAAGCAAATCGTATTGAACTAGTTAAAAGAAAACTTGATAATCGCCATATGCTCCGTTTCTTAATAAGGTCTACTCAAAATTTGAATGGATGGAACTATATGATGAAGTAAGAAGTTAACATAATTAACACTCACGTATCCAAGAGCAAATTAACAATCAAATCTCGAAAAATATCGTAGTATGCACTTTGTATTGTACAGGCCGATTAAATAGAGAAATTTCTTCCAAAAAAATCAGCTAAATGAATTAATCATCATGTATGATCTATATGGTATAGTTCAATCAAATAGGGATTTTTTTTTGGGCTTGTCCTAGTCAGCTAATCGCATTGATATATAAGTATCATACTCTATGATCTATGCAAAAAAATTTTATAACGGCAGTTTAGGGTTTCAAATTAAAGTCCTTCAGTATAAATACTCTCCTAATAATCATAAAATATGATTATTTTTTTGTGTGAGAGGCTATTGTTACTTAAGAGATTTGAGAGAAAGAGTCTTTCTTTCTTTCTTATTTTAATATTTTTTAGCATTTAATGAAAAGTTTTTAAATGAGATTATTCTATTTGGTTGTTTACACTAATCATGTTATTGGTCCTCTAATTTGAGAGTTTGAAGTTCTGATTTAATGATCTTTTGCAAAATGATTGTAAGGGGTCTATTTATATTGTGGAAAAGTTCTTGAATTATGAAAAGTTGTGGGCTAGGATAGATGTTTTTTTTTTTCTTTTTTTTTTTCTTTTGGAGAAAAAGAGGTGTAGGGGTTTTAGTAATATGTTGGGAAAGCTGAAGCCTTCTCCAACTTGCGTGGAGCAAAAGGAGAAAGTTTAGTATTATTCAAAGTAGAGAACTTACATAATGGATATAGGCCGTTAGGTTGAACTACTATAAATCTTATTTGTATATCATATCTACAATTTATTTTTTTGCTACTTAAAAGTATCTATGAAGATGATAATATCCTCTAGAGATGCGATGAGCATGAAAAAATAAAATTTATTTTGAAAATTATTATTCTCATCCTTAAGCAAAATTAGCATTTCATTAAAAAAAATGTATTTTAGTTTCAATATTATTTTTAAAGTAGTTGTTCTTATATTTAGGATTGAATCACTTTTTTATTTTATTGAAAATAAAAAGGTTAATTAAACTACTTATGATTTTAGTTTATAATTCTATTACTTCTTCTTATTTAATAAAAATTGAAATATTTCTTAAAGGCACACCCGCTCATCCCCTCGAATTGGTATTAAAATGGTTATTTATTAAGGTTTTGTTTGGGACGACTTTCTTTCTGCTTCTTAAACCAGCTTTTTAGTATAAAATTTTTAATTTTTGTACTAAAAAGCTGCTTTCTGAAGCACTAAGAAAGCCGTCCCAAACGAAACCTATATAAGGCATACTAACTCAAGTTAATGATGTTATGGAACATTAAGAAATAAGAACATCTTTGAAGGGTATTACCTAACCACTAATGTGTGACAACATTTCATTTAAATTCACGCAAGTTGACATGCTATAGCTATATAATATGTTGACTATATAATATATAATTTGGTTCAAATATGATACACTCCACCTCAATGATTTGAAAATGGAAAGAAAGTTGAAATCTCTTTTAGTGAGTTCACAATCAATGAAAGAGAATATGTAATACTAAATTATAAATGTTTAATTTTTTTTTTCTTTTGCATTAAAATTGGAAGACTACAAGCATATCTCTACTTGAAAAAGTGGTAAGAAGATTTGGAATAGACTATGTATTAATTATGAATGATTAATCAAGGTAAACAATCTTACATTATATATTGTTGCATCATTTTGAACTATTTTGTATGCAGTCAAATACAAACATCTTTGTCATGTAGGCATGCTTCATAAAAATTAGTGTATTTTTACATTCTTTAGGGAGAGAATTTTCAAATGCTAAAAAGTAAATAAAAGTTTAAGGTGTTTTGAAGAGTCTTGGGATGCAAATGTGACTGTAATTTCAAAATATAAATATTTATTTTCTTATTCTAATGACTATCTACTTAACTCTTTCATATCTTATGAATAGACAAATTTCTAGAGATAAACATATACATGTGATTGATAGAAGGAGAAAGCCATTGTATTAAAAATAGAAAAGAGATATAATATTGAGTCAAATTGTGTTGAAGATGACTATATTTCCTTTATGATTAAAAAATCAATAACTTCTTGAAAATAAAAATAAAATTTATAATGATGAGAAGAAAGGGGAATAAAGATAAAAAGAATATTATACATACCTCTTGTGTCCTTTGCTTTGAATGTAACAAATGAAGGTATCTTAAATAAGGCTGCCCAAGCCTCATGAATTGATAATAGAAGGACAAAGGTGAGGAGAAAGAAGAAAGTAGGAAATAAAAAGGAAAATGCAGTGTGCCTTCTTGATCAATATTTGTTTAGACTCCTTATAAGCTAAAATTGAGAAAGAAGTTAGTAATCATTGTTTGATGGCAAATGAAGGATTAGGTGACTCAAATAATGAATATTTTTATGATGAGGTATTTTTAATTTAATGAATTACATGCCAATTTCAAGAAGTTTAAGAAAATGTATTATGAATCTAAAATAAAAAAGATAAAACTTTTATGCATACTAGGATTGGATATGCATATACTGCATTAGATGGTGAGGTCTCAAATTTTCATCAAGTTGAGCATGTCCTTCATGTTAAAATTGGAACAACTAAAAATGTAAATAAATATCTCAGAAAAGATGTTCTTGAACTAAGAGAGATTTCACGCATTTCTATTGCAACTTAGTTTTCATAACTATATTTTTTATCATGTGTGTTTTTGATGATTCCAAAATATTATAGTATTGACTACTATTTCTCCTAACATAAATTGGATATATTGCTTTTATTATTTATGTGTACTAACATTTCAAGGAAATCATACTCTAGCCAATTGAAGACTTTAAGTCAGATTAGATTAGGGTTTACTATTTTTGGAGTATGTGCTTTTTATACTTTTCTTGAGTCTAAGAGAGTGTGATTGTAATTGGGTAATCGTGCATACACACACTAGGGGAGTGTAAAAAATTTGTAACTTTTTAAAACTAATCGTATTGTACGATTTTAGATTGTACGGGATGATTTGTCTTTAGCGTACCTCCAGAAAGCAATTAATCAAACAATACTAGGAAAATTTTCTAAGTCATTTTTGTACTTTACGAAGTTAGCTTCGTATGTATACCTTCTAGAGTACAAAATAGATACGTACAAGTTCATCCCAATGAACTCCTACTTTTTTTCTGAAATGTTTGTTATGTACAATCTTCGGTTCGTATAAATGACATCTAGAGTATGAAATGGTTGTGTACCTTTTCATCCAGATGAACAAGTAAATTTTTTGAACTATTCGTACTATATGATCATCGGATTGTACAGACAACTTCCAGATCAGTATGAAATGGTTGAGGCCATTTTCGTACAAAATGAAATATGGGTTGCTTAAAATATTTTGTACTGTATGATATATATTTCGTATAGTATATTATTTAGAGTACGAAATCATTTCGTACTAAATCATACCAGATGAATCTATTCAATATTGAACTGATCATACTGTACAATGTCAGTTCGTACTCAGGTTAATCAGAGTACAAAATTGATTTGCACTAGAACATATGAACAAATTTAGAACTATTCATATATATGATCGTTAATCATACTATATGATCGTAGACGGTCAAATTGAAAATTATCAATTTTTTGGATGATTTTTTGTTTCTTTCATATATAAGGTCTTATAAACGGACTGTGAAAAAAATCATTCTTCATATTTTCTTGAATTGCAAGTGTAAGAGGGATTTGGGAGAGTGTTTGAGAGTGTAGAGAGAGATCTTGCAAGTGACAATTGTGAAAGGTTCACAAGGTTGGCCAAAGGTTAGGATCTCTTTGTAAGTCTTAGTGAATCTCTACCTTACTTTTTTGGAGTTGCTCGTGAGAAGATCTTTGGAAAAGATCTGATTCTCTACTGACACCAAAAGGGTGTAAAAGGATAACGTTTCTCTGCCGACACTTGGAGAAGTGTGAAAAGATGACGGTTCTTTGCCGACACTTGGAGAAGTGTGAAAGAATGACAGTTCTCTACCGACACTTGGAGAGTGTGAAAGGATGATGGTACTCTACCACACCGGGGATAGGTGGAAGAGAGGTGTTTTATAAAGGCTTCTCCACCTTATTGTGGAAGCAAAAAGAGAGTTACTTTGGTAATTATGCAATACCTGAAGAGGGAGTCTTCAGATAGTGGACGTAGGTCTAGTTGGACCAAACCACTATAAATTGCTATGTTTTTATTTTACTGTATTTTACTTTTCTGCGTATTTAAATTTTTATGGATGAAAATTTTAAAATTGATAAAAAATGATTTTATGTAAAAAATTAAAAAAATGGGTTTATATAAGATTCATCCCCCCCCCCCTCTCTTAGTTAGTATTAGAACAACTACATTAGGTCTAATAACCTATACAGACTTTTGAAATGGTATCAGAGCCTACTTTTAAAAATTAAGGTTTATATATTTTTTTGAAAATGATCATTGCTACTTTTGAAAATTGTAACATACCTTAAGAGTATTTGATCACTAGACCCCCATTGTTTGATAACATCCCTTTCAATTTTTAGAAAATATGTATGTATACTTTTCTTCAATCGTTTGACTATCGTATATGGATTTTAGTACATAAAGAATACACTAGGCCAACTAAACTTACAAATGGCATTAGAACTAAAACATTGTTAGCTAACTGGACTATAGAATAATGAGATTTAGCTCAATTATATGCTTAATATTTGATTTTTTTTTTTTTTGCATTTAAATCTGAAGATTACATTCATATTTCAACCTGTAAAAGTAGAAAAGAAATTTGGGATAGACTTTGTATCACATAAGAAGGGACTAATAAAGTGAAACAATCTAGATTAAATATTTTTATTACACGATTATAAACTATTTCACATGAAATTAAATGAATTAATCACTGACATGTATACATGTTTCACTCAAATAGTCACCTCATTGCATTCTTTGAGTAGGGAACTAACAAATACCGAGAAAATGAATAAAATACTTCATTGTTTGTCTACTACTTATGATGCAAAAATAACTACTTTTACAGAGTCTAAAGATTTAATTATTTATTCTATTTGACAATCTTCTTGGATCACTAATTGCTTATGAGCAAGGAGTGACTTAAAGATAGATTGATGCAGGTGAGAAGCAAAAGGAGAAGAATATAGTATTAAAAGTGGATGACTTAGATAGTGATCAGTCTCAGCCTAAGGATGAAGATGATATTTCCTTGATGATAAGACAATTTATGAGTTTTTTAAAAAGAAGGCAAAGGAGACGTTAGCAGTGGAATAAAGTTAAGTTCCACAAAAAAATTAAGACTTCTAACGATGTTATTTGCTATGAATATAGGAAGCCTGGACACATCGAATATGAATGCTCAAATCTTAAAGTCAATCCTAGCAAGGAGAAGGTGGAGAAGAAAACAAATGTGAGGAAGGATAAAAAGAGATTAAAGAGAGTATTTTGGGTAGACTCAGCTTTAGATTTCTTAGAAATAGAAGTGAAAGAGGAAGTCACCAACCTGTGTTTAATAGCCGATAAGCATGATTAGTCAGATCAAAAAGAGTTATGTGACTTAACTTATGAAAAGCTAATTGATGTTTCTGAAAAGATTTATACAGCATATAATAAAAAACTTAAAAAGATGTATACTGGGTTGAATTTAGATTTTCTTGAATTACAAAAATAGTATGAAATCCTTAGGAAAGATAACACATAAATTGATAGCAACCACACGAAACTATTAGATGAGTTTGATGAATTGAGCAAATAGCATGAACTATTGAAATCATCCAACACTGAACTTGAAAAAGATTTTAAAATATTTATGAATAAATTTGACAATAGAGAACACTATTTGAAAGTTAACAATGCTGTGTTAGAAAGTACACACTCATTTTTTAAAGCACAATTAAAAGCTTATGAGAAAAATAGACTTCCACCCACACCTAAATAAATTTTTAATCCTGATAAAAAATCAAAAAATTTAAAATTTAGGAAAAGTTAGTTTTACTCATTTAGATTAAAAAATTCATTTCCTATAATTAAATATTTTTCTTGTAGAATGATTGATCATATATCTCACACTTGTACTATTCATAAGTAAATCATATCTATTGGGAGACCAAAGATGTATAAAACAAAGTATATCAATTATGTATCTAGATTAATTTTTCTAAGAGGAGAACCTAAACTTATTTGAGTTCCCAAGTCAAACGTTTGATTATCTTATAGAAATGCTCTCATACATGACCTTGTGAGAGCATTTGGTATCTAGATAATGGATGTTTAAAATATATGACTAGAGATATTACACAATTCATATCACTAGAAGGCAGGAATGGAGGCAACGTTATATTAGGAGATAATACCACTAGAAAGGTGGTAGGCATATGTATGATTATAAACTTGAACAATTTTATTCATTGAGAATATTTTACTTATAGAAGGCTTAAAGTATAATCTGTTGAGTATTAGTCAACTGTGTGATAAGGGTTATAATAAAAAAAATTTTCCACTAGTCGCATAATAAGCCAAAATTGAATTAATATTTTGAATGTAATTAGAATAAATAATATATACATGATTGATTTGAATTGTATTAAATCTCCTAATGCTTTTTGTCTAAAAATAATTTATGATGGATCATGATTATGGCATAGGAGACTTTATTACGCTAGCATGATGAACCTTAGAAAAAATTGCCCAAAAAGAACTTATTAGATGAATACCCAAACTAGACTTTACTAAGGATCATATATGTGATGCATGCCAGCTAGGAAAATAAGTGAAGCCCTCTTTCATTTTATTAAGGATCTTAGAACTAGCAAACTATTAGAAATTATTTATATGGATCTTTTTGGATCGCTTAGCACTATAAGTCTAGGAGGTAAAATATTTGAATTCATGATTGTTGATGATTTTTTAAAATTAACTTGGGTTAAATTTTTATTTTACAAGAGTGAATCATTTGAGGAATTTATAAGTATTATAACTTGGATTCAAAGAAAACTAGGATGGAAGATTTATCAATTCAAAGTGATCATAGAGGTGAATTTGAAAGTGAAAAATTTAAAGATTTTTATAAAGAGAAAAGAATTGATCATAATGTTTTAGCACCTAGGACCCCTCAGTAGAATGGGGTAGTCGAAATAAAGAATAGAAAATTGGTTGAAGCCATTAGAGCCATATTGGCGGAATATTCACTTCCAAAATATTTTTGGACTGAAGTGGTTAGTACAGCTTGTTATATTCTAAATAGGATGAACATTATATCTAAACTGAATAAGACATCCTATGAACTTCTTAAGAGGAGGACACTAAATTTATCATATTTGTATTTTAGATGTAAGGTGTTCATTCATAATAATGAAAAAACTCTTTTAGAAAAATTTGATCCAAAATCTGATGAAGAAATTTTTTTTGGATACTCTAGTTTTAAAAAATCTTATAGAGCTTTTAACAAGATAAATTTGGTAGTTGAGAGGATAATAAATATTGAGTTTGATGAATTTAACATTTTAGAAGAGTCAAGGTTAGAAGAGGATCATATTGAAAATAACTTCCAATGAATTAAAAAGATAAAATTAAAAGAAAATATGGGAAAAGAAAATCCTTCGCCTAGAGAAGGAACTGATTTTAGATGAACCCAATGAGGGTGTTAGGACTAGGTATAGACTTAGCAAAGAGGAGAACTATTCTGCCTTTATATTGATGATTGAACCCATAAATATAAATTAAGCACTTTCAGATGAATTTTAGATTTTGGCCATACAAGAAGAGTTGAATCAATTTGTAAGAAATGACGTTTGAGAATTGATCGAAAGGCCAAAGAATCAAAGTATTGTTCAAATAAGTGGGTATTCAAAAATAAAATGAATGATTCAAGAGTTGTGATCAGAAATAAGGCAAGATTGGTGGCTAAGGAGTATAATCAAATAGAAGGAATTGATTTTAAAGAGAATTTTACCCCTGTAGCAAGACTTGAAGTAATTAGGATTTTATTAGCTTTTGTATGTTTTAAAGGTTTTAAATTATTTCAAATGGATGTCAAAAGTATCTTTTTAAATGAGGTGATACAAGAGGATATTTATGTTGAGTAACCTCCAGGTTTTGAAAATTTTAAATTCCATATCATATATTTAAATTAAAAATTTATTATATGGACTGAAATATGCACCTAAGGCTTGATGATATGAGAGGTTAAACACTTTTCTATTATAGAGATCTTTTATTAAAAGAAGTGTGTATACCACTCTCTTTTTGAAGAAAATAGGAGACGATATACTCATTATTCAAATATATATTGATGACATTATATTTGTATCTATAAATAAAAATATTTGTGATGATTTTTAAAAAATAAAGAGTAGTGAATTTGAGATGAGTTTAATGAGAGATTTGAGTTATTTTCTTGGTTTTAGCATAAAGAAAAATGAGAAAAAAATTTCTTAGTAAGTCAAAGTATATTAAGAATATTCTCAATAAATATGAAATGAATAATGCTAAACTAGTGACTACACCATTAAGTTTCTTAGTTCAATTAGATAAGGACCCTAAGGAAAAATATGTTGATCAAAAGAAATTTAGAGGTATAATTAGATCATTGCTTTACTTGACTGTTAGAAGATCATATATAATATTTAGTGTTTATTTGTATACTAAATTTCAATCTTATCTAAAAAAATCACATTTGATAGTAGTAAAAAGAATTTTGAGATATCTTTTTAAAACTCAAAACTTAGAGATTTGGTATCCTAAACACAACTCTTAATTTAAAATTATTAGATATTCTAATTCAGATTTTGCAAGTTATAGGGTTGATTGGAAAAGTATATTTGGAACTTGTCAATTCATAGGAAATCCTTTAGTTTATTGGTCTAGTAGAAAACAAAATTCAGTAGCTCTACCAATTGATGAAGTAAAATATATTTTCTTAGGTAGTTATATGACACAAATTCTTTGGTTAAAATAATAATTGATTGATTTAGGATTTTTAGTTGGCATAATTTTGATTTTTGTGATAATACTAGTATCATATGCATTTCAAAGAATCATATTCAACATTCTAGAATCAAGTATATAGATATAAGGCACCACTTCATTACAGATCATATAGCTAAGGGAGACATTGAATTGAATCATATTACCATGGAAACTCAACTTGTAGATATTTTCATAAAACCATTGGTCTTTGACACTTTTCGTACCTTAAGAACTAGGTTAGATGTGATTGATCTTAATGCTTAAATTAAAAATTTTGCAAATTTGATGTGTTGTATATATGTGTATGTTTAATTTGTTTTTTGTTTATTTGTTATATTTGTTTTGTTTGTTTTTCTGTGTTTTATTGTGTATTTTTCATTTTTGTTTTTGTTTTTATTGTGAAGAATGTCACTTGTTGAAAAATAATTAGTTTTGAGAAGTTTTTTTTATTACCATGCTTTGTTTTCTAAGTGTTCTAATCATGTTGTACAAAATATTTTCATCATATATGAATTTTGTACTATGTGCATGGTAGGTTTTGGAGTTGAGCACGCAAAACTTAGTTTTTCATATGTTTTGTACTATACAATGACATCATCATACTGTACGATTTATATAGATTCATCTATATGCTTAGGGATGGTTTACTAGTTGGGGTCAGTTATTTATTACTGATCATACGTACAAAATTTTATTTTATCTATAGGATCCAGTCGTTAGTTTTTTTGGGGACGAACCTTACTGTCTTTAAAATGATCTTTAAAATTATGATCATCCAGCACAAACACCTGTTCATTTGTATGATCGTGTGGTCAAAAAGCCTGTACGAAAGGACCCCTCAAAAATGACATTTTATGAAAAGCCGTTTCATTTTTGAACATTTTCTTTCGTACATACAAAAATAATTTCATCCCGTATGATTTTAAAATTGTATGCATGATTCAAATTTCATATTGTATGATAGATCATTTTCCTTTAAAAAGAAGGGTCTTTAAAATCATTTTTCATTCACTTTTTTATCCATTTCAAATTCTTCTAAAGCCCTTGTCTTAAGAATGGCTAGTTCTAGCAAGCAACCCCATCTTTCTAAGGGTTTCTCTTCTAGAAGTAGTGGTGGTGAAAACTTCCTTTCTAAGGAAAATGAGGATGCCTATTTTAAGTATTCTACTGCTAAGATCAGCCCCTCTAGACTTCTCATTCAGGGTGATATTCATTTTTCTATTATGCCCTGTTTGCATTGACTCAGTTCTCTTTCATTCTTACCCTCATTTATGCCTACCACAAAGATACTTTCCAATACTTCTTGACCAACATGAGATTTAATGAGGACCACTCTAGGATTAGTTCTTATGTTCAGAAACAATGAGTAGAAATTACCAAGAAAGACTTAGGTAACTTTCTTCTTTTGAGAACCTTAGGCACTCGAGCCCATACTTTGACTTCTAGGGCCAATTTTGATTGGATTGAAATTAATAAAACTCTTAGAGATGTATCCCAAGTCTGTCATTTGTCTAAGGTTTACACTTTACATCAAAATGCCTGGGTCATCCAACATATTTTGAGAACTTCTATTATCCCTAAAGCTGGTGATCATTTAAATATGACTCCACTTTTGTTCATGATTACCTATCTTATTATGATTGAAAAACCTTTTGATGAAGCCCAACTCATTATGGAATACATTTATAATCTTTCTGAAATTGTACTTCCACATAGAACTTCCATCTTAATTGATCTTCCCATAGAATATTCTAGAGAAGAAGTACAACCTGATCCATCTTAATTGATCCTCCCATAGATCTTCCTATCTACTTCATTGATGCTTCTTTTCGGACACTTTTTGGGAGAGATCAGATTTTAGAGAGTTATAATTCTGAGGATCAAGGGAGAGCTCCTGCTCCCGCCTACACCTACACCTGACCAAAACTACTGCTAGGAAATGGTCTAGTGATTTGATTTATTAGAGACTCATTTTGATCAACACTTTGATCAAATTGAGACTCACCTTAACCAACAGAATTGCTCGTTACAATGAAGATATGGGGTAGATTTTTGGATAATTTGACTCAGTGAACATGAATGTAGCTATAATTAGTAGTTATTTTTCAATGTTCAATCCACCACCTTCTCCAGACAAGGGTTCCTCAGATTTATAGATGTACTTTTATCATGTTGTTGCTTATGAGTGTTTATATTTGCTATTGTGATGTTGCTTTGTGAGTTTAATATTTTTATGTGCTCTGATGATGTTGCATTGATGTTATGATGAGATGATATGTTTTAAGAATATGGTTATATGTGATTCTTATATCAATGCAATGTGTTATATTTTTGTTGACATGTTTTAAATCTTATTTTTTGAAATATTTATGTTTTTAATGAGAAAAACTTTTTAAAATTAATTGTTGAAATGGATTATAAATTACTTTGCTCTACAAATTAATTTTCTTACAAAATTTAATCTTTCAAAATTTTAAATTATAACTGGATTTAGAAAATAGATCAATTTCATGTTCTTTTAGATAAACATATCTAAGCTATAATTGTTACAAGATTGATGTCTTACTTTTTATTTTATTTTTAATATTTTTATTTTTATTATTAGTAAAATTTGATTTTAAATTACTCTTATTAAAACGACTCAAAAGTAAGAAAAAAATGAAATGCATAATGTGTACAAAAATAGAAAAAAGTGCAATGGTTCACAAAGTGAAAAGAGGTATAAAATTAGCCCAAATAGAAAAGATGCACAAAGTGTGTCACAAATATTTGAAAAGATGTGCAATGTCGCCAATTAATTTTTTTTTATTGTATTCTTTCCACTATCATTCAATCTCTAATTCAAATCTATCTAATTAACAATCATATACATTATTGAATTTAAAGTTAATTAATTTTTATTTTGTCATTTTTGCAATAATTATTTTTATTTAAATTCATCTAGAATAAATAATGAACCTAGTTGACTGTTCTTATCTTAGTTGTTCTTTGATTTAAACTTTTGAAATTTTTCTTTTTAGTATTATGAAATTAATATTGTATTTACAATTAGTTTAAAATCCTTTTCTCTTTCAACTCTTTTGGTTTATCTGTAGAAACCTTAAATTTTAAGTTGAACTTCACTTTTTGTTGTTGTTAAAAGGAGGAGTAAGAATATTGTTTGATATTTGATATTTAATGTATTGTGAATGTATGTGAATGTGTGTGCGTGTATGTGTATGTTTTGCATATATGTAGATTTTTGAATATTTGAATGTTCGTTTGTGAATGTTTGTTTGATTTCGTGTTTTTTTGTTCAAGTTCATGTTTTTGTTCGAGTTGTTTTTTTATTAGTGCCCTTTTATTTTTTAGGTTTGTTATTTTTGATCTTCATGGGAATCCCTTATTATTTAGTTGGTCATTCGTTTAGGGGGAACTAAGCAAAAAAATTGATTTTGAATATTAACTCAAATAATAATTGTTTTGCCATCATAAAAAAAAGGGGAGATTGTTGTAATTTAACTATGTTTTCTTATCATGTGTGTTTTTGATGATTCCAAAATATTATTATCTTGACTACTATTTCTCCTAGCATATATTTGATATATTGTTTTTATTTTTTGTGTGTACTAATATTTCAGAAAAATCATACTCCAACTAGTTGAAGACTTCAAGTCAGATTAGATTAGGGTTTATTATTTTTAGAGTATGTACTTTTTATACTTTTCTTGCATCTGAGAGAGTATGATTGTAATTAGGTAATCAGGCACACACACACACACTAGGGGAGTATAAAAAATTCATAACTTTTTAAAACTAATCCTACTGTATGATTTTAGGTCATACAAGATGATTTGACTTTAGCATACCTCTAAAAAGCAATTAATCAAACCATGCTAGAAAAAATTTCTAAGTCATATTCATACTGTACAAAGTTAGCTTCATACGTATGCCTTCTAGAGTACGAAATAGATATGTACAAGTTCATCCTGATGAACTCCTGATTTTTTTTGAACTGTTCGTCTTCTACAATCTTTGGTTCATACATACGACATCTAGAGTATGAAATGGTTACATACCTTTTTGTCCAAATGAACAGGTAAAATTTTTGAATTGTTCATACTATATGATCATCAGATCGTACAGATGACTTCTAGAGTATAAAATGGTTGAGGCCATTTTTGTACCAAATGAAATATGGTTTGCTTAAAATAGTTTATATTATATGATATATATTTTGTACAATATATTATTCAGAGTACAAAATCATTTCATACTGAATCATATAGAATGAATCTGTTCAATTTGAATTGATTGTACTGTATGAACTAAGTTCGTAATTAGGTTAGTTAGAGTAAGAAATCGATTCATGCTAGATCGTACGAGTGAATTTTGAACTATTTATACGTACCATAATTGATCATACTATAAGATCGTGGACAGTCAAATTTAAAATTATCAATTTTTTGGACAGTTTTTCATGTCTTTCATATATATGATCCTATAAATTGACTGTGAAAAAAATCCTTCTTCATATTTTCTTGGAGAGCAATTGGGAGAGTGTTTGAGAGTTTGGAGTGAGATCTTACAAGTGAAAATTGTGAAGGGTTCATAAGGTTGCCCAAAGGTGAGGATCTCTTTGTAAGCCTTACTGAATCTCTTCCTTACTTCTTTGGAATTGCTCGTAAGAAGATCTTTGGAGAAGATCTAGTTCTCTGCCAATACCTGGAGAGTTTAAAAGGATGACGGTTCTCTACTGACACTTGGAGAAGTGTGAAAGGAAGATGGTTCTCTGCTAACACTTAAAGAAGTGTGAAAGGACGATGATTTTCTGCCAACACTTGGAGAGTATGAAATGATGATGGTACTCTATCGCATCGATGATAGGTGGAAGAAAGGTATTTTATAAAGGCTTCTACACATTACTGTGGGAGCAAAAGGAGAGTCACTTTGGTAATAGTGCAATACTTGAAGAGGGAGTCTTCAGGGAGTGGACGTAGGTCTAGTTAGACCAAGCCACAATAAATTTCCATGTATGCATTTTTACTTTTCTGCGTGTTTAAATTTTTGGGGTTGAAAAATTTTAAATTGATAAAAATTTTCTTTATGCAAAAAATTAGAAAATGATTTTATATAAGAATTTCTAATAGATTTTTAAAATAACCAATTCACCCCCCCCCCCCCCCCCCCCCCGCCATCTTAGTTAACCTTCTTGGGACAACTGCATTAGGACTAACAACCTATACAAACTTTTAAATTTCTTCACTTGGAAAAACACCACTTAGAGTGGCTCCACATGCACCATCTCCTTTTATAAAGAAGAAGTTTAAATTAGATAAGTGTGCATATGATTTGCTTTAAATGTTTCTTTTAGTTAAATATGTATAGATTAACATTATACCATCATGGGAGATAGCAAAATGTTTCACTTTGATTTGAAAATAGAAACTTAATTTATTTTCATAATCAAACACAACAAATAAAAATATCTAATTCAGCCTGAATTATAAAATAAATATTTGCCTATCATTTTGATTATGAAAATAAACTAATGCATTTATTTTCTTAATAAAAAAAGGAATGTTCAATTCACCTTGAAGGATAAAAGAAATATTCACTTAGCATTTTGTTTATGAAACTAAACAAATATTTAAAGCTAGGTCTTTGTCCATAGATTCTTCCCCTATTTAAAAAAGATACTAATATATGATTTATTTTAATTCCAGATTATAAACTCACTAGAGAGGCAAGTCTCTATGTTTAATTACATCTCCAAAGTAAATACTACTTATTAAAGTAATGACTAGACTTTTCAAAATTTGAAAGAATTCTATATGGATTTGAGTTCAAGGATTGGAGTTCATGAAATACTAAGGATCAATTTAGATTTTAGATTTAGATTTTGAAATTTGAATAACTCTCTAAGGAAGGTGATTTGAAGAGGAGTGTATACAATTTAGACTTATTATTGCTTGGAGTGATCTACTAGCTAAAATCCTTAAAGTAATCAATTATTTCAGGACTGCGAGATAGGAAGGCCCTATTTCTAAAGAATAAAGTATGTAGTTTAAAATTTAATCAAGGTTATTTTAATTTGTAAACACACTTATTTAGTGTAATGCATAATGTATGATATATGAAGCAATGTAAATAAAATTTTTATTTCATTGATTTAAAAATAAAGTATAGCCTAGGGTTTGCTAAAAAAAAGATGGTCAAGCTCCATCACAAAAATCTTAGATTTCTACTCCTATACAATATAGATCTAAACAAATTGTTTATTTCAGTCTTCAAATCTTCTAGCTCATAGATCTTTTATGAAATTCTAACAGGCAATAATCTTCAATGAAAGAAGGATCATTTCCTTTTGGAGCCTTCAATTTTTAAATCTTTTATAACTATTTATAAATTACAACTCAATATAAGCTCTTACATTTATATTTACAAGCAACATAGATATATTCTACTTATATTTTTACAAGCATCATATATACAATATATATATATATATATATATATATATATATATATATATATATGTGTGTGTGTGTGTGTGTGTGTGTGTGTGTGTGTGTGTGTGTGTGTGTGTGTGTGTGAAAGCAAAGTGCATTGTGAAGTAAGGTGCATAAAATACATGAATATGATATCCATAATACATAAAGTAAACACACCATACAAGAATACCCTCCAGGCAAGGTACTCTCCATCAAATCACACAAAATCATCTTTCTAGCCTAAGCTAGAGTTGGTTGTCCTAGCAAACTGTCTAAAGTGTGTGTATGAAACTATGTGGCTTGGATAAATCCTAGCCTTTATTAATTTTAAGTTATCAATATTGAATTTGTTTGTTTAAGATCATTGAAGGTTGGCCAAGTTTTAATGTTTTAAAAGTTTTGTGTTTGTTTTAAGGGTGTTTTGATTGTTCATGTTGTTTAAAGAATATAATGCTTAATAACTTCTAAGTGCTAGAAGTCATTGATATGTAAGCCTTAGGCTCATATTAGTAATGCTATGAATACTTCAAAATTAAGATAAATAGGTTGCATAGAGTCCTTGCATTTTGATTAAGTATTTTAGTCCTTAAGCTTTCAATCGAATATACCTTTATATTCGTAAAAGGAGTCAAGCAAAAAGGGTATAAAATCTTTAAGGTATAATATTTTATTACTAATTTTTAAATGGTTATTTAGGTTGAATAGCAATTGCCTTTGTTAAATTAGGGCTATGAGATTTATTTCAAATCTTTAATGTATAAATATGTTATTACTAATTTTTTAATGGTTATTTAAGTTGAATAGTAATTGCCTTTGTTAAACTAGGGCTATGAGATTTATTTCACCCTCCATAGAGTTTAGTCATAAGCCTTGTGAGCTTGAGTTACCCAAGAATCATCTTGTTATTTACTTTTAATTTTTGCTACTACTTTTCATTGGATTTGATTCATTGAGATGATCATTTGCTGAAGTTTGGTGATTTAACAAATTTTCTTATTAAATTAATTAAGTTTGACCAATTTTTAACTTTTTTGATTTAAATTGAATTATGAAACTTTTATATTTTCAAAAATATTAGATTTAATTTAATTCCTTTTATTTTGTGTCATTCAAAGTTTTCTAGAATTAGTTATGATTTTTACAAGTGTAGATAATATAATGAATTAATTAATTCAAATAATTAGGGAATTATTTATTTTTGCCCCAAATAAACTCCAAACCTTTTAAAAACTTTCCTAAGTGTCCCTGATGACTCCTAAAGATTATTACAAGTGTTTGAAATCACTTAGGAGTTTTAATTATTTTTAAAATATTTTAATTAATTCAATAATGATTTTTTTATTTTCAAAAATTTTTATTTTTAAAGAATTTTAAGGGACATTCAATTTTTCTCTCTTTATAATTTAATTTTGAGAAATTTGAAGCTTAAAATTTATTTTTATAATTTATTTTGAATTTATTATTAAGTAAATAAGTTTTTAGGTTAATTATGCATGTCAAACTTAAGTTTGCTAATATGCATACTAAATGAACTCCAAATGTAGTGAAATTTAAAACATAGGTTCATCTAAACATTAACTAAATTTGGATACATCAAAGCTTTTCTAGGGTTCTCAATCAATCCCCAAAGGTAAATACATCTATATCTTTGGAGATTTTATTTGCACAATCTAATGATTAGATTGGGACAAAATCATGAGCATTATAACCCTTGCACAAATATAAATAAATCAAATCAATTTCATCCCCTACTTATATGTATATTAAGAGTAATGAATTTTCAAAGTTTTGGGTCAAATTGTGACCCATAACTTTGAAAATTCAATTCCTAAAGTTCCATCTATGACCATCACTCAAGAAAATTAGGGTATGTAAAGCACATGCTCTAGTTTTCACTACCCAAAATTGAGCTCAATTGGAGCAATCATTAGCAATAATTGCATGATGGCACTTTACACTTGTCTACCAGAGATTAATACCACCATTTCACTTAAATATGTCATTAGGGATTAAAACTACACATAGTTTAGTATCAACGGTCATGATCCATAGGATCTTATGCTTCCCGCCATTTAATTGGTTGGATAAATTATGTAGTTTGACTAGCTCTCATATATCAGATCCAATACGCACGTGATTCAACGGTTGAGATTAGTCCATTTTAATGTAGAATAGTTTTAAGGCATGGTAGAATTATTTCTCAAACTTCTTATATAATTATCCTAATGAAATGAAATTTAAAACTGCTTCATTACACTTTGTTGAAGAGTGGGGAAATGTATAGAACCTTTCAAAAGTAATTTATGAAAAGATATTTAGCTTTGAATATTTAAACTATTCTTTGTATTTTACCTTGTTCAAGTGTATGGATTTCCTTGATTTTGGATTCTATGGACTCCTAGACACTCCCTCTTCATCTTTCATGAAGACCTCAAGGCTTGAAGAAATATTGATGGAAAGTTATATGCTTTGGAAGATTTTCTTCTAGAACCCACTTGGAACACCTCAGTCAAAGATTTTAATAGCTGGAGAAAGCTAGGAAAGGCTATGAGGTGTCTAAGGAAGCTTTAGAGAATTCATTCAGTCACTTGAATCCAACCCTTCTTAAAAGAATGAGAGGTATTTATAAGAGAGAGAAAAATTCACCTAGCCTCATATGTGGTCAAGTGCTAACACATCAAGTAGCCAAAATGGTTATGGGTTATCCAATAGAGTCTAGATAGCTCACCCAAGGAAGTACAACCCATGTGGTTTGTTATTTGTGAAGTTAGAGTTGAACCAATGATTGCATATTTTTGGAGATTCTTGCCACATCAACCACCCACATGGCAATAGCTAGCTATGACATGTATAGTGAAGGTTCTAAAACACAATTCAATAATCTGTAGTATCAAATTTGGGTTGGTTTACCAATGGATTCAAGAATTGGAGTTATGAAGGTTTTGATTAGCACAATTGGTTAACCCAGGTCAACCCAATGGCTGAGCTAACTAGGTTTGATGCAAGGTGTCAAGGGACACATAATGCAGGCATTCATGCAATTTAGTTTGAGAAAGGTTAGGTTTTGGCTCAAGAAAACCCTTTTGGTATCACTTGGTAAAACTGTGTGGCTAACCCAAGTGGGCCCATGGATGAAACTTTTTTGGATGACCTTTTTAAGACTCAATGGATAGTCCCCATGGGTTAATTTGGTTTGGTAAAGTTTTGAGCATTAGATTTAAATTTTTAAAAGGTTTATGTATGGTTTGGTTAACCATGGTTGACTTGGTCAACCAGGGTTAAACATGAGTTGGGGTTGGGTCCAACCTATTCCAAATGTTATTTTAAAATTGTTGTGCTAGATTTCAAAACATGGTTGTTCTCATTGTAGGAAATGCATGTTTAAAGGATTAAAGTGCCTTTTGGTCAACCATGGTTGATTTGATCAACCAAGCTTGACCAAAGCTTGGGTGTGGGTTCAATGCACTCTAAATCACATTTGAAATGTTTTATAAGTGGTTTCATGGTTTGTTTTGATGAGCTATATTGAAGTTTAAAAAACATTCAGACTTAGGAGGTATTGGGGTTTAGGGTTTTAATAATTTTATGGTCAACCATGGTCCAAGAAAGGTTTAATGCATCGTGCTAATGACCATGATCATGCTCAATGGATTTTGAGAGGCTTTCAAGATCAAGTTTCACAATATGCTATGTCTAGTGTTATATACTATAAATATTTAAAGGTTTTGCATACTTGGAATATGCTTTTAGTTTCATGATTTAGAAGGAGATGAATGCCTCCAAAATGTTTAGGTGAATCCTAGGTACATGCCTAATCAATATGCAAATGCTAACACATAAATAAATGCAAAGGCTTGAACTAGGGTGTTTGATCAATTGAAAATTCCACAAAAAATTGAAAAAATCCAAAGGCTTTAAGATTTATAAACTTGATTTGAATATATATTAAATTCGATGAATTTAGAATTATTTCAAAAATTAACCTTTATGAAAATGAGGTCAATAATAAGATACTTCATTCATTTTATGGCATTATTTGTTATTCCTGTGGAATGATAAGACATATTGCATATATAGATCACATATGAGAACTTTATATGAATGGAGACCAAAAATTACTAGGATTCATCACAACAAGTATAAACTACATAACAGTAGGGGACCTAAGTTAATTTAGGTTCTTAAGATCACACATTAGCATTTGTATATATGTGCCTTAATAATAAGGCTGATGAAGGCATGTGATACTTCTATAGTGGTTACTCACATCATATAACTAGAGATAAAAGCAACTTTATTGCACTTGTATTCTAGAGTGGTGGAAATGTGACCCTTAGTGATAATACAACACTCAACTTAATTGGATCATGTATTATCATTAAGATAATTCTTTTTACCTTAGAAAATTTCCTATTATTAAATGGATTGAAACATAATCTATTTAACATTAATCAATTGTGTGATAAGGTACTTATTTTTTATTTTTTATTTTTTTTAAGAAACGTTTATATGGTTTTTATGTATAAATTATCTTATAAGGTCTATATATGAATACTTTTTTAATGATTAATCTGGATAGCATGGGTAGATTTAAGGAAGTTTATTGCTTGAAAATCATGGTAGATGAGCCTTAGTTGTGCATAGGAGATTGTGTCATTCCAACTTGAATACCCTTCAGAGAATTGCACGCCTATAATTGATTAGAGGGCTTCAAATGCTAGAATTCAATACTGACCATTTATGTGATGTTGCCAGGTAGGAAAATAAAACATATTATCATTTCATTCTAATTAAGGATGTACTAAATTCTAGACAACTAAAGATATTACATATTGATTTATTTAGACCCTTTAGCACCACAAGTATGGGAGGGAAGTCCTATGGCAATGTGATATTTAATGACCACACTAAGTTATCATGGTTTGTTTTTGGCACAAAAGAGTGACTCTCTTTTTTTTTTTTTGAGTTTAGGTTATTTTATTATATGATTCAATGGAATCCAAGTTGCACTACATTCATTAACCATAGTGATCATGGCAGGGAGTTTAAAAATATAAAAAATTAAAATATTTTGTTAAGAGATAGAGATAGAGCACAACTAAACCTGTAGGACATCACAATAGAATGGAATAATATAGAGAATTAAAAAATCTTGATTGAAGCTACTATAAATAAGTTAACTAGATATAAACAATCTAAATACTTTTAGGTTAAAATAGTAAATATTATGTATTATGTGTTAATAGAGTAAAAATAATACCTAACTTGAACAAAGTTCATTGTGTGTTAAAAGGGAAAACATAAAATCTATCACATCAACATATTTTTTGGTGTAGGTTCTTTGTCTTTTATAATGAAAAATATTAATTTTTTGAAAATTTGATGCCAAAATTGATGAAGGTATATTCTTAGGTTATTTATATATGAAAAGTTTTATAGGATATTTAATAAAAGTACACTTATAGTTTAGAAGTTAACACACACTATCTTTGATGAGTATGATATTGTCCTACCTAGAGAATTGTAGGAAGAAGAAGATAACATACCTAATATTAAGAACTTGTATTTATAAGACAAACATGACATTTATGAGACATTACCGAAAGAGTAGAGATATTTATCAAGCCATCCTAGAGGCTTGATTATAAGAGATCTTTCTTTTGGAGTTAGGACTAGAAATAATCATAGATATGATTTTAGTCATATTGATTTACTCATTATGATTTATCTCACTAGTGTAGAGAAGGCCCTTAGCAAATGAGTTTTGAATTGCAATTATGCATGAATAGTTAAATTAGTTTGCTAGAATAATATTTAGGATTTAGTACCTAGACTTATTGATCAAAGTGTGATTGGAACTAAATTTGTACTTAAAAACAAATTAAATGATTATAAATTACTACTAAGGAATAAGATTGTATTATTGCAATGGGTTATAATCAGATAGAAGGGATAGAATTTGAAGGAACATTTTCCCCAATTGCACGTCTTGAGGCTATAAGATTACAAGTGGCATTTACACATTTTAAAAAATTTAAATTATATCAAATGGTTGTAAAATGCATATTCCTAAATGGAATTATAGAGGACATAAATGTTACATTGCCACTTGGGTTCGAAACATAACATATTATGATTATATTTATAAATTGAAAATGCATTGTATGGATTAAAATAAGAACCAAGAGTGTAGTATGATATACTCAACACATTTATACTAAATAATTCATTTGTAAAAGGAACTATCAATATTATCTTATTTATAAAAAGCACAAAGTTTGACATATTAATTGTAATGCTCTCTACTGATGATATCTTATTTAGATCGATAAATTATACCTTATGTGAAGAATTTTCAATAACCATGAGTCATGAATTTAGGATTAGTATGATAGGTGAGTTGATTTATTTTTGTAATTTTATATTAAATGAAGGAAGAATGTTACCTTTCTATGTTAGATAAAATATGTTATAGATGTAATTTAAAAGTTAAGAAAAAAGGTTATAAAAGTAGGAATACCTCTATGAGCCCAGCTACTTAGCTAGACAAGAGACCCATTGGTAAACCTAAAGATCCAAAAAAGATACAAAAGCGTGATAGGATTAAAGTTGAATTTTACTATCCATTAACCTGATATTATGCTTAGTATATGTCTATACACACACTTTTGGGCTAAACCTAATGAATCACATTTGGTCATAGTTAAAAGAATGCTCTAGTATCTCATAGGGACACTCAACCTAGGTATTTGGTACCCTAGAGATAGTGTAGCATTTGACCTAGTAGGTTTTATACTCAAAATTTGTGGGCCATAGAGTTGATAGGAAAAAAATACATCATGAATTCATTAGTTTATTGGATATTCATTAATCTACCACACAATTAAAAAATAAAATTCAATAACCCTAATAACTACTAATGTAGAATACAAAGCTATAGGAAAGTTGTGTTGTCCAAACTCTATGGATAAAGAAATAATTTATATATATTGTTCTACGGATGGATAGCATACCTATCGTGCATGACAACACTAGTTCCATATGCAACAAAAAGAACTAATTCTTCATTTAAGTATAAAACACATTCCTATATGCTATTACTTTATTAGAAATCATGTATCGAAAGGTGATATTGATATTTACTTCATCAAAATTACCAATTAATTAGTGAGTTTTTTTTCTTAGGAACTTGTTATGAGAGATTTAGTGCACTTATAACTAGATTGAGAGTAGTAGACTTAGGTGCCTATATCAAATGCCATGTTATTTAAGTGTAATGTTTGTACTTGAATTATGAATGTTTGTATTTATATTTGTTGGTTTTTGCTTGTCATTTGTTAAGTATTTTATTATTTATGTTTTTGTAGGTATTAGGAGGTCTTTTAACACATTTAAAAAGAAATATGGAATAAAATTGATAAACTATAGATTATACTATATGATTCATATTCACTATCTGCATGATACTATATGATTCCATGATGTAAAATTTAAGTGATTTTTACATAATTGTGAGCTTGAAATGCCCTAAAAATTGGTTATATGCTTTATATGAGCTGCATTGTGCTACATAATTATAGTATGTACTATATAATTTTACTTGGTCAACTGCCTGGAAGGATAACCATTGGAATGACCTAAAGCTCGAAAGATCATATTATATGATCCATATCATCTGATATAATTTAACCAGGTCAATTAGACATTTTAGGTTATTTGTTGGGACGATATTGAAATTACTAGATGCACCAAGAGGGGGGTGAATTGAAAAAATTGTTACAATAAAAATCCTAAACAGGAGTTCTAATATTTTTTTTTTGTGTTTTTAAAATTTAAACAGAAAAATTTAAGTAATGTGAAAGCAAGTACTTGAAACACAATTTGCAACAACTTATCTCACAACAAGATTCACCAAGTAATTATAATGAAAATAAAATGCAAGTGAAAAATAAAAAGAGGTAAAGGAAAAGTCACAACAGAGATTTTATAGTGGTTATGCCACTTGACCTACATCCACTCCTCGGAGTCCTCCACTCTTTATCGTGGTACGAAGGTTTATGAACAGGCCAAAATTCTGAATAAATTCATACAGTACGATATAACTCATATAGTATGATCTATAGAACTCTTCTGTTCGTATAGGATGATTGTCAGGACGGTCGAAACTCATCTATGTACATCATACGGTACGATTTACTTCATACAGTACGATTAGTTAAAATCAAGGGATCATCTAATACGAAGTTCGGGATGATCGAAAATAGCCTCGGTTGCTTGTACAATATTAACGGTATCATACAGTACGATAACCAATCAAAAATTATCCTTGATTTATCCACTAATCACAGGGTTAATTTAAGTAAATATTCAAATTAAATCATATAGTGTGAATATGTTCGTACAGTATGAATGGCTAATAAACCTACTTAAATCAATTCTGGCGGCTAGGTTTTTTTTTTATTAGTAGCACATCATATAGTACAATTGACATCATACAGTATGACTTATTCACATAAAGTCATTTCACCCAGATCAGATCATACAGTACGATCAACAGAAAAAAAATCAATATTTTTAAAACCCTCTCCCCTTGTGTGTGTGCATGATTGCTCAGACTTGTATGAAATTTGTGGCCAGACTCAAGAAAAGAAAAAATAAAATAAATAAAAAATTATATTGTTATAAACTCACACTCCTACTCTACCTAATCTTGAGTCTTCTTATTATCTTGAGTAACTTGTGATCTCCCTGAAATGTTAGTACTCACAAACAATAGCAGAAATTAAAGATATTCAATAAATAGTAATTCAGACGACATTATTTGTTATTATCAAAATCTCAGACTAGGGGTCATGGATTGCAACAGATATGAGAATAATTAAAATGTTATACAATTAATATCATACTTTATGATTAACTCAATAAAAATAGTTGTTAGAGCATTATTAGAATGATCGAGAGTGAACTAGTTTTGCAGTATGATCAAGATCACATAATACTATCCTACATATGCTTGAACATCTATAAATAGCCATGAATTTTCATTCTTACTCTCACCATCTCTAGAGCCTTTATCTCTTTTACATTAATTTTTTTGTTAAAGAGCTCTCTCTCTCTCTCTCTCTCTCTCTCTCTCTCTCTTTATATATATATATATATATATATATATATATATATATATATCTCTCTCTCTCTCTCTCTCTCTCTTTCTCCCTCTCATCATGACAAGAAAGAAATTGAGTACAACAAGTTTGTCATCTCACCTACAACTTGTTAAATATTTTAACTTAGAGGAAGATGAAGTGATATACTTGAAATATAGGAAAAAAATTGTTTAATGACTCAAAGTAGTTTTGTAAGATCCTTTATTTTTCAAAATCTATGACTTTTTTATTGGAACTACACTACACTTTCTTATTTCACTATCGTTCCCTTGCACTCATAAATTTTAATGTCAATTCCAATAGGATTGCCATGTAATCCTTTTATGTATAGGGGAAAAATAACTATCAATGATCATAACTTACATGAATACTTACAAGCTACGGACAAATTAAATGTGATATGTGCCATTAATTTTATATTTAATATTTCTTTAGAAAAAATGCATTATTAGTGCTAATTATCCTGAAGGATAAACTAACACAAGTATTATCGATCTGAGAAAAGAACTAATTTATTTTTTGTATCCAAACTTAGTGTAGGGGATGTTAAAATTATCCTGAAGGACAAAATTCACATTTGTCTACTATTTTGAATATAAAATTAACCCAGGATATGCTTGATCAACATCCAAAGATTTTTTCCCTCTTAGTGAACTAGGACATGATTTATTTTATATTGAGATGTTGGGTTCCTATAGAGGTAAGCCTCTGCAGTTGATTACATCTCCAAAAAGAAAACTTTTGATCAAAGTGGATATTAGATTTTAAATTTATAATACAATCATATATATAAGTTGCCTTAGATGTTTGAAAATATCAATTATCCATTAAAAAATATAGTTAAATTTAATAGAAAATATATTTTAATTTTGTACATGTATATATTTATTATTTATTTTGAATATGAGGTGTGCACATATGATTGGGTTTATGCCTACTTGGAATGAGCAGCCAACTAACAACCTAATCCATAAGAAATCATCCTAAATGTATTTGACTCTTTTATAACTCAAGATGTTATACAACTTGATCTATATATAAATCTACTTTTTACATACTCTTATACATATATATTATATTTCCTAAGTACATTCTACTTTGACTTTTGCAGGAAAATAAAGAACTGAGAAAGAAAGGGCATGAAAGTTTGATAATGATGTTAAGCCTAAGTGAACTTATCCCTAAGCACACTAATATGAAAGTAATACTTTCACTTTGATGCAGAAGCTATTTAACTTATAAGAAGATCCAATAGCGATGATGATATTCTAATCAACACAAATATATATATATATATATATATATATATCATAGATTTCCATTAAGCTGTTATCATAAAAAATTAAATGCAAAAAAGTAAAAAATGCATAAAATAGAAAATCAAAATAAACACACCAGAATTTTATAGTGGTTCGACCAAAAAATAACCTACGTCCACTCTCCAAAGTCTTCTCTAGGTATTGCACTATCACTATAGTGTCTCTTCTTTAGCCACCATATCTAGGTGGATGAGCCCTTACAAAATCTCTTTCACCAACTCAGTGTGACAGAGGACCGTAATCCTTTTAACCCTTTTAGTGATGGAGAGAACGTAGAGTCCTTTTTGCCCTCTTGATGTAATATACCATATTTTGATTTTACCATTTTTTTTAGTCATTATAACTTCAAATCGCAAACCATCTTTGCCATAATATTTTAATTCTAGTGTTTTACATATATGAATTTTTTGTATGTTTTGGGCACCGATAAAATCATTAAGGAATTTGTATTTATCAATAAAAGTGAGGATGTCAGGATCGTCAGGTGTCCAATTTCCAAACTGATTTTACCAATATTTTTTTAATATTATGATTTATTTTATGAATATTTTTTTATAATTTTCAAGGCTTGAAAATAATTTATTTGAATTTTATAATAAAGAATTTGATTAAATTAACTATATAATATTATGTTATTATTATATTAAAAAAAATCTAAAACCAGTCACTATTTTTTTCATAAGCCTTAAGTCTTATATTCATTTCGGCATAATAAAATTTTTTGAAAAATAATAAGAGAGAGTAAAGGAGAACTGATATTTGGAAGCTGCGGTGCAATTTTTGTCCCTAAGACCAGTTGAAAGATTTGCTCATCATACTGTAAGAAACCTTTAACATATTTTTTATTTTAAATATTTTGAGTTTTTGGTATTTTTCTGATCAAATTTATGTTTCTGTTACCAAAAAATATGAATAACTTTGTATTAGTAAAACTTTCACCTTGTAACTTTTTGTATGTTACAAAGATCATGATTATGAACATTTTTAGTATTTATTTGAGATTTTTTACACTGTGATTTTGAAAATACAATAATTTTTATTTACCCTAAAATTTATGTTGACCTCTAAAAAATAATAGTGTAGTATAATAAAAGTCTTAAAACATTATTTTATATAATTTCTATTATGTTGGTAATTTTCTGAAATATGCATTTTTGTCTAATCAGATTCTTTATTGTCTACCGTTATAACACTTTGGTATTTTCTTACTTAAGCTCAATTATATATTATTTTTTGTAATATATTAAAAATAAATGTGAATATGTGCTTGAGTAATAGTAGATCACTGTTACTGTTATATTATTGTCATAATAATATGTGTATGAAACAAATAAGTAAAAACTAATTGACCCGTTGGTTGGAGACTGATTGATATATACAGGATGGTTGACCGATAAGCTTTCCTTTAAATAAAATGGTTTGTGTTATCCTCGATTAATTCACATGATACACTTATTGGGAGTTATAAGGAGATTATTACTGTGCCATTAGGCAAAGAGTAATGACTCTTTTTACTGAGCTAATGATTTATTAAAACTGATGCTGACACTAAAAAATACTGTGATAGTGAGGACTTCTTACTTGTTTAATGTGACTACTAAAATGCATGTTCTTGAGGCATTATTCTTATTATTATATGGATTTATTATTACTTCATGAATTTGCTATTATTGTATTATTCTACTATTCATGCCACTATACTATTTATTACTACTGATTCACTATATTGATATTATACATGTGATATACAGAGTACGTGATATAGGGGGTAGATAGTATGTGTACATTTTTACATCATTTTACTATATTAATTTGATTTTTATATTATTTATTTTGATTTTATTTATGAATTTGACACTCGTACAAGTTTACTAGCTTTTGTACTATAGTATTTGACTGTTTATAGATTTTACTGCTACTACATTTGAGTTTTATTATTCTTACATATATTTAATGATCATATAAATGCTACTCCTATGATTTGATCATTAACATTCATATTGCTCTTTTATTGTGCTTTGAATTCAGTTATAGGTTTTGGTGATCTGCTAGCTTTTTAAACTCATTATATATGGTTTTAAATAGTTTTAGGTAAAGAGCCTGCCACATAAAGTTTATACTGGTTTTAGTACAGTTTTTATGTTAGGTTTTGGTTCATATATTTTTTTAGACAGTGTAGCTATCATATATATTCTTTTGGATGCTAGTTATGAATTGTAATTATTAACTATAGTTAATTACGTTTTTCATATTCCATTTGCTTTCTTGAATGGAATTAATCAACTCTGGATGTCTGTATTGATTTGGTTGAAAAACGATAGAGAATCACAAAGTTGTTCTTTCACTTAGATCATGGAACATTACACTTGGAGAGGCAGAGAACCTTGAATTCATTTTCACTCTCTTGGTGAGACAGAGAACTTATAATCCATTTCACATTCACCTTTCTCAGTGTAATAGAGTAGCTGGTTCTTTTGTCACCAAAGAGATCTTCTTCCTAAAGATACCCTCAAGACAAATCTTGATACATGGAGGAACTTAGGTGCAAGTTCATCTGAGTAACCATGTGAAACTTGTAAGGTCCATATAGGTTGTCAAACCTATACAAATGTCCCAAGGCTACTAAGAGGGGGGTGAATTGATATTTTAAAAAACAAATTTCTCTTAGGTATTAACGAAAACCAATTTTTATATATTTTGTAAAAATAAATTTTCAACCATAAAACAAGAAATGTTGAGTATCATACGAGAAATTCATTCACACCCTCCAAGTGTCGGCGGCGTATCATCGTCCTTTCACACCCTCCAAGTGTCGGCATAGTACTAGATCTTCTCTCTAGCAACTAGAAAGAAGAAAATAAGAGAAGTAACCAAATTACTAAAGATATTCTTACCTTTGAGTAACCTTGTCAATCCTTCACACTCCACTTACAAGAACTCTCTCTCAAATACTCTCCCAAAATACTCTTTCACTTGCTCTCCAAGAAATCATGAAGAATAACATTTTAAAGTCAGTTTTTATGGACCTTTTATATGAAAGACATAAAAAACTGTCTAGAAAACTGAAATTTTCCATTTTGAGCATGTACCATGGTACATTACGAACATATTTTCTATGTATGAATCATTCAAAAACTACTACGTATGAACCTGTATGAAATATTTTCATACATGATGATCGTCCAGTGCAAACCATGTTCGTAATGTACAAATAGTTAAGAAAATTTTCTACTTCGTTGGGACAAAAAGATACCCCACATTTTCATACTGTGGATGTCGTTTGTACAAACCATGTATCATACAATATGATAAGTTCAAAAAATCTTAATGTTCATCGGGATGAAAAGGAACCCATTCTTTTCATACTCTAGACGACATCTGTACGAACTATGTATGGTATAGTACGATCAGTTCAGAAAATTTTGACTTTCTTCATGATGAAAAGGAACCCATTCTTTTCTTACTCTGGATGTCGTCTGTACGAAGGCAACTTCGTACATTACGAATAGTTCAGAAAAATTTAGAAATCATCAGGATGAACATGAACCTGTTCTTTTCGTACTTTGGATGTCGTATATATGAAGGTAACTTTGTATAGTATGAATAGTTTAGAAAAATTTAAAAATCATCAGGATGAATAGGGATGTATCTATTTTGTACTCTGGTTGTCGTCGGTATGAAGAAGAATTCATATAGTACATTTAGTACTTTAATAAATTTTCTTCTTCGTTTAATTGCTCGTAAGAGAGAATAACAGCACAAATCATTATATACAAATTGAAATCATACAGTATAATTAATTAAAAAAATTACAAATTTTAAATACTCCCCCAATGTGTGTGAGCACAGTTACTTAATTATAATCACATCTCTTAGACTCAATAAAATAAAAAATACAGACTCTATTTATAATGAATCCTAATCTAATCTGATTTGAAGTATTCAATAATCTAGAGTATAATTTGCTTGAAATATTAGTACACACAATCAACAAAAGCAATATATCCAAAATATGTTAGGATAAACTGTAATTAAAATAATAATATTTGAAATCATCAAAAACACATATGTTGCAATAATCTCAACAATCGAAAAACTAAGTTGCAATAATCTCAACAATCTCTCCCTTTTGAAGATGGCAAAATAATTATAGTTTGAATTAACATTTATACCCTAAATTTTTCCTGAGCTCCCCCTAAAAGATTGAATTTTTTTTAAAAATAAAAATATATTAACACACACAACAAAACAAAAAACACACACTAAAACAAAAACACAAACAAGAAAGAAACAAGCACCTTAAAAATATAAACATAAATAATATTAATTCTCCCCCTTTTGACAACAACAAAAAGGGAAAAATAAAATTAAAATGAAAGATGTCAAATGAGAAATCAAAAGAATTGATCTTGAAAGTGATTGTAATATAATTACAATAACAAAGTTAATTACATAATACGAAAAAGAAAGATTAAAAAATTTTAAATTAAAGAACAACTTTGATAAGAATAGTTAGTTAATATCATGATGTATTATAGACAATTAAATAAGGATTATTATTGCAAAACTAACAAAATAATGATTAGTTAATTTCAATTTTGAATATAGAATATAATTTAAAACTAGATTGATTTGAATTAAAGATTAAACGATAGAGAAAAAACATAAAAAAATTCAATTGGAGATATTGTGCATCTTTTCAAATATTTTTGGCACACTTTGTGCATCTTTCTCTATTTAGGCTAATTTTGCACCTCTTTTATTTTGAGAACCATTGAGTATTCTTTTAATTTTTGTACACATTGTACATTTCTTTTTTATATACCCCTTTTTATTTGGTCTTTCCAAAATTAATAATCTAAAATCAAACTTCTATAATAACAAAATAATTATATTGTAAAAGAAATAAAAAATAATAAGACATCAGTATTGCAATAATAATATTCAAATTATGTTTGCCTAAAAAGAATATAAAATTGATATTCTTAACTTTATTGAGTTATTAGTTAATTTTAAGTTTTGAAAAATTAGATTTCATAATAAAATTAATTTTTTAATACAAATTAATTTATAACGCATTTTTAGATCAATTATGAGTGGCTTTTCATATAAACATACTCTCATTTCAAAAGATAAGAATAATAAAAAATTTATAAAATATGATAATTTTTATTGATATCAAATAAAATGTTGGATACAATCAGTGCTTTGATATCAATAAGATAGCATTCAAACATCAAAACCTAAAACATCTCAACACAAAAACAAGTACTACAAGAGAGAAATAAAAAGTCATCATCACATCATATCACATCTCATGTAAAGAACTAGCAGAAGCAACAACAAAGAAGTACATCTAAAAGTCGGAGGGGCCCTGGTCTGGAGGAGGAGGCTGGTTGAACACTGAAAAATAGCTATTCATCATAGCTACATTTGTATTAACTGTGTCAAACTGACCACAGATCCCCCCATGTTCTCCCTGGTACCTTATATCCTGCTAGTTTAAATGTGTCTCAATTTGATCAAAATGTTGATCAAAGTGGGTTTCTATACGATTAAAATGCTGGACCAACTCTTGAAAGTATTGCTGATCATATCCAGGTGCAGGTGCAGTAGCTACCCCTTCTTCTTTAGAATCTCCACTAGAACTCTAATCTCTACTAAATAAAGATCAAAAGGAAGCATCAGTAAAAAAGATTAGCATTTTAGTGGGAGGATCAGGATGAATAATGTGGTATTTGTTGTCTAAAATATATGTCACTAAGTATCCTGGAGTAATATTCTTCTTTCTCTTATGATGAGGAAGCCCAATTTTAGAAAGGTTATTAATATATCCAAGATGAGTTGGGCCTCATCAAAAGGTTATCCGGTCATGATCAAATATGTAATAATGGATAGGAGAGTAGTCATATTTATCCAATCACCAGCCTTAGGAATGATTGAAATTCTTCAGACATGCTGAATGATCAAGGCATTTTGGTTCAATGTGTAGACTCTCGCTAAGTGACAAACATGAGTTACACCTCTAAGAGTTTTATTTATCTCAGACCAATCATAATCAGATTTAGAAGTCAAGGTGTGAGCTCTAGTGCCATGAGTACTTAAGTGAAGAGAAGTTCTTAAATCTTCCTTTGTGATTTCAATATGTTATTTTTTGACAAAAATCATCCTCACTGAACCTCATATGTACAAAGAAATAGTGAAAAGTCTCTTTATGGTAGACATAGATTAAGGTTAAAATAAAAGAGAACTATGTTGAAGAAAAGAGAGGCATGATAGAAAAATGGATTTTATCTTGGATGAGGAGCTAGAAAGAGTAATTTTGACAGCTATACCTATAGAATGCATCCTCATTTTCCTGTGACAAAAAGTTATCATCCCCACCTCTAGATGACGATCCCTTAGAAACTTGAGAGCGCTTGCTAGAACTTTCCATTCCTAGGTTGGATCCTCTAGAAGGATTCAAGAAGGGTTTGAAAGTGAATGAAAATGATTTCAATGGCCCTTCTATTTAAAGAAAAATGACCTATCGTATAATACAAAATTGAGTTCGTATGTACGATCTTGACATCGTATGGGACAAAAAATAAATTTTTATGTATGAATGAAAGTGTCCAAAATGAAATGACTTTCGTAAACACATAATTTATAAAGCATCCTTTCGTACATGATTTTTGACCATTCATTTATACAAATGAACAAGTGTTTGCCCGGGATGATTAGTTACTTAAGATCATTTTAATGACGGTTAGGTTCGTCCTTCATAAAAACTAACACATGAATCGTATAGACAAAAGATAATTTTGTACGTATGATCTGTTATAAAAATTGACTCTAACCGGATAACCATCCACATGTTCAATTCAATTTCTCCTTTTGCTACATGATCTCTAATGAAATGATATATTCTGTATATATATATATATATATATATATATATATATATATATATATATATATATATATATATATATATATATATATATATATATATATATATATATATATATATATTTGTTTCTAAAATGTTGAATAGGATTCTTTGAAATGCAAATGGCATGTTATCACAATAGATTGGAATTATGCCTACTATAAATCCTAAATCAATTAACTATTATTTCAACCAAAGAACTTGTGCCACATAACTTTGTAAGGTAATATAATCAACGTTAGCTATAGATAGTACTATAAAATTATGTTTCCTATTGGACCAAGAAACTAATGAATTTTTTATGAATTGATAAGTTCTATATGTACTCTTTCGATTAATCCTATAACCTATAAAATATGAATCAGAATATCTAAAAATTTCAAATGAAGTGTTGTACTTAGGATACCAAGTTCCTAAGTTTTGAGTTCCCAAAGATATCTTAAACTTCTTTTCACTGCTGTCAAATGTGATTTTTTTGGACCAGATTGAAATCCAGCACACAAACAAACACTAAACATTATATCTGATATGCTAGCATTCAAATAAAATAATGATCTAATTATACCTCTAAATTTCTTTTGATTAATAGAATTTTCTTTTGGGTCCTTATCCAACTAAATTGAGGAACTCATTAAAGTAGTTACTAGTTTAGCATTATCTATTTCATACTTCTTAAGGATGTCCTTAATATACTTTGATTGACTAAGAAAAATTTCCTCCTCATTTTGCTTAATATAAAATTAAAAAGATAACTTAGATCTCCCATTAAACTCATCTCCAATTCACTACTCATTATTTATAAAAATTATCATAAAGATTTTTATTTGTAGATCCAAAAATGATATCATAAACATATATCTGAACAGTGAGTATATTATCTCCTAATTTTTTCAAAAAGAGAGTGATATCCACACTTCCTTTTATAAAAGATCTCTCTAATAGTAAAGTGCTTAACCTCTCATATGAAGCTCTAGGTTTCTATTTTAATCCATATAATATCTTTTTTAATTTATATACATGATTAGGAAATTTAGAATTTTTAAAGCCTAGTGGTTGCATAATATAAACATCCTCTTGTATCACTCTATTCAAAAAGACACTCTTAAGATCCATTTGAAATAGTTTAAAACCTCTAAAATAGGCAAATGCTATCAAAATCCTAATTGCTTCAAGTTTAGTTATAGAGGTAAAAATCTCTTCAAAATCAATCCATTTAATTTGATTATACCCTTTAGCCACCAATTTAGCCTTATTTTTAATCATAATGCCTGAATCATTCATTTTGTTTTAAACACCTACTTAATTCTAACTATACTTTGATCATTTAGTCTTTTAATCAATTTCCAAACTTCATTTCTTATAAATTGATTTAACTCCTCTTGCATTACCAAAATTTAAAATTTATCTGAAAGTGCTTGATTAATATTTGTGGGTTCAATCATAGAAATAAAGGCAAAATGGTTAACCTCTTTGCTTAGTCCATGCCTAGTTCTAACACCCTCACTAGGTTTACTTTAAAATCAATTCCTTAGCATGATGTATTAAAAAAATTCAATTCTTTAGGCAAAGGGTTTTCTATCTTTAAATTATCATCCAACTTTATCTTTTCAATCCTTTGATAGTTATTTTCTATATGATCCTCTTTCAAACTTGGATTGTCCAAAATATTATATTAATCAAATATAATATGTGTGGTCTCCTCAATTATCAAAGTTTTTTTGTTAAACACTCTATATAATTTTCCAACACTAGAGTATCCAAGAAAAAATTTTTTTATCTGATTTTGGATTTAATTTTTCTAAATGAGATTTTCCATTGTTATATATAAACACCTTACAACTAAAACATGTAAATGCGATAAATTAGGTGTTTTCCCTTTAAGAAGCTTATAGGATATTTTATTCAATTTTGATCTAATGTTCATCCTATTCAGAACATAATAAGCTGTACTAACCGTTTTAGCCCAAAAATATTTTAAAAGTGAATATTCTGCCAACATGGCTCTAACAGCTTCAATTAATATTCTATTCTTTTTTTGACTACCCCATTATGCTGACGGGTTCTAGGTGCACAAAATTTTTGACCAATTTCATTTTCTTTATAAAACTCCTTAAATTTTTTATTTTTTAAATTCATCTCCATGATCACTTTGAATTGTTAAAATTTCATATCCTGATTTCCTCTTAATTAATGTAAAAATGTTTCTAATTTTTTCAAATGATTCACTCTAATAAAATAAAAATTTAAACCATGTGAATCTTAAAAAGTTGTCTATTATCACAAATTTGTATACCTTCCCTCCTAGACTTACATAACTAACAGGTCCAAAAAGATCCATATGAATAATCTTCAGTAGTTTATTAGTTCTAAGATCCTCAGTGGAATGAAATGAGGAATTCACCTATTTTCCTATTTGACATGCATCACAAAGGTGATATTTAGTAAAGTCTAGTTTTGGTATACCTCTAATAAGTTCTTTTTGGATAATTTTTCTTAGGTTTTTCATTCTAGTGTGATAAAGCCTCCTATACCTTAACCATGATTCATCAGAAATTATTTTTGAACAAAAAGTATTAGAAGATTAATATAATTCAAATATAGCATATAAATATTATTTACCATATTTCCATGCAGTACATCAATTCTATTTTGGCTTAATATGTAGCTAGTGGAAAAAATAACACTATATCATTTATCACATAGCTGACTAATACTCAAGAGATTATACTTTAAGCCTTCTACAAGTAATACATTTTAAATAAAAAAATTATTTAAGTTATTGATCAACCACTTTCCTAGTGGTGTTATCTCCCAGTGTATTCTTGCCTCCATTCTTGCTTCTAACAATATGAATTATGTAGCATCTCCAATCATATGCTTCGAGCAACATATATTCAGGCACCAAATGCCCTCACGAGGTCTTATATGAGAGAAACTCTATAAAATAATTAAACATTAGTCTTGGGAACCCAAATAAGTTTGGGTTCTCCTCTTAGCAAAATTAAACTAGATGCATATATGATATAACTTATTTATGCATCTTAGGTCTCTGCACTAAATGAGTTTTGCTATGTATAGTACAAATGTGTGAAATATGCCTAATTATTCCACAAGAAAAGAGCTTAACTCCAAGAAAGGATTTTTTAATCTCTGATAATAAAAATATCTTTTCCTAGGTTGTAAGATTTTTGACTTTAAAATAGGATTAGTAAAACCTTCAAGTTTAGGGGGAATCCTGTTATCCTCAAGAGCTTTCATCTTCATTCTAAGAAATGTGTTAACATCTTCTAACATATTATTATTATATTTTTAATAGTGCTCTTTATTTTTAGATTCATCCTTAAAAGTTTTAAATTCTTTTTCCAATTTAGTGTATGATGATTCTAATAACTCATTTTGTTTGTTCAAATCATCAAATTCATCTAATAAGTTCATGTGGTTATTATTAATTTGTTCGTGATCTTTCTTAAAGATTTCAAGCTCTTTCTGTAATTCTAGAAAATCTAAATTTAACCTAGCATATGTTTTCTTGAGTTTTCTATATGTTGTATGAATTCTTTTAGAAATTTCTAATAATTTATTATATCTTAAGTCACATACCTCATCTTGATCTGATTGATCAAGATTATCAACCATTAAGTATAGATTGGTTACTTCTTTTTTCTTTTTTTATTTCTGATGTATCTGATGCTAAATCTGCCCAAAAAGTTCACTGAAATTTCTTCTTTCCCTTTTCCACATTCGCTTTCTCCTCCACCTTTTCCTTTCTAGTAGTGGATTTAAGATTGGGGCAATCTAATTTGACATGTCCACGTTTCCTGCATTCATATCAAATAATATTATTAGAAATCTTAACATTCTTTTAAAACTTATATTTATTTCATTATTGGTATCTCTTTTGCTTCCTCTTCAGAAAATTCATAAATTGCTTGGTTATCAAGGCAATATTATCCTCATCTTAGGTTGTGACTGATCACTCTCCGAATCATTCACTTTCAAAACTATATTCTTCTCCTTTCACTTTTCTCCTATATCAATGTCTTTGAGTCACTCCTTGCTCGTAAGCAATTAGTGATCCAAAAAGATTGTCAATGGAATAAATAGTTAAATTTTTTGACTCTATAATAGTAGTACTTTTAGTATCATATGCAACAGGCAAATAACAAAATATTTTATTAATCATTTCAGCATTCGTTAGTTCCCTACCTAATATAAGCAAAAAAGTAATTATTTAAGTGAATCTTGTGTACATGTCAGATATGAATTCATTTGGTTTCATACAAAATAATTCATAATCATGTAACACGATATTTAATCTAGACTGTTTCACTTCATTAGTCCCTTCGTATGTAATACAAAGCCTATTCCAAATGTCTTTTCCACTTTTACAAGTAGAAACCTGCATGTAATATTTAAACTTAAGTGCATAAAAGAAATTATTTAAGCATTTTGTGTTTAATTATGTTAAGTCTCATTCTTCTACAATTTAGTTAGCAAAGGGTGTTTCAACTCTAATGCCATTTACTAGTCTAGTTGGCCTAGTATTCCCATCCTAAACTAAAATCATGCGATAGTTAAGCAATTGAAGAAAAGTAGACATATGTGTTTTCCAAAAATTGAAAGGGATATTATCAAATAATAGAGGTCTAGTGATTGAATACCCTTCAGGTGTGTTACAATTTCTAAAAGTAGCAATTATCATTTTAAAAAAGTAGTATAAACTTAAAGTTTTTAAATAAAGCTCTGAAACCACTTGTAAAGTCTGTATAGGTATTTAAACCTATGCAAATGTTCCAAGGCTAACTAAGAGGGGGGTGAACTGATATTTTTAAAAAAAAATTCTCTTGGATACTAACAAAAATTAATTTTTATATATTTTATAAAAATAATTTTTCATCTATAAAATAAGAAATGCTGAAAATAAAACTGCAGAAATAAAATGAACACAAAGATTTATGGTGGTTCAGTCCAACAAGACCTATGTCCACTCCCTGAAGACTCCCTCTTCAGGTATTACATTATTATCAAAGTGACTCTCCTTTTGCCCCCTTAACAAGGCGGAGAAGCCTTTACAATTTTCCTCTCTTCCAACAATCCCCGGTGTGACAGAGTATCATCATATATTCATACCCTCCAAGTGTCAGCAGAGTACCATCGTCCTTTCACACCCTTCAAGTGTCGGTAGAGTACCGTCATCCTTTCACACCCTATAAGTATTGGAAGAGTACTGAATCTTCTTAAAAGATCTTCTCTCGAGCAATTTGAAAGAAGAAAGGAAGAGAAGTAACCAAATTAATAAAGAGATTCTTACTTTTGAGTAATCTTGTGAATCCTTCACACTCCACTTACAAGAACTCTCTCTCAAACACTCTCCCAAAATAATCTTTCACCTTGCTCTCTAAGAAATCAATGAAGAACAAACATTTTTAAGCCAATTTCTATGGAACTTTTATATAAAAGATATGAAAAACCATCCAGAAAACTAAAATTTTCCATTTTGAGGAGGTACGATCGTACAATATGATCGTATTTCATATGTATGAATAGTTCAAAAACTGCTACGTAAGAACCTGTATGATATATTTTCATGTTCGTACTATATGAACAGTTAAAAAAAATTTCTGCTTCATCCGGACAAAATGATACACCACATTTTTATACTGTAGACATCGTCTGTATAAACTATATATCATACAGTACCATCAGTTCAGAAAATCATGATGTTCATTGAGAGGAAAAGGAGCATGTTCTTTTGTTACTCTGGATATCATCTGTACGAACTATGTATCGTATAGTACGATCAGTTTAAAATTTTTTGACATTCGTAGGGATGAAAAGGAACTCGTTCTTTTCATACTCTGGACATCATCTATATGAAGGTAACTTCATACTATATGAATAGTTTAAAAAAATTTAGAAATCATAGGGATGAACAAGAACCCATTCTTTTTGTATTATGGATGTCGTTTGTATGAAGGTAACTTTGTACAATACGAACAGTTTAAAAAAATTTAGAAATTATCAGGACGAACATAGACGTATCTATTTTGTACTATGGATGTCGTCTGTACGAAGAAGGATTCATATAGTATGATCAGTACTTAGAAAAATTTTCTTGTCCATTTAACTGCTTGTTGGAGAGAATAATTGCACAAATCGTTACGTATGAAAAGAAATGATATAGTATGATTAGTTTAAAAAATTATAAATTTTAAACACTTTCATAGTGTGTGTGTGTGTGTGTGTGTGTGTGTGTGTGTGTGTTCATAGTTACTTAATTACAATCACACTCTCTTAGACTCAATAAAATGAAAAATACATACTCCATTTATAATGAACCCTAATCTAATCTGATTTGAAGTATTCAACAATCTAGAGTACGATTTCCTTGAAATGTTAGTACATACAAACAACAAAAGCAATATATCCAAAATATATTAGGAGAAATTATAATTAAAATAATAATATTTTGAATCATCAAAAACACACATGTTGCAATAATCTTAACAATAAAAAAAACTAAGTTTTAACAATCTCAACAAAACTCCCTCTCACACTCCCTTGAAACCTACAAAGATCTTCTCCCTCTCTCAAAAATTCCATAATTTCTCTCCCAAGCTCTAGGCTCTCTCCTCAAGTTTTATTCATAAGAAATAACTTAATAAATGGCAAAAAGACTTATTAAAAGTCTAATAAGAAAGCTTAAATAAAGGGCTTCAAGAAATCCTAAAAATACAAATTTATCAATCTTAGATCATGCAGTATGATCCCAGATCATACAATATGATTAGTTTAATATATCCCTATTAGTTATGCACGAAGAGTAAGGCATTATACGACCAACTCAAGTATTTGACTTGATCGTATGGTATGATATAATCATCATCCAATATAATTAGTGTAATTAAGTTAGATTATTATCTTGTACAATTAGCAAGAATAAAATATCATCCCATATAAAGAAAGGGTCATATTGTATAACTTTGTCCAATCGTACAGTACGATCTTACTGGACCAATTAATATCGTACAATACAATACAAATCGTATAGTATAATTCATACATAATTTATATTTCAAAATATTGACTAAATTATATTTGGTGACTAAGATCATGATTTCAACTGATCTTCTAGTGCGATTAGTTTAAATAGCATTATTACATAATTAGTTGTTTTTATGATTTTCTAAGTAGCTGATCGTACAATATGATACTTATCGTATAGTATGATTAGTTTATAAAATTATTCTTCTAATTTTTCTCTTTATCTCATTCACATGAGTATGTGTTTGCATGATTATTAGACCAGCATAATCCTTTATAGGACTTTTAGTCAAGAAATTGAAAAAAAAAAAAACATAATTGAATTTTAATGACTCTTTCAATATATCGTATTCTAGCCAATCTTTCACCCTGAATCTTCATTGAATGGTGCTTGACATGCCTGAAATATTAGTATACACAGAAATAAATATATAATACAAATGCTAAGAGACACAGTAAAATGTAATCATTAATCTTTATTATCATCAAAACCATAAACTTGAAAGCCCGAGTTATAATAATGTCCACCTTTTTTATGAAGGCAAATATTATTGGATTAATTTGTAAATTATATTATTTTCTCCTAATCTACCCCTTACTAACATAATTATATTTAAAAAAGGAAAAAATATTTATTTTTAATTTTTGTATTTTTTCATTTTTTATATTTATTTATTTATTATAATTATTTATTTTATTCAACGAAAAAAATGAAACTAGATAACAGATAAAAAATGCAATATTTTGAAAATAAACAACAGATGAATAAATGCAACTAAATATCATCTCCCTCTTTTTATATCACAAAAAGGAGACAAAATACAACACCTAAAATTGAACTACATGTAGAAAAAAATGACAATATGCAATCATACATAAAACATAATTATTAATAATAAAACAAGAAAACATAATAGATAAACAAACACAAAACCAAAACTTATACATGATTAGAATTAATAATTGAATCCTTGATTGTTCAGCATAAGTTTGTTACCTTATCATCTTGCTCTTGTTCCGAGGAGTCAGAAGCTAAGTCTGCCTAGAAGATTTTTTGCTTCTTTTCATTTCCCCTTTCTACATTTGGCTTATTTTCACCCTTTTACTTTATGAAGTGGTTTTTAAATTGGGGCATTCATATTTCAAATGTCCAAGTTTCCTACTCCAAAAAAAATAATGTCAGAAACAAACTTGTCATTTACATTTTTTACCTTTGCTCCACTTTTGTTCATGTTTGTGCTTGCGCTTTAGAAGACTTTTGAATTGGCTTGTTATTAACATTATCTCCTCAGTCTTATCATGTTCTGAGCCATTTTTATCTATGTCTTTTGACATTAGCACTATAGCCTTCCCATCCCCTATATCAAAAAGTCTTTGACTCACACTTTGCTCTTAGGAAATAAGTGAGCCAAGCATATTATCAATACAATAAGCATTCATGTCTTTTGATTCACATATAACAGTGGCTTTGGCATCAAACTTATCAGATAGACAATATAAAATTTTGTTGACCTTCTCTGAGTTTAAAAGTTCTCATCCTAAAGCATATATATAATGATGTCACTATCTGAGTAAATCTAATGTACATGTGTAGGATAGACTCATAAGATGTCATGCAAAAAAAAGTTCATAATTATGCAATAATCCATTTAACTTAGGTTATTTAACTTCACTAATACATTTGTATGTAATGCATAATCTATCCCAAATATCTTTGCTAGTGGTATAGGTAGAAACTCTCATATAATCTTTAGACTTAGGTGCAAAAAAAAATTATTTTAAGAATTTAGCATTCAGTTGTGCAAAAATGTTTCTTCTATATTCCATTTAATAAAAGGAATGTTAGTTTTGACTCTTTTAACAATTCATAATTATACAGAATAACCATTTTGAATCATATGCCACATTAAAAAATTAATGGATTGTAAAAAAATGTAGACATATAAATTTTCCAAAAATTAAAATGAATGTTTTCAAATAATGGTATACTAGTAATAGAGTAACCTTCTACGGTGTTCCTATTTTTGAAGTATACCATTGATCATTTACCTCTAGGTTTTCTAAAAAACTATTTTAAGTGCCATTTTGATACCACTTAAAGTTTAATAAGGATGTTAATCCTAAGTGAACTTTTTTCTAAGCACACTAATACAAAAGTAATACTTTCATTTTGATGCAGAAACTAATTATCTTGTAAGAAGATGTAGTAGAAATGATGATATTCTAATCAACACAACAAAAAATAGCAATAAGAGATTTTCACCAAGCAGTTATCATATAAAATTAAATGTGAAAAAGTAAAAATGTGGAATATAGAAAATTAGAACAAGCACACTAGAATATAAAAAATTAGAACAACACACTAGAATCTTCTTCCCTTAACTTCCCTTAAGATAAACCTTGAAGCATAGAGGAACTAAGGTGCAAGTTCGCCGGAGCAACTATGTTAAACTCCCTCTCACACTCCCTTAAAACCCATAAGGATTTTCTCTCTCTCACAAACTCCATTTTTCTCCCAAGCTCTATGTTATCTCTTAAAGCTTTCTCCAAAAGAAATAACTCAATGAATGACAAAAAAACTCATATAAAGCCTTATGAGAAAGCTTAAATAGAGGGCTTCAAGAAACTCTAAAAACTCAAATATGTTGACTATGATCGTATAGTTTGATTAGTTCACTATATCCTTATTTGTTCTGTACAAAGAGTAAGGTGTTGTATGATCAGTTTAATTATTTGAGCTAATCATTTAGTATGATATAATCATCATCTAGTATGATTAGTACAATCAAATTGGATTGTTATCCCGTATGATTGGTGATGATAAAAATATTATCCATTATAAAAATTAGTTTGTACAATACGATTTATCAAATAGTATAGTACGATCTTACTGGACCAATTAATTCAAATTTGATTCCTAATTATAGGATTAATTTAGCTAAGATTTAATTACATTATAAAATATGATATATATCATATAGTGTGATACATATCATACAATACTATCAGTACATAATTTATATTTCAAAATATTGCCTAAACTATGTTTGGCGGCTAAGATCATGATTTCAACTAATCATTTTGTATGATCAAGATCATCCAGTATAATTAATTCAAATAGCTTTAATTATAGAATTAGCAATTTTAATGATTTTTTAGTAGATCATCGAATAGTATAATACCTATCGTACACTACGATTAATTCAGAAAATTTGTCTTCTGATTTTTCTCTCTATCTCATTCCCATGAGTTTATGTGTGTACGATCACCATACTAGTATATACCTTTATAGGACTTTAACTCAAGATATTGAAAAATATATAATTAAATTTTACAGACTCTTTTAGCATATCTTATTATACACAATCTTGAGCTCTGAATATTCATTGAATGGTGCATGATATACTTAAATTGTTAGTACACACAAAAGCAAATACATAGTACAAGTGCTATGAGACACAAAGATGAAATCACTAATATTTATTATCATCAAAGCCATAAACTTGAAAGCCCGAGTTACAACAATATCATCCTTTTTGATGAATGCAAATAGTATTGGTTGAATTTACAAATTAATATTATTTTCTCTTAATCTCCCCCATACTAAGAGAATTTTATTTAAAAATAGGGGAAAATATTTATTTTTATTTTTTATATATTTTCTCAAAAAAAGTTGAAATTTTTTCTTTCTTTATTTATTTTTATTTTATTTAAGAAAAAAATGAAACTAGATAATAGATAAAAAAGTACAAAATGTAAATAAATAAATAACAGATAAACAAATGCAACCTAATATCTTCTATCCCTTTTGACATCACAAAAAAGAGAAAAATTACAACACCTAAAATTAAACTACATGTAGAAAAAATGACAACATTCAATCATACATAAAAAATAATTATTAAAAACCAAAAAAGCAAATAAAACAAATAAACAAACATAGCCAAAACTTATACTTCATTGAAATTAACATTTGAATCCTTGATTGTTCAACATAAGCTTGTTACCTCATCATCTTGCTCCTATTTTGATGATTTAGAAGCTAAGTATGCCTAGGAGATTTTTTTTTCTTTTCATTTCCTCTTTTACATTTGGCTTCTTTTCACCCTTTTTCTTTACTGGTTGATTTTTCAAATTAGGGCTTTCATATTTCTGATGTCTAGGTTTCCTACGTCCAAAATAAATAATGTCAGAAGGAAACATTTCATATTTACCATTTTTACCTTTGCTCCATTTTTGTTCACGCTCATGTTTGTGTTTCAGGGGACTTTTGAATTGGCTTGTTATTAACATTATCTCCTCACTCTCATCTTATCCTAAGAATTTTTTATCTATGTCTTTTGACATTAGTACTATCTGAACCAACCATCCGATCTGATTTCCAAACACTCGATGTCTCAGAAATATTTAAATTATCATTTCTCGCCAAAATCATTGGGAATTAATTAATCTTCTTTCTTCCAACGTCTTTAAACGATCATTATGATCCCTTCCACAATCAAATTATCTCCTGATACTCCATTAGTACTATCTCCGATTGCACCCATAAAACCTTTACCTTTCTCCATATATTATGATCACAATCCTTGAGATTACTTCATAAAATCTTTACCTTTCTCCATATCTGTTGTTCTCCATTAGCATAATCAATCACCTTAACAACTCTACCTACATGCTTTTAACCACAATCTTCAACATTCATAGCCATAAAACCTTTACCTTTCTCATATATTTTCTCTAAATAAACAAAAATCATATGTAGATCCTCCTTACTCTCTCTATATTTCTCCATCAAACCTCTCAAAAAAGTATGGCTTCCATAATAGAAATACTCAGCATGAATCCAAATTGATTTTGCAAAATTTTTCAACAAAAAATATCTACAATATGAACCCTAAATCTAATGTTTAAAAAGAAATTACAAAAAAAAAATACCTAAGGCGACGGGAGGGAGGCGAAAACTCACGGTCAAAAAGCGTGCTTTCCCCGGCGATGAATACGGTGATCATCAGCGACGTCCGGTGATCAGTCGGCGACGTCGTTCTACGATGAGCGGACGGAGGGCGACGAGGGAGAGAAAAATTGATGAGAGAAACGAACGAAAAAAATGAGCAGCCGTCGGGCTCGGGTTCGAAAATAGGGTTTACGCCGGCGGATTTTCTGGCACAAAATCCGAACCTAAGTCATTGACGTTACAGGTAACGTCAAAGTAAAAATGCGCCGGATTTTTCAGCTCAATACGCCGTATATGCGCCGGATATACGCCGTCCTTTGTATTATGCACCGCTACAGGCGCCGTGTGTTCCGACGCAATTGAATCTGCTGATAAATTCCGCCGGTAAACGCATGTTTTCCTGTAGTGTAACCTGCATCCAAAATTTTTTGACTCACACACTTTGCTTGCAAGCAATGAGTGAGCCAAACATATTATCAATAAAATAAGCATTCAAGTCTTTTGATTCATATATATAGCAATGACTTTGGTATCAAACTTATTAGGTAGATAATATAAATTTTTGTTGACTTACTCCAAGTTTGAAAAATCTCTAGCTAAAGCATTAAATGATGTCACTATTTGAGTAAATCTAGTGTACATGTCTAAGATAATCTCAAAAGGTTTCATGCAAAAAAGTTTGTAATTATGCAATAATATATTTAACATAGATTTTTTTACTTCACTAGTACCTTCGTATGTAATGCATAGTCTATCCCAAATATCCTTGCTAGTGGTATAACTAAAAACACTCATATAATCATTGGACTTAAGTGCACAAAAAATCTGTTTAAGCATTTAACATTTAGTTGTGCAAAAATTTTTTCTTCTCTACTCCATTCAGTAAAAAGAATATTAGTTTTTACTCCTTTAACAATTTGTGACGATACATAATAACCAGTTTGAATTATATGCCACATTCAAAAATAAATGGATTATAAAAATATAGACAAACGAAGTTTCCAAAAATTAGAAGGAATGTTTTCAAATAATGGTGGACGAGTAATAGAGTAACTTTCTATGGTGTTCCTATTTCTGAAATGTGGCATTAATTTTTTTCCTCTAGGTTTTCATAAACACTATTTTGAGTTCCGCTCTGATACCATTTTAAAGTTCAATAAGGATGTTAAGCCTAAGTGAACTTGTCTTTAAGCACACTAATATAAAAATAATACTTTCACTTTGATGTAGAAGCTAATTAACTTTTAAGAAGATCCAGTAGTGATGATGATATTCTAATTAACATAACAAAAAATAGCTATCAAAGATTTTCATCATGCAACTACCATAGAAAATTAAATGCGAGGAAGTAAAAAAGTGGAAAATAGAAATTCAGAACAAATACACTAGAAATTTATAGTGATTCAGTTAAATCATGAACTACGTCCACTCCTTAGAGTTCTCCTCTACCGGTATTATATTATCATTATAGTGTATCTTCTTTAGCCCCCACAGCTAGGCGAATAAGCCCTTACAAAACCTCTTTCACCAACTTAGTGTGGTAGAGGATTGTAATCCTTTTTACCATCCTAGTCAGGCAGAAAACTTGGAATCTTTTTCATCCTCCTGGTGAGGAAGAGAACCTAGAATAATTTTTCAACCTCATAGTGATAGCAGAGAACCTGGAATCCTTTCCACCATCCTGGTGAGGCAAATAACCTTGGAATCACTTTCACCTTCCCCAGTGCGGCGGAGTAACTAGGTCCTTTATCACCAAAGATATCTTCTTCCCAAAACTTCCCTCAAGACAAATCTTGATGTATTGAGAAACTCAGGTACAAGTTCGCTGGAGCTACCATGTGAAACTCCCTCTCACACTCCCTTGAAACTCACAAGGATCTTCACCCTCTCTGACAAGCTCCACCCTATCTCTTCCAAGCTCTAGGCTCTTTGTACAAGCTTTCTTTAGAAGAAACAATTCAATGAATGACAAAAAGACTTATATAAATTCTTATGAGAAAACTTAAATAGAGGGCTTCAAAAAACCCTAATAACTCAAATATGTCAGCTTTGATCGTACAATACGATTAGTTCACTATATCCCATTTAGTATTATATGAAGAGTAAGGAATTGTACAGTCCATTCATGCATTTGATTGTACAATACGATTAGTTCACTATATCCCATTTATTAGTATATGAAGAGTAAGGCATTGTATAATCCATTCATGTATTTGAGCTGATCATTCAATATGATATAATCATAGTCTATTATGATTAATACAATTAAATTGGAGTATTGTCTCATACAATTGGTGATGATAAAATATCATTTTATGCAAAGATTAGGTCGCACGGTATGATTTTTCCAATCGTATAGTATGATCTTACTAGACCAATTAATCTAAATTTGATTCCAATTTACAAGATTAATTTAGGCAAGGTTTAATTACACTGCATAGAACAATACATGTCGTGCAATATGATTAGTGCATAATTTATATTTAAAAATACTGCCTAAATTATGTTTTGCGCCCATCCTTCTCGAATTCACATAAAAATAATGCCTCAGAACTTTTTAGCCCTCTTTTGCTCGTCCTAACTCTGTGCTCATTTGAAGCCTTTCTCCATCATTTTTATTAATTTTTTGTTTCAAACATTTAAAAGTAAATCTCCATCTCTTTAAAGTTTTACAACCAATTTGAAGTTTCATATGATAGATTTTAAATATGAAGGGTTTGATATTGATATGTTTATATTTTTTTTTTCTTGGAAATTTATTTTGATTTGAGTGTCTCTTTCATATTACCTATTTTTAACTAAATTATACTATATATTCATGTTAGATTTATGTTATTTTTCTTTATCATAGGAATATTGTATATTTGTGATAAAATTTATGCTATAGAAAATGTGTGTTAATGTAAAAAATTACTTGTTACTTTATATTCATATTTATTGAACTATTTATTTATATTTTGTATATTTTTGAAAGAAAAAAAATTGTGCTAGTGGAAATAATTTAAATATAGATAAAACAATTTTAAGAAAAAAATAATTTATCAATTTAAAATTTTGGACTGTCATTGTTTTGTGACAAACTATACTTGGATATACGAAGCTAAAGGTCATCTATCTATAATAGACTATTATCTGGTTGAAAAGAACTAATAGATGAATTTGTCATGGGAATCGAATATGTCATTCATGTAGTATGTCATTTGCTTTTTTTTTTTTATCAGATCAAAAGTTTAGGTGTCCTTATTTCAAGCAAAATAAATTAAGCGCGCCTTACACTTGATGAAATTACGTTAAATTTATATCATAAAGGATTCCTATCAAATTATTGGTTCTAGACTTCACATGGAGTGTACGACCCTTATTTAAAAAGTCAATGCAATCCTCAACCAGTTACAAAATAGTAGTGGATGAAAACAAAAGGATGTTAGAAGGTATGGTTTTTCATGTTGATGGCTCATAAATTAGAGAACCTGTAGAGTTGATGCTAAACATCAATGCACATAACATTTATTAATTATTACATACAACTCATCAATCATTTTGGGATGTGTGCATCTCTCATTGTAATTTATCAATTGTCATTAGCATGTTCCGTTTTAAGATAAAATATAATGCTCATCGTGAGTGTTTTAATCAATTTAATGGATTGTTGAAATAAATTAATCTAGTATTGGACAATTTTACTCTACTATAAAATTAAGCATGGGTAGTAGAAAAATAGATTATTGCATTAACAATTACATGTTATGAATCATTATATGACGTTATAAGTTTTCATTTATAGTCCATACTTAATGAGAGATTTATTAAATTTTTTAGCACCATCATGATCCCAATTACAAACATCCTTAAAAAGGATAAGTTTGCATGTATTAGTAATGCAACCAAAATCTTGGATAGTCTTCATGACCTACTCACCTATCCTTTGACTGCTTTACTTTTCCATGCCTCCTGAAGTCTCTTATGATACCTCTTAGATCGACATAGGTGGGGTGCTTTGTAAAAAAAATATTGTTGCTTATTTTATTAAAATTTAAACGAGGGAAATCAACACCACTTCACTTATGATAGAGATTTTTTTATTGTTATCTAATCTATTAAACACTATAGACACTACTTACTACATAATGAATTTGCCCTACATTATGAGTATCATGCCGTAAAGATTGGTTGTTAATAAATATAAGCCTTAAGATTTGTGCTTGGGTATAACCTCAAAACTAGAATCTTACCCAAAATCTTTAATTATGCTTAAGATGAAATCTTAATACTTATTACTTGAGTTTAAATCCAATTTTAAATATTTATTGATTGAACTCATTCAATTTTCCCTAAGATGATATATTCAAACTTGTACTTGGGAAACATACTAAAGATTAGTATTTAATACATGGGTTTCCTTCATTTTACTTTAGAGATTATCTTAGGTTTTGCATAAGATAGTCTTCCAAGGCTACTTTCTTGGTCTTCTTTAGTTTAACTTAAGGTGGTATCATTGGAATTTTGTTTAATGTTATGCCTTAAGATTAGGATTAGTTAACCTAAACTTCTTTAATTATGTTAAAGTTTAGAGCTTAGAAATTTTTCTTGATACTTTTAAGTCTATTATATTATTTGGTTTCATGCATATGTTTAAACCATAGCACATACTCTTGAAATTAAATTTCAAGGCTAGTGTAATTAATCTAAATTCTCCAACTATGCTTTAGAGCTTAATACTTGTGTATAAAATATTTTAAAGGATATTTTTAGCTAGTTAACCCAAACTTCTGAAGTTAAAAGCCTAGGGTGCTTGAAATTTCCTTTGCAGTCTTGTCCTTTAAGTTGGCTTTTATGATTACGCTTCAAATAGAATCTTAAGACTCATGCTTAAAATATTTTCAAGACAAATTTATTACCCAACTTCTCTAGTTCTATCTAAGGTGATACTTAAGGATTTATGCTTGAGATCCTTCCTCCTATACTGGTTAACTTAGACTTCTACAAAGTTTTGAGCTCAGGATTTCAATTAAATGGAAATAAATTGAAATTTGGTTCATTACCTAAAATTCCTTGATTGTGCCTTAGTTTGATTCAAAGGAATCTTAATTAAAATAATATCTTAATACTAGTATTAATTTGCCCAAGCTTCTCTCACTGTGTTAAGTATAAATTCCAAGGCTAGTTTATAGGCTTCTTTATTAATAATTCTTAATAATGAGACAATGAAATCAAGATAGGAGGGAAAAAAATTACAATAATGCTATGCCTTTAAAAGATGTCCAAGTCATCACTCATAGTACCTACAAAACATATATTTAGATTAATGGATCCTATTGACCAAATTCAATAAGCATATGATAGCAATTCTTGAAAAAATATGTAATTGATGTAACTGACTATGCAATGCCATAGAGGTATAGGCACTACTTAGACTAGTAGGTTAGATTGTAAAATAATATATTCTTAGGAAAAAAAATATAGTCTTATGATAAAGATCATAATAAAAGGTATTGATCACAATTGAGGATTTTATAATTGTTCCTAAGATGAAATCAAAGGCATAAATTTATAATTTTGAGTAATCAACATTCTTCTCCAACTACTAGAAACAAATCCTTTTACTTTATTCAATTACTGAGAAAGCACACTTTGTAATCCCAAATATGTGATAATGTACAAATATGAGCAAGACCTAGAACAAGCAAGCTCCTTGAGGCAAAAAATTGAGCAAGTAGTGAAGAGAAAGGTGGCTAGGATTTCAGAGATTGGAACTAAATGAGCAGAGGCTTGAGTGGGTGTGAGGGAGTTCAATATGGCCAACTAGATAGAGAGGGAGTTGAATAAACAAAAGGTAGAAGGAAACATTAAAAAAAGTTTAATTATAAAATTTTATAGTTTTTCATCATGTATTTCAGTACAATAGAGATGTATACATATGTATATTTATAGTAGTATAATTATAGTATTGTCCCTAGTTTATCACAAACCAATGGCTTGGTTTTTATCAGTTGACATGTCATTCGTTAAAAGAAAAACCTTTAGAGGTAGTGGATGCATATACCAAATTTAGTAGAAGTAATATCATTGTGAGGAGTAGAGAGGTGGAGAGCCAATTGAATCAAAATCACTATCACTACACCTCAAGTTGAGGGGTGAACGAACCATTAACTTATCCTAGAGAATATGGAAGCGTGGAATAGGTAAGGACTTGGTAAAAATGTCAGCTAATTGATATGTCGTGGAGATGTGATAAATAAAAATATTTTGAACTGATACATTCTTAATTTAAAATGATGATCTATCTCGATGTGTTTTGTGTGAGCATGAATAATTAGATTGCTGGTAACAGACATAACAGATATGTTTCCACAAAATAGTGTAGTATCCAATAAAATGGAAAAATCCAAATAGTGAAGATGAAGCCACATAAGTTCTATGGTGGGAATAACTAGGGAGCAATATTTAACTTTTGTGAAAGATTAGTGACTTTTGATTATTTTTTACATGCCATGAGAGTAATGTGTTGCTAAGAAAAACACAATAGCTTATTGTTGACTTACGATCATGAACATCACCAGCTCAATCAACATCAAAGAAAGCATAAAGTTGTAGTTTTCCTCTTTGAATAAGCAGCCCATGAGTAAGAGCACCCTTAATATAGCAAAGTATGCATTTAAGGAGCTAGAAGTGGCAGTTAATAGGAGAATGCATGTGCTGCCTGGTTGAGTTGAAGCAAGGTATTATAGAGAATTAACCAAATGTCAGAAGAGAGTAATATCAAGAAATTGAGCTTCTGAGTTATTAGCTTTCAGTCATTTGGAGGTTAGGGGATTGTAGAGAGGTTTGTAATGTTACATTGTAGCATGTACCTTGAGATTGTAGAGCATGAAAATTAGTGGAAAGAGCTTTACACCATTCAAGATCTTTATTGGCCAAACTATAATATGTTAGAGAAGTAGATAGTGTGATTGAGATCAAGAATTTGATGGGGCTTGAAATTATTGATTTAAAGAAAAATGACCATAGGGTGATGAATAGGTAGAGAAGGTGAGTGAGAAGATGTTGATGTAGGAGAAGATGATGATGTGGAAGAAGATGGAAGCAATGTAGAAGGGAAATACTGAACCTTTAAGTTATAGGAGCAAGTAGTTAGTGTAGTAAAATGGCAGTAGGAGAAGAAGAAGGAAGTGGAGGAAGATTAAAATTGTTGGGTGCAAGAAATAATATAACTGAAGTATTGGTGGTTGAAGAGATACTGGGTAGAAGAAGATTCATCAAATTGAACAAATTAATAGATAATTATGTGACCATTAAGAGGGTTATAACACTTACGCCTTTTTGTGAGTGGCATAACTGAGGAAGACACAGAGTTAAATAAATGGTAAGTTTGTGAGGGGCATATGGACGAAGCCTTGGATAACATTAACAGTCAGATACTCCAAGATGATTAAAGTTGGGAGGAATATTATATCAAAAATGAAATGGAGAGAGATATGAAGTAGTAGAGGTGGGAAAAAAATTTTTAGGTACATTATAGTGAGTAGTGCATTAACCCAAAAATGAGCTTGTTAGTTTCCCTCAATAAGCATAGTACGAATTATTTCTAGCAAGTGGCAATGTTTTCATTTGGTAAAGCCATTTTGTTGGTGGGCATATGGAAAATATATTGATGATTGCCATTCTTAATCAAAAATAGTTTTAGATATGTATTGACAAATACACCTCCAACATTAATTTGAAGTGTGCAGATGGATTTGTTAAATTGTTATTCAACCATAGCTTTCAAGATGATGAAATTATTTGTAACTTTTGATTTATGTTGCATTGGGTATAACCAAATATAGTGTGTAAAATCAATGAACAACACGGAAATAAAAACTATTTGTAGAGAGAATAAGGGACATACTCCTAAAATCCGGATGTATAAGATGAAGAGTAGTAATACTAATGATTCATTAAATGAAATCCTACGACTCTAGCAAGTCATATGAATTATAAACAATAGATGATGTAGAAGGAAAAACATAAAAATGAGGAAGTTATTTTGCTAATGAAACTAAAGTACTGAAGGAGTTGTGGTGTCCCAAATGATGATGTTGGAGTGTTGTAGAGGAAGAAACTAAAATGTAAGTATGAGCAAGAACAAAAGATGGCTTAGAGATGATTGAGACTGGATAAAGACCATTATGGATGGGATTACAGAGAAGTATTTGTTGATTCTTTTGACCCGTTATAGCATACCTGGAGCAATCAAAAGAGATTGAGCAGTTATTGAACAACGAGTTTGGAAATAATTATAAGATTATGGGAAAGGTTGTGGACATGAAGAAGAGGGGTTAAAGAAAGCTTACGTGAAGGAGTGGAGAGAAGACCTTTGACATGAGGAATAAGTAGAGAAATTCCATTGCCAATGAGAACCGGATATGAGCTTTGATAAGTAGAGGCTCGCGGGATGGATTGAATGTTAGAAGTGAGGTGAGCTATTAAACCATTGTCTAGGCAACATGGGGAAGAGGGTGACGGACAAGCTTTGGTAAGTAGTGCGTGAGTGAAATGAGAGGTTGGTGGAGTGTAGTTGAGATATGTTCGATGCTAGCATTTGAGTGTGGAATGATCACATTTACCACAAATTTGACAAGAAATTGGAGTCTGAGAATTGTCGCTGAGGAAAGATAATCAGTCATAGAATGATTTTCATGATGAGAGAATGCAACTCATTCTTTAGTTGTATAACATGAGACTGATTTGTACAACGCTGATCAAGAGTAGTTCAAATGTCCCCGAATGTGTCTAGATAAATAATGTAAGAAAGAATAGATGAAGAAATTGTGAAGGAGAGTGCAACAACTAAATTTTGGTCCACAAGCAGCCATAATGTTTACTGAAGATTTGGCATCAGCTGATGGTCGTTGTAGATGGAGTGTTTGGATGGGCATGTAGTTGTGCCATCAAAGTATCCATTAAAGTAATTAGCAGTGAATATTTTGAGAATTTGAGAGCGCAAAGTGGGGTAATTATCAGTAAAGAGTTGAATGCTACTGTTTGCATATTTTGAGCTCAATGTCTGGAGATTGAAGGCACTGATACCATGCTGAATAACATAGTTGCTATGTAGGGAATGAAACCAAAAACTAACAAAAGGCAGAAAGAAACTTAAGAAAAGTTGCATTATAAACTTCAGTAGTTTTTTATCACATATTTCAGCACAATAGAGATGTATATACATGTATCTATAGTAGCATAATTACAGGATTAACCGTAGTTTATTCCAAACCAACGGCTAGGATTGTATCAGCTGAGATATGATTAGCTATAAGCAAAACCTGCAGAGGTAGTGGCTGCATATACCGAAATATGGTAAAAGCAATATCATTGAGAGTAGTAGAGAGGTGGAGAGCCAACTGAACAATTATCACTATCAGAGGGAGGATTTATTGCCCACATGGTTTTTATTTATTTATTTATTATTATTATTATTTTTTTTTAAACAAGGAGGCTATTTGCTAATTTATCGCTTTATTTCTTTTGATCCTTAACACAATTAGATTTGTCTATTATAGTTCCACAAGGAAATGAGGACTTGCAAGATAATTGATCAAATTCCTTAATGATTTTGAATACATACACTAAGTCATCAAGGTTTTATAAGATTCTTCTTCCCACTCGTGGCGGGCATTTACTATTTGGCTTTTATATACCGATGGAAATTATTTCTTCTCTTCTTTGTTTTCTTTCTTCTCTTCTTTCTTTTCTTCCTTCTTCTCTTCCTTTTTCTCCTCTTTCTTTTCTTCTTTCTTCTCCTCTTTAGCTGGTCCAACTGATACGATATCAATCTTCCCTATTTTCCTCAGCTTCTTTGCGATTGCTATTGTGTCCATTTCACCTACGACTGTCAGTTTCTGCTCCTTAAGATCAGCAGCTATGGAGTCAATCCCTGTTTAAGAGAAGAAGTTGATAGTGTCATGTAAAGCCTACAATAGGAATAAGTTTGATGGTTCAATCATGCAAAGTTTCATGTTCCAACCATTACCTAATGATAGATTGTTATATTCCATCACTCAGTTCCATCATATATCGTTCATCTCATTACGGTAATTGAAGTCATCCTTGAAAAAATAGTTAATGAAAAAATAAATGGTGGAATTATTCAAACTTTAAAGGTAGAGAAAACCTTAATTTCATATTGTTTTTGGCTACTTAGAGCTTTCATTTTCTAAATAGTTTCGAAATTTGAAGAACTGTATGAAACATCCTACCTTCCATTTGTTTCAACCTGAATTATGTAATTTAAAGTATCTCATCTAAGCATTATTTATCATTTCATAACAAAGAAAGCATAAATAATTAACAATTAAAATATCATGTAAAAGGAATTCTAAATCTGGCTGGTGTTTTAATTTCTTAGTTATCTATTTTGTAGAAAATTGATGACTTTTTGTTGCTAGGTACCGTTAATTTGACTCTGCTACCCAATTAATCATGACACAGTTGTGGTTTTAGGAGCATTCTATATTTATGTTGAAAATTTTAGCTTTCAGTGCCCCCTTTAGCTTCCGATGCTACGTTGTTAGCATACTGTTACTTGAAAGAATCCTAAATATCTTAAACGCTGGAGTTCTAACTTTACATATAGACTGATAAACACATACTAATCATCACTGTTTGAATACTTTCAAGTAAGAAATAAATGATAGGGTTATGGTCTTTAATAGGCAAAACAGTTCAAGCACGCTTTGATATCATGAAACCCCTCAAATTCTCTTCTTGCTTGCTTCCATGGCTAGGCTCGTTCTAATTTGCTTGCTTTATTTCAACTAGCAATATGTCATATAAACGATTTCCATGAAGGCAACATTATCAAAGCACTAAACTACTATAAATCTGACAACTTTTAGGTCATTTTCTCTTCAAATATCCACCAGATCCAAATCTATCATATAATAGAAAGTGAAACCACAGAATTTCCAATTAAAAGAATGCTTTATATATCAGATGAAAAGTCAGGTATTGGGAAAGTACCAAAGATATCAGCCACAGCCTCTATGGCTTTCTGCTTTGTCTTCTCATCATTCATGGCCAGAAGCTTGAGAACAATCTTTTGCTATTTGTTTCTCAAACAACAAAATTAGAAAATAGTCTGATGCTAAGAAGATTAAATTCAGTTATAAAATAGAATAATTCAGCTTGATATTGATTTGCATACCTGCACCATGGCAGAAATGGGAAAGGGAGATTTATCTCCCTCTGTAGATGATGAACAGCAAGAGTTAGACAGACATCAGTTTCTCAGAGCCATATATAGTGCTTATGATCATTTGTTCATGCGGAACATGTATATGATACCAGTACAGAGAAGATTTGCAACTTTTTTTTTGGGAAGTTTCGCAAGTATGCTTGGTGATGAAGCTTGCATAGTTATTCCTGAGGAACAACGCAAGAGGGCAATAGCGTGTTAAATGCGTAATCTTTGCTAGTGCTGCTAATGATGCCGCCCACGGCCCACAAGATGGAAAAGGACAGCTTTTATCTGCTTTATTTATTTTAAAACACCTTCGAAATTTTCATAGATTTACCTAACTTATTATTTTGGCTTTATATGATTATAATGCTCACAATTAAAGAAATATGCCCGAGGTTTCATTTTCTGAAGAAATATGTCAAAAGTTGATTTCAAATAAAGCTAGCATTCTTCTATGCAAGGATTGCTTATTAAAGCCTGTTTATAGAGAAAAATAGTTTGAATGGGTTCAAATTTGAATATTAATCAAATCTTAATTCGAACATAATTTGAATATGTTGGAGCCAATGTTGAACCAATGTCAACAAAGCTTACTAGTGCAAGCCTTGCGAAAATGTAATCGGAGTTCATTGGGTGCTCATGAACAGGGCTAATAAAGCTCGGTTGAGCAAGCATCTTGGGACCGGAATGGTAGTTTACTACGGTCTCATTGAAAGAACCAATGACATGCGAGGCGAAATAATTTCATGATGGGAGGACTTATAGATGACACCCGTCGCATGTGAGGAGAATAATGTTTCACAATGGGAACTTGTTGTGAGAGGCAACAACAAGACACAACATAAATTTAAGCTAGAATTTTCCACTTATTTCTGCAAAAATTACCTCTACAAATGCCTATATGATGACCCCATCCTATTATTCCACACGAAAACTAGCACTTGCCCTTATTTAACCCATCCAGTCACCTAGCTCATTCTAAACAATTTTAGCATTGATTTTCTTCATTTATTCAAAAATTTAAAGGTAAATTCTACATCTCTTTGAATATTTTTAGTCAATTCAGACTTTGTCTATTAGATTTTATTTAAAAAGGGTTTGCAAATTGTAGGGTTTATAGTTTTTTTTTTTAGATTTGAATTTGTCTTTCACTTAGTGTGTTCTCATAAGATTATACTTTTATTTTATATTAGATTTACATTTTTATCATTTTTATAAGAAATATGTATTTTTTATATTTATTATAAGAATAAACATTTTCATTATTGTTAGATTTACTATAGTAAGTTTGTGTTAGCAAAAAAAAAAAAAACATGTCTTAGGGGAAAAATTGTATATTCATTTAGTTTATTAGTGCATATTTATTATATGTTTCTGAAAAAGAATGCATGTAGCTAATTTATGAATTTAAAATTTTGACTATTTATTATGTTTCAATCTATATATTGATATTTATACTCAAAAGTTTTAGTTGTATTGTAGAATATTAACTGGACAAAATAGTCTAATAAATGAATTCTTCTAGGGAGCCAAATATTTCAGTCACATGGCATATCAATTGCCTTCATTTTATCAGATGGAAAGTTTAGGTGCCCTTGTGCAAAAGCAGAAAAATCAAATGTACTGTAAACCCGATGAGGTTAGGTTTGATTTATACCATAGAGGCATCTAATCTAATTATTAGTTTCGGACTTCACATGGAGAGCATGAGCTACATTTCGACTCTCAATATAGTCCTTCATCGAGTTATACAATAGTAGATGGAGAAATAACTAAGATGTAAGAAGAACTGGAACTCAATGTAGCTCACTTGAAATTTAAAGAACATATAGAGAAGTTGCCTAATACTAATGCACAAAAGTTCTAGGAATTACTACATATGGATTAGAAACTAATCTGAGATGGGTGCACCACTCCTTCTAAGTTAGCTATCATTGTTAGGATACTCAGTATTAACTTTACACACCAATGAGCTTTGATGCAGACCTTATAGATTTAGAAATTGTTATTGAACAACATAGATGTGTACTTATGACCACTGATTGATGACATTAATATTTTGTGGGAAGAAAGTGTGTTGCCATATGATATCTTAACTAAACAAAACTTTCAAATGTAAGTAGTGCTATTGTGGGCAATTGGCAACTTTCTATCTTAGAGAATGTTATTAGGCTGGGGTATTATTGGTAAGCTAGCTTGTCCATACTATATGAAGTTAGACATTTTATTTTTCTAAAAATAAGCACATGGAAAACAGCCCACTATATTGGAATTATTCACACACACACACACACATCAATTCCAAGAGGATCAATAATGGTTAGATCAAAAAGTAATGAAAGCATATATAAGCATTACAAATTCCATTGAAATTATGTGTACAAGTTCTTTATTTTTTACATATGTTTTGGAAGGACGACACAAGTCTATGTGATGCACAAACATATGCTTCATTTATTGAAGGATCATTTGCGAGATCAATATAGCATTCATATTATAATATTTTCTCCTACACAGTTTGAAGGAATGCATAGAGGGAGAGTATATGGATTAGGCTCACACGTCTTTCAATGTTTCTTATTGTAAACCTACATGATACACTACTAAACATTGACAAAAAAATTAAGTAAATAAATATTGACAAACAAGATAATCAAATAATAAAACTTACTTTTTTATCAATTAAATATCAAATAAAACCAACAATCACATTTAAAGATAAAGAAATATTTGAGTTACCACAAACTACTAAATATCTTATCAATTATACTGATTAACAAAAAATATATATAAATAAACCTATCTAATCATCATCTGTCTCCTCCTCCTATCTTTGCTTAGTCTTCTAGGCATGTTGTTGGAGATGCTGCTCCATAAATGCTCGCAACTCAGCTTGCATTTGAGCTTGTTCCATTTGAGTTTGTAACATCTTCTATATTTCTTCTATTAAACTAATGACCCTTCTACTGACTATCTCCTCATGCTCATTACCCGTGAAGGATGTTGAAATTAAATGCCTTAGTCTCGTACGCATTGGTGCTTCTTTTCTTAACAAGTATGATCCTTTTTTAAATTTGCATGTATCTTTTTAAGTTATTTGATGCTATCATGCATTTATTCATCAATAAAAAGTAAATGTTATAAGAATGTTCATATACCTTATTGGGGTTGTGTTGTCCTCATTTGTGTCATGAGGTTAACAAAACTCAAATTCAAACCAAATCCAATTTTTTTCAAGTATTGGTTACCTCTTGACCACCATTTGATTGCCCTTATACAATCATCAACAATCACCTAATTGATTTTAATTGATATGGATAAATTAAATTCAATCAATAATACCCATAGTCTAGTTCAAATCCAAAATTCCAAGCAAAAATTCAAAGTTGAAGGCACATGTCCTATAACCCTTTTTGGGTGATTTTTCAATCACCTCAAAACCAAAATTAAATGACACCCAATTCATGATATGTCAATTGAATATTGATTAGGAATATCTTTAGGGTCAACCCTCTAATTTTGAGGCCAATCTGAGACCTCTAATCCCAAAAACTCAATTGAAATTCAAGGCTGTAAAACCTTCAAATATTTACAATTTATGCCACTTCACCTTGCATCTTGTGGAACTTAACATTGAGACCTTCTCCAAAACCTTTGAACATAGCCATATTCTTGTTATGACATGTTTAATAAAAACTGCACTTTACTAGACTTTACTTGACTCAGAGTTAACTAGGGGTCCAAATGACCAAAATGCCCCATAAGGAGAAAATTGAAGTTATCTCTAAATTTTAACACATATCAATAAAAATAAGCTATGAAACATATTACAATGCATGCTAGACATCCTTATAAGCCCATTGGTCTTAAACTCAAACCTTTGTCAAGCATGGTTGACAATGCCAACCTAGTTGACCAAATGCCCCCTTAAGACTTTTAATCGGCTTTTCATATCAAATGGGATTTACATCACTTGAGACCACCTCTATTGCTCTCAAATCATCAATGCAAACATATTTGATTCAACCTCAAACACTAGATCAACTTGGTTGACCAAGTCAACCAAGTTTGACCAAATACACAAACACTTGAACCTAACCCAAATCTATTGACCAAAGTATTGTCTTGCTAACCTAGGGTCCGATGGTCACCCATTAGATCCCTAAGGGAGTGCCCTGAAATTACTAGATGTGCTAAGAATGGGGGGGGGGGGGGGGGGGGGGGTGAATTGCAAAAATTATTACAATAAAAAATTCTAAACAGGAGTTCTAATTATATTTTGTGTTTTTAAATTTTAAATATAAAAATTTAATGTGGAAGCAAGCATTTGAACTCAATTTGCAACAAAAAATTTTATCAAAATTTTAACCAAGCAAATATAATGAAAAATAAAATGCAAACAAAAATAAAAGCGGTAAAGAAAAAATCATAGTGGTTCGGTCACCTAGCCTACGTCCACTCCCCGGAGTCCTCTACTCCGGGAATTTCACTACTAAGCAATAGTTCTTCTTTTGCCCCCTTGGCAAGGCGGAGAAGCTCTTACAAGACTCACTTTCACCAACCCGGCATGGCGGAGTGCCAAACGCTTTGTCACCCTCCTAGTGACGGCAGCGTACCTTCTCATTTTTCTCCCTCCTGGAGAAGACAGGGTACCTTAGAGGATAAGGATGTAGAAGAGTCTCCCCCTTAGAGAGCCTCCCACAAGATCTTCTCGGGCCATAGGAGGAACAAAGTGCATCAATAACATATCAACCGTGTGATCTCCCTCACACTACTTCTCCCTCACCAAGCCCACCTTCTCCTTCCTCTCTCAAACCCTAAAATCTTCTCAAGAGCTCTTTCCTAAAGAAACCCTCTCTAATCATGTTCCACTCTCACAATCACACCCCAAAAGTATAACTTTTTATACTTAAGACGGGCTCCAAAAACACCCTGAAATTTTAAATTAGTCGTTACTATCATACAATACGATCCAATATCGTATAGTACGATTAGTACTAAACAGCATTCATCCTGATACGAAGGTTTATGAACATGCCAAAATATTGAATACAATCGTACAATACGATTTAAACTTGTATGGTATGATATGAAAAATTCTACTGTTCATATAGGACGATTGTTGGGACGATTGAAACTTGTCTCTATACATCGTAGGGTACGACCTACTTCGTATAGTACAGTTAATCAAAATCAAGGGATCGTCTAGTATGAATTTTGGGACGATCGAAAACAGCCTAAGTTTATTATACAGTATGACGTTATTTGTACAGTATGATAACCAATCAGAAATTAAACCTTTATTTGTCCAATAATTACGGGGTTAATTTAAGTAAATATTCAAAATAAATTATACAATAAGAATATATTCATATTGAATGATATGTTACTGATAAACTTACTTAAACTAATCTAGCGGCTAGGGTTTTGGATTAGTAACATATCGTCTAGTACGATATTAATCATATAGTATGACTTGTTCACAGAAAGACATTTCAGCCAGATCATATCATACAATATGATATAAACTGTATAGTATGATAAATAGAGAAAAAATTTTACATTTCTTAAAAACTTCTCCCCCTGTGTGTGTGCATGGTTGCTTAGACATATATGCAATTTGAGGTCAAACACAAGAAAAGAAAAAAAAATAAATTAAAAAAATTACAATGTTATAAACTCACACTCCTACTCTACCAAATATTGAGTCTTCTTATTGTCCTAAGTAACTTGTGACCCTAAAATGTTAGTAATCACAGAAAATAGCAAAAATCAAAGATATTCTATGAATATTAATTCAGACGACATTATTTGTCATCATCAAAATCTCAAACTAGGGGTCATGGATTGCAACAATCTCCCCCTTTTTGATGATGTCAAATAATGTTTGTTATAAGCAAATTTACGTGGCATTTTTTGTTTTTCTATTAATTACAAAATCATGAAATGGATAGAAAAAGAAAAAATTTATTTCATTGAAACATAAGTAAACATAAGTAATATACTTGAACATAAGCATAAACAAGCAAGTCAACAAACTACAATAGGCTTCTCCACCTTTTGACATCACCAAAAATAGTAGGCACAAAAACCATTAAGAAAAACATCACAAAATAGATATACTTCAGAAGGGAGGATCCTGATCACTTGGAGGTAGAGGTGATTGTGGTTGAAAATGTGGTGGATTGCCTCGAATTGGTGATTAATCTAAGTGAAGCGTTCCCCAACCCACCACATGTCTTCCTCATGTTGCTGATGTTGTTCTTTTATGCGAGTGTCAAGGCGACTCTGGACTTGGTCGAATTGCTCGACCAAGTCATCGTGAGAGTAGGCTGTTACAGGTCCTCGGGGTGGTGCACGCCATCTTTGTGGAGCAGGAGCAGCTGCTGGAGTAGCTTCTCCTTCATTATCAAAATAAGGTTCGTCAGGCTCTTGCCTCCGATGAAAAAGAATACGGAAAGAGGCATCTGTATAAAAGATTGGTAATTATCGGGTTAAACAGGATAAGTTAATTGGTATTTGTTTTGAAGGATGTAACCTACAAGGTGGCCAAGGGCTAGATTCTATTTTCTACGAGTGGTAGAGAGGCGAACAAGAGACATATTTTGAAAGTAACCGATAATCAAATATGCTTCATCGAATTTGGTGTTAGACATGATAAGATAGACAGTGATAGATAAACTTGGGGTTATGCATACTCGATCGCCAGCTTTGGGTACTATTGAGGTTCTAAATACGTGTTGAATGATTCTGATATTTTGATTGAGGGATTGAACGAGTGGTTAGTGTTGGTAGAAGGCGACCTTCCTAAGAACTAAGTACGCAGCACTCTAGTCAATTTTATTGGTAAGAAAAGAATTAACTCTAGGACCATTAGTGGAGAGTCCAATACACTGGGCAAGGTCTGCTCTAGTGATCTCAACATGTTGTTGGCAGACGAAAGAGGTGAGGGTATGGTTTTCTAAGTTGATGGTGAGGTTGGCTAGGAATTCAAAAAGGAGTTCTGAATTGTATAGGAAGGCGAGAGTCAGAAGGAATTGCAAAGTGGTGGATTCGAATAGAGGCGTCACCTTAAAATTGAGTGCAGCTTAATTTAACATTCGTGATGGTGTAATATTGCAGGCCTTATATTTGTGATAGGATACTTCATTGTTAGCATTTAGGAAATGGTTGTTGGGTTGGCACGAAGAAGATGAGCTTCTAACGACTAGACGACCACTCTTGCTAGAGCTCGACATTTCGGGAAGGCATCTTATATTGAGTGAGAGGAGGAATGAGTGGAATAAGCTTCAAAACTGGCCAATTTATATAATTGTGGACATATCGTACAGTATGATATAGGATCGTACAGTATGATGTGGCAATAATGTTGTCTGACTGATCATTTTAAAAAAGTGGTCAAATCATATAGTACGAAAAGTATCGTATAATATGATCAGAAGGATTTCGATCATCCTGAGGGTCGTCGGTATGACCTTTGATGAAAAGTTTCATACAATACGAACAGGTGTTCGTACAGTACGATATTGCTATTATATTGTACCAACCACTTTTAAGTCATCCTCATCCATTTCGCTAATTTGGATCGTACAGTATGAAAAGGAGATATTGTACAGTACGATCAGCAATAATATCATACCAAACTGAGTAAATTCATCCCAATCCATTTGTTGATGTGGCTCGTACAGTATGAAGTGCAGATATCTTACACTATGATGTACAATAATGTTGTATCAGACGGATTGAATGAACTACAACCTATTTCGTACCGTATAATTGGTATCGTATAGTACGATCAATAGAGACAAAATTTGAATTTGGGTTGTGATGTGTCTAGTTTTGATATATCGTACAGTACGATAGTGGATTGTATAGTACGATAAAGAAAATGAAAATTATCGAGTTTTGTGTAGTGAGTGTGTAATGATCAGGAACAACCATAGAAAGAATTTTTTTATGTTTTTTTTTTTTGAATTATGCATTAATATCTATGACACCTAGTCTTGTCCTCAAAGTGCTAAAGGTGTTGTAGGCTAGCGGTTTCATGAAGATGTCTGCCAATTGATCTCCTGTAGCTATGTGATGCAATTCTATATCTCCTTTAGCAACATGAACTCTTATAAAATGGTGTCTAATGTCTATATGTTTTGTTTGAGAGTGTTGAATTAGATTTTTAAAAATGTAAATTGTACTTGTGTTGTCGCACATGATTGAGATGGTTCCTACAGGTAATCCAAGATCAAGAATTTGTTGTTTTAACTATAGTACTTGTGCAACACAGCTTCCTACTACAATATATTCTGCCTCAGATATGGTGAGGGCTACCAAATTTTATTTTCTACTAACCAAGAAACTAACTATTGTCCTATGAATTGGTAGGTATTAGAGGTGCTTTTTTTATCTACCCTACATCCTGCAAAATTAGAATCTGAGTACCCTAAGATTTCATAGGAAGTGTTGTGCCTAGGATACCAAATTCCTAAGTTCGGGGTGCCTAGTAGATATCTAATGATTCTCTTGACCGTAGTTAAGTGAGACTCTTTAGGATCAGCTTGAAAATGGGCAAAGGCCACACTAAACATTATGTCCATCTATTGACAGTCAGGTAGAGGAGAGATCCAATCATTCCTCTATATTTTTTTTGGTCTACTGATTATCCATTTATGTCTTTGTACCAGTTGAATCGTAGAGCTCATTGGAGTGTTCATGGGCTTAGTATTATCCATTTCATATTTTTTTAGAACATCCTTAATGTATTTCGTTTGGTTAAGAAATATTCTATTATCCATTTATTTCATACTAAATTCAAGAAAATATTTAAGCTCTCCCATCATGCTTATTTCAGACTCATTACTCATTGTTATTAAAAATTCATCACATAAAATTTTATCTAAATATCCAAATAGAATATCATCCATATAAGTCTGAACAATGAGAATTTCATCTTTAACCTTTTGTAAAAAGGGTGTAGTGTCCACACTCCCCTTTACAAATCCTCAATCTAGTAAGAATGAGCTAAGTCTTTCGTATCAGGCTTTAGGTGCTTGTTTTAACCCATAAAGTGTTTTTTTTTAATTTGAATACATGGTTTGGAAATTGTGAGCTTTCAAATCCGAGGGGTTACTCAACATAGACTCCTCCTTGATTACCTCATTCAGAAAAGTACTCTTTACGTCCATTTGATATAGTTTAAAACTTTTGAAGCAAGCAAAAGCTAAGTGAACTCATATGATTTCTAGTCTAGCAACTAGAGCAAAGCTTTCTTAAAAGTCTATTCCCTCAATTTGGTTGTACCCCTTAGCTACTAGTCTGGCTTTATTTCTTATTATGGTTCCTGAATCATTCACCTTATTTTTAAAGACCCATTTTGTTCCAACTACACTCTATTTTTTAGGTCTCTTGACTAACTCCCAAACATCATTCCTGGTGAATTTGTTCAATTCTTCTTACATTGCTAGGATCTAGAATTCATGTCCTAAGGCTTGGTCTATACTTGTGAATTCTATCATAGAGATGAATGCTGAATGACTAACCTCCTTTCTATGTCTATGCCTAGTTCTTACACCTTCTGAAGAGTCTCCTAATTAACTCTTTAGGATGACTAGAAAAATATCTCCATTCTCTAGGCAAATCTTCTTGAGGTTCTACCCTTTCTCCTATGGTCATTTAAACTAATCAGGCATTTATTAGACAGAAATTTAATGTCAAAATATTTATCACACAATTGACTAGTGCTTAATAAGTTATACTTTAAACTATCAACTAATAAAATATTTTAAATTAAAAAATTCTTAGCATTTCCAGCGATACCTGAGCCTACCACTTTTCTGGTAGTGTTGTCTTCAATTGTTACTTTACCTCCGGTCCTAGTCTCCAATAAAATGAACTTCTTCATATCTCCAATCATATGTCACGAACAGCAACTATCCAGGTACCACATGCTCTCACTAGGTCTTTTGTGAGAGCATCCCTACAATTTCATTCAAGGCTTAGTTTTGGGAACCCAAGTGAGTTTGGAATCCTCCTTATGCTTGCATGAATGAGATGTATGCATGCTATATTATGATGGATGCAATTTAGGTCTCCATACTAGGTTTTTCCTATGGTGAATTGTACATGTGCGGGCTATATGACCTAGCATGCCATAAGAGAAGCACCTAACACCGCGAAATGAGTTCACTAACTTATGTGAATGGTGATGCCTCTTCCTAAAGTTGTGTGATGCATGCTGTGCTGGGGGTTTGCTAGATTGGGCTAATATGAGTGATGCATTTTCTTTTTCTAGTTCTTTGATTTTTTCTTTAAATGTGTTGTTTAGATATGTCAATCAGTAAACTTCCCATTTTAACAAATGTTCACTATGATCTACCTCCAATGCAAGTTTGTCTAGTCTGTCAAAAGCCTCTTCTAGTTCAACATGCATTATTTTTAAGGATAAATGCACTTCTATTAATTCAATATGCTTCTTATTTAATGCATCATACTCATCAAGTAGAGACATGTGATCTCTATCTAAATTAGATTATTCTTTAACTAAGTTAGCATGCTCAATTTGTAAAGTACTAAAATTAATATTAAGGCTAGCATGCATATTTTCAATTTCCTATATGAGTCATGGATTTTTTCAAAAATAAGAAGTAAATCTTCATATGAAAGTTGACATACCACCTCTTAATCTGATTGATCAAGATTATCGTTAGTCATTAGACACAAATTTGTTACCTCCTCCTCTGCTTCTTCTTCAGATGATTCTAAGGCAGAGTTGGCCCAAAATGCTTTTTGTGTCTTCATCTTCCCCTTCTTGTACTTAGCTTTATCCTCACCTTTTTTCTTAACTGGTTGACTCTTTAAGTTGGGGCAGTCAGCTCGGAGGTAATCTGGTTTCCTGCACTCAAAACAAATTGTATCAGATGAAACTTTAGTAGTTCTCGAGCTTTTACCTTTATTCCACTTATTCTGATGACGCCTTTATTTTCTTTTCAAAAAATTCTTGAACTGTGTGGTCATCAAGGCTATGTTATCTTCTTCCTCCCCTGTAGAATTTTCACTTTCTGAATTATTTACTTTCATTGCCAGCATCCGTTCCTTTTTTTCACCTGCATCATCTTGCCTTTGATTCACTCCTTGCTTGTATGCAATGAGTTAATCAAGCAAATTGTTAATAAAATAGACATTTAGATCTTTAGATTCATTGATGGCAGTAATTTTAGCATCATAAGAACTAGGTAAGCATCTAAGAATATTATTAGCTTTTTAAGAATTTGAAATTTTTCTACCTAATGCATGCAAGGATGTCACAATTTGGGTGAAACTAGTGTATATGTCAAATATTGTTTCGTTAGATTTCATATGAAAGAGTTCATAATCATGCAATAGAATGTTAAGCCTAGACAGTTTAACTTCACTAGTTCCATCGTACATGATGCACAGTCTATCCTAAATCTCCTTACCAGTAGCATAGGTAGATACTCTCATGTAGTCCTAAAATTTTAAAGCACAAAAAAAATAGTTTAAGCACTTCGCATTCAATTGAGCTAAATCCCTATCCTCATTGCTCCATTCATTAAAAGGTACTTGAATTTTCACTCAAGAGAGCCTCCCATAAGATCTTCTCATGCCACAGGAGGAACAAAGTGCAATAAGAATAGAGCAACCGTGTGATCTCCCTCACACTACTTCTCCCTCACCAAGCCCACCTTCTCCTTCCTCTCTCAAACCATAAAATCTTCTCAAGAGCTCTCTCCCAAGGAAACCCTCTCTAATCACGTTCCCCTCTCACAGTCACACCCCAAAAATATAACTTTTTGATACTTAAGAAGGGCTCCAAAAACACCCTAAAATTTCAAATTAGTCATTACTATCATACAATACGATCCAACATTATATAGTACTAAGGTTTATGAATATCCTTCATCCTGGTACAAAGGTTTATGAATAGGCCAAAAATTATGTGTACAATCATACAGTATGATTTAAACTCATACGGTACAATATGAAAATTTCTACTATTTATACAAGACGATTGCTGGGATGATCAAAACTCATCTCTATACATCGTAGGGTACGACCTACTTCATAGAGTATGATTAGTCAAAATCAAGGGATCATCTAGTACAAAGTCCGGGACAATCAAAAATAGCCTTGATTTATCGTATAGTATGATGTTATTCCTACATTATGATAACCAATAAGAATTTAAACCTTGATTTATCCACTAATCAAGGGGTTAATTTAAGTAAGTATTCAAAATAAATTGTATAGTATGAATATATTTGTGTAGTACAAACGACTAATAAACTTACTTAAAATTGTTGAGTCTAGTAATTAGGTTGTTAAGCCTAAGTTAATGTCCCAAAGGCTACCAAGAGGGGGGTGAATAGGTAGTTTAAAAAATTTTAAGCCCTCTTTTAAAATTATGTTGAATCGAAATAAAAATTGTTTCTTTTAAGTTTTGTAGAAAAAGTTTTTCAACCACAGAGTTTTTAAGACTTAAAAAATAAAATGCGGAAACATAAAAACTGTAAAGTAAATGACACCAGATTTATAGTGGTTCGGTCTATAACCAGACCTACATCCACTCCCCGGAGGCACCCTCCGAGTATTGCACTAAAACCACAAAATGACTCTCCTTTTGCACCCACAGCAAGGCGGAGAAGCCTTTACAACACACTCTTTTCACCACTACCCGGTGCGGCAGAGAACCGTCATCCTTTTACATAATCCCCAGTGTTGGCAGAGAACCGTCCATCCTTTCACACTCTCCTAGTGTAGGCAGAGAACCCTTCCATCCTTTCACACTCTCCTAGTGTGGGCAGAGAATCCTACCGTCCTTTCACACTCTCCTAGTATGGGCAGAGAACCCTACAGCTGTTCACACTCTCCAAGTGTAGGAAGCGATCCTTTTGGCTATTCACACTCTCCAAGTGTCGGCAGCGAATCGGATCTCCTTGACAGATCTCTCACAAGAAATCTAGAAGGAAGAAAGAAAAGAGTGAAGTAATCCCAATTCACAAGTAGAGATTCTTACCTTTGAACACCAAGTGAAGCCTTCACGCTCCAGTTATAGGAATCCTCCTTTCAATGCACTCTCACACTCTCTCCTTAGCTATTCTCTCAAGAGGCATGAAAATCAAATGAAAAAGAGATTTGGTGGCAGTCTAATTTGGACTATTTATTCAAAAGACAAGAAAAACCGTCCAAAAACTGCAAGTTTTCAATTCTGTACGCAGTTGATCGTCCCGTACGATCGTGGATCGTCCTGGACGATTTTACTTAAACGCTTTGAAACAACCCTATTTGTATATGTGTACGAAATGTCTTCGTACACACTGATCGTCCCGTACGAACTAAGTTCGTCCGGAACGAACGGTTATTACTAGGTCGGTCTAGAAAACTGCTGAAAACCGTTCTAAGTCGGTTAATCGTCTGGACAAAAATTGGTTCGTTTGGACGAAATTTTTACAGAGAGCAGATCGTTTTCTGACGATAATTAATTTCGTCTGGACGAAAATTTTACAGAGACCAGATCGTCCTGGACGATAATTAAGTTCGTCTGGACGAAACTTTTACAGAGAGCAACTCGTTTTCTGACGATAATTAATTTCTTTTGGACAAAAATTTTACAGAGATCAGATTGTCCTGGACGATAATTAATTTTGCCAGGACGAAAATTTTACAGAGAGCAACTCGTTTTCTGACGATAATTAATTTCGTCTGGATAAAAATTTTACATAGACCAGATCGTCCTGGACGATAATTAATTTCGTCCCGGATGAATAGGACTTAGAAAATTTTTCAAGCCAGTTCCTATTCATTCTATGTGCTCAATAGGAGATAATTGTCTGATCGTCCCGTACGATCTGATATCATCCCGTACGATCAGTATAACTTAAATATGATCTTCTTATGTGTGTGTGTATGTTTTTATTCACTCAATTACAATCACTCCCTTTCAAATTTAATTCAAAGAAAAATACAAGCTTCAAATTCACAAAGTATCTCATGTTGAATTTGATTTGAAGTTTTCGTAGTCTGAAGACTGATTTTCCTAAAATGTTAGTACACACAAGAGCAAATACAAATCTTCTAAAATTGTTAGGAGATAACTACACATTTGAACAATAATATTTGGAATCATCAAAACTATGCAAGTTGCAAAATTGTAAAGCATGCAAATAACAACTATTTTAACAATCTCCCCTTTTTGATGATGACAAAATAATTATTGTTTGTATGATCTCAATTTAAACAAATCTCCTAAACTCCCCCTGAATTGATGAATACATGAAAATAAGAAGGCATTTTGAACCTAAGAACAAAAAAAAATTTAACAAAATTACAAAGTTAAACACAAAACCAAAATGCAAACAAAACAATTAAAACAAAATAAAACATACAAACACAATAAAAACAAAACATACAAACACAATAATTTCTCCCCCTTTTTGACAATAACAAAAAGTGAAGAAGAAATAGACAAGAAATATAAGTAATTATATGAAATTCATTTGAAAATTTAATCTAAATGGTGATTGTCATAAGGTATGCAATCTAAAACTAATAACATTAGGTCAATCATAGAAATTCATAAAATTTAAGAAGTGATATAACATTATAAGTAAGAAGAATTTATCAAAGACATGATTCAATTTAGACATTCGAATATAGAAAATCATTACTAGAGAGATGTATAAAAATTTTATATTTCAAAGTTCAATAGAATATAAATGAATATAAGATCAATTTGAATTAAGAGATTGAAAGAATTTGGAAAGAAGAGAATTACCACATGTGGCGCTTTGCTCATCTTTTTCAAATTTTTGGGCACATTTTTGTGCATCTTTTGACATTGGGCTAATTTTGTGCCTCTTTTTCATATTTGTGAACCTTTACGCATTCCTTTTGATTTTTGTACTCTTTGTACAATTTTCAAGAGTAATTGAGACCAAATCTTTCCAAAATCAATAATCTAAAATTTCAATTATTTCTAAGTGCATAAATATCACTTGAGCATAGAAATACAAAATAAGAAACATCTATATTGCAATAATAATATTAACTTTTATGTAGTCTAAATGAATAGACATGAATTTAAAAGTTCTAATTAGAACAAGTTATAAACAACTTTTAAATTTAGAAAGACTAGATTTTCTAATATAATTAATCTCAAATTAATATCTAATTTAAGCACAATTAAGATTAAATAAGACTAATAAAATTCATAAAAATTAACCACATTTCAAAAACAAACCAAATTTGAATCAAGTACAACATGCATTGATATTAATGAAAAGGATTACATATTCATTTCATAATATTAAAACAACTAAGAAAATACACTAAACATTTTAATAAAGACAAACTAGAACAACCACTAAAAATAAACACTAATACAACAAAACATTTAAAACAAAGAAAACAAAGACAAAACTACAAACTCTAAAATAAACTCAATCAAAATACTCAGAAATCACAAAATTCCAAACAAAAATCAAAGACAAATAAACTAAGAAAACATAAATATCAATGTTGCAAAAACATTTTTATTTAAGCATTCAAATCAATAACACCAAGCCTTGTTCTTAATGTACTGAAGGTATCGAAGGCTAAAGGTTTTGTAAAAATGTCTGCAAGTTGATTTTCAGTTGAAACATGTGTGAGTTCAATTTCTCCCTTGGATACATGATCCCTTATGAAATGATGCCTTATGTCAATGTGTTTGGTTCTAGAATGTTGAATAGGATTTTTGGAAATGCAAATAGCACTAGTATTGTCACAATAAATTGGAATAGTGCCTATAATTAATCCTAAATCAATCAACTATTTTTTTAACTAAAGTACTTGTGCCACACAACTTCCTAATGCAATGTATTCTGCTTCTGTAGTAGATAGTGCCACTGAATTTTGTTTTCTACTAGACCATAAAACTAATGAATTTCTAATGAATTGACATGTTCCAGAAGTGCTTTTCCTATCCACTCTACAGCCTGCAAAGTTAGAATCTGAGTATCCAATAATTTTAAATGAAGAGCTAAATTTAGGATACCAAATCCCTAAGTTTGGAGTTCATAGTAAATATCTTAAAATCCTTTTCACTGCTGTCAAATGTGATTATTTTGGATCTGATTGAAATCTAGCACATAAGCAAACACTGAACATAATATCTGGTCGGCTAGCAGTCAAGTAAAGTAAAGATCCAATTATCCCTCTAAATTTCTTTTGATCAACAGATTTTCCCTTAAGGTCCTTATCCAACTGAACTGAGGAACTCATTGGTGTACTAAAAGGTTTAGCATTGTCCATTTCATATTTTTTGAGGATGTCCTTAATATATTTAGTTTGACTAAGAAATATACCTTCCTCAAGTTGCTTAATGCTAAATCCTAGAAAGTAATTTAAATCTCCCATTAGACTCATTTCAAATTCACTACTCATTATTTTAGAAAAATCATCACAAATATTTTTATTTGAAGATCCAAAGATGATGTCATCCACATAAATTTGAACAATGAGTATATCCTTTCCAAATTTCCTTAAAAAAAAGTTGTATCCACACTTCCTTTTTCAAAAGATCTTTCAAGTAGGAAGGTGCTCAACCTCTCATACCAAGCTCTAGGTGCCTGTTTCAATCCATATAATGCCTTTTTTAACTTGAAAACATGATTTGGGTATTTAAAATTTTCAAAACCTGGAGGTTGTTCTACAAAAACATCTTCCTCAATTACCCCATTTAAAAAGACACTCTTGACATCCAATTGAAACCATTTAAAACCTTTAAAACAAGCAAAGGCTAGTAAAACCCTAATTGCTTCAAGTCTAGCTACAGGGGCAAAAGTCTCCTCAAAATCAATTCCTTTAATTTGATTATACCCCTTAGCAACTATTCTAGCCTTATTTCTAATGACTACTCCTGAGTCATTCATTTTATTTTTGAACACCCACTTGGTTCCAACAACACTTTGATCTTTTGGCCTTATAGTTAATTCCCAAACTTTATTTCTTACAAATTGATTTAACTCTTCTTGCATGGCCAATATTCAAAATTCATCATAAAGTGCTTGATCAATATTAGTGGGTTCTATTGTTGAAATAAAGGCTGAATGATTGACTTCCTTGTTTAATCCATGTCTAGTTCTAACACCCTCACTAGGTTCACCTATAATTAATTCTCTTGGGTGGTTTTTAGAAAATCTCAAATCTCTAGGCAAAGGGTTTTCTCTTTCCAAATTCTCTTCCACATTTTCTTCCATATTTAATCTATCAATCTTTTAGGAGTTTTCTTCAATCTCTTCTTCAACAACATTTGGCTCTTCCAAATTTCCACATTCATCAAATACAACATGTGTGGTTTCTTCAATGACTAAAGTTTTTTTGTTGAATACCCTATAAGATTTTCCAACACTTGAATATCCAACAAAAATTCTTTCATCTGATTTTGGATCAAATTTTCCTAAGGCAGATTTTCCATTATTATGTATGAACACCTTGCAATCAAATACATGCAAATGAGACAAATTAGGTGTTCTACCTTTTAGCAACTCATAGGGTGTTTTATTCAAATTTGATCTCACATTCACCCTATTCAGAACATAACATCCAGTACTAACCGCCTCAGCCCAAAAATATCTAGGAAGTGAGTATTCTGCCAACATTGCTCGGGCGGCTTCTATTAATGTTCTGTTTTTTCTTTCAACTACCCCGTTTTGTTGAGGGGTTCTAGGTGTAGAAAAATTGTGATCAATCCCTTTTTCTTTAGAAAAAATTTTCAAATCTTTCATTTTCAAATTCTCCTCCATGATCACTTTGTATAGAAATTATTTCACTCCCTAGTTTCCTTTGAATCCAAGTAGAAAAATTTCTGAATTCCTCAAACGATTCACTCTTATGAAAAAGAAATCTAACCCAAGTGAATCTTGAGAAATCATCCACTATAACAAATCCGTATACCTTCCCTCCTAGACTTACAATTCCTACAAGTCCAAAAAGATCCATGTGTAGAATTTCTAAAGGTTTACTGGTCCTAAGATCTTTATTGGACTTAAAAGAGGACTTCACTTGTTTTCCTAATTGACATGCCTCACAAAGGTGGTCCTTAGTAAAGTCTTGTTTTGGTATACCTCTCACTAAGTTCTTTTGGGTAATTCTTCTAAGGTTTTTCATACTAGAATGACAAAGTTTCCTATGTCAAAGCCATGATTCATCAGAAACAGTTTTCAAACAAAAATAGTAGGAGATTGAATACAATTTAAATCTAGCATGTAAACATTGTTTACCCTTTTTCCATTTAAAACATTTTTCCCATTTAGGCTTATTATGTAGCTAGTAGGTGAAAATTTTACATTATAGCCCTTATCACATAGCTGACTTATGCTTAATAAATTATGTTTTAAGCCTTCAACTAATAACACATTGTCAATGAAAAAGTTTTTCAAATTTCCAATCATACCTGATCCAATCACTTTCTTTGTAGTATTATCTCCAAGTGTAACCCTGCCTCCACTCCTGGCTTCCAGCGTTATGAATTGAGCAGTATCTCCAGTCATATGCTTTGAACATCCGTTGTCCAGGTACCATATGCTCTCACGAGGTCTTGTGTGAGAGCATTCCTGCAAAATTCTCAAATGTTAGACCTGGGAACCTAAACAAGTTTGGGTTCACCTTTATGAAATTTATAATCAGATGCATGTATGATATGTCTAGGTTTATGCATCTTAGTTCTCCACACCAAATTAGTTTTCATCTTTAAAGTGCAGGTGTGAGATATATGTCCCAAAAATCCACAATTATTACATTTAACATTAGGAAAAATATTCCTATGTTTTCTTCCATATGATTGTCTTCTAAGGGATTTCATGAATTTAGGATAATATTTAGGATTTATAAAATCTTCAAGTTTAGGGGGGTTCCTATTATCCTCGATAGCTCTTATTGTGAGTTTGTAAAATGAATTCATATCTTCTAAGATTTGATTGGTATAATTGATTCTATATGTCTTGCTCTCAGATTCATCCTTAAAATTCTTAAATTCTTTTTCAAGTTCAACATAGGATGATTTTAAATTCTCAAAATTCTTATTCAAGTCATCATATTCATCAAGAAGTTTCATGTGGTTGTTATCTATTAATGCATGATCTTTCCTAAGGATTTCATGTTCCTTCTTAAGCTCTTCCAATTCAAAACTTACACTAGCATGCATATTTTTCATTTTCCTATATGCATCATGCATGTGTTCAGAAACTTCAAATAATTCATCATAAGTTAAGTCACATACTTCTTCTTGATCAATATTATTTGTCATCAAGCAAAGGTTGGTGACTTCTTCTTCTTTTTCAGTCTTAGATGATTCTGAAGCTGAGTCCGCCCAGAAAGCTTTTTGAAACTTCTTCTTGCCCTTCTTTACCATTGGTTTTTCCTCTACCTTCTCCTTACTAGGAGTGGCTTTGAGTTTTGGGCAATTAGTCTTGATATGACCTGGTTTCCTGCATCATAATAAATCACTTCATTAGAAACCTTGTCATTTCTGTTATACTTACCTCTATTTCATTGCTGGCGTCTCTTCTGCTTCCTCTTTAAAAAGCTTCTGAATTGTCTAGTCATCAATGCAATATCGTCTTCATCCTCAGGTTGTGCACTCTCTAACTCTTCCACCTTTAGTGTAATATTCTTGTCCTTTCGTGGTTCACCTGCATCAATCTTTCTTTGACTTACTCCTTGCTCATAAGCAATGAGTGAACCAAGAAGATTGTCAATAGAATAAATGTTTAGATCTTTAGACTCTGTAATTGCAGTAATTTTTACATCATAAGCAGTAGGTAAACAACGAAGAATCTTATTGACCATTTCAGCATTAGTTAATTCCCTACCAAGTGCATGCAAAGAAGTGACAATTTGTGTGAATCTTGTGTACATGTCTGAAATAGATTCATTTGGTTTCATGCGAAACAATTCATAGTCATATAATAAGATATTGAGTCTTGATTGCTTAACCTCATTTGTCCCTTCATAAGTTATACAAAGTCTATCACATATGTCCTTTCTGCTTTTGCAAGTGAAAACCCGCATGTAGTCTTCAAATTTTAAAGCACAAAAGAAATAATTTAAGCATTTGGCATTTAATTGTGCAAAGTCACGTTCTTCTATAGTCCAATCTGCATAAGGTGTTTCTATCCTAACTCCATCAACTAATCTAGTTGGTTTTGTGTAACCTTCCTGGACTAGCATCCACATGTGATAATCAAGTGACTGTAAGAAAGTAGACATGCGTGTTTTCTAAAAATCAAAAGGTATATTGTCAAACAGTGGAGGTCTAGTGATAGAGTAACCCTCAGGTGTGTTTCGGTTTCCAAATGTAGCCATCTACGTTAATCAAAAAGTAGTTCAAACTTATGATTTTGAAACGACACTCTGATACCACTTGTTGAGTCTAGTAATTAGGTTGTTAAGCCTAAGTTAATGTCCCAAAGGCTACCAAGAGGGGGTGAATTGGTAGTTTAAAAAATTTTAAGCCCTCTTTTAAAATTATGTTGAACCGAAATAAAAATTGTTTCTTTTAAGTTTTGTAGAAAAAGTTTTTCAACCACAAAGTTTTTAAGACTTAAAAAAAAATGCGGAAACGTAAAAACTGTAAAGTAAATGACACCAGATTTATAGTGGTTCGGTCTATAACCAGACCTACATCCACTCCCCGGAGGCACCCTCTGAGTATTACACTAATACCACAAAGTGACTCTCCTTTTTCACCCACAGCAAGGCAGAAAAGCCTTTACAATACACTCTTTTCACCACTACCCGGTGCGGCAGAGAACCGTTATCCTTTTACACAATCCCCAGTGTTGGCAGAGAACCGTCAGTCCTTTCACACTCTCTTAGTGTGGGCAGAGAACCCTTCCATCCTTTCACACTCTCCTAGTGTGGGTAGAGAACCCTACCGTCCTTTCACACTCTCCTAGTGTGGGAAGAGAACCCTACAGCTGTTCACACTCTCCAAGTGTAGGAAGCAATTCTTTCGGCTATTCACACTCTCCAAGTGTCGGCAGCGAACCGGATCTCCTTGACAGATCTTCTCACAAGAAATCTAGAAGGAAGAAAGAAAAGAGTGAAGTAATCCCAATTCATAAGTAGAGATTCTTACCTTTGAACTCCAAGTGAAACCTTCACGCTCCAGTTATAGGAATCCTCCTTTGAATGCACTCTCACACTCTCTCCTTAGCTATTCTCTCAAGAGGCATGAAGATCAAATGAAAAAGAGATTTGGTGGCAGTCTAATTTAGACTATTTATTCAAAAGACAAGAAAAACCGTCCAAAAACTGCAAGTTTTCAATTCTGTACGCAATTAATCGTCCCATACGATCGTGGATCATCCTGGATGATTTTACTTAAACGCTTTGAAATGACCCTATTTGTATATGTGTACGAAATGTCTTCGTACACACTGATCGTCCCGTACGAACTAAGTTCGTCCGGTACGAACGGTTATTACTAGGTCGGTCTAGAAAACTGCTGAAAACCATTCTAAGTCGGTTAATCATCTGGACAAAAATTGGTTCGTCTAGACGAAATTTTTATAGAGAGCAGATCGTTTTTTGACGATAATTAATTTCGTCTAGACAAAAATTTTATAGAGACCAGATCGTCCTAGACGATAATTAAGTTCTTTTGGACGAAAATTTTACAGAGAGCAACTCATTTTTTGACGATAATTAATTTCGTTTGGACAAAAATTTTACAGAGACCAGATCGTCCTGGACGATAATTAATTTTGTCTGGACGAAAATTTTACAGAGAGCAACTCGTTTTTTGACGATAATTAATTTCGTTTGGACAAAAATTTTATAGAGACCAGATCTTCCTGGACGATAATTAATTTCGTCCCGGACGAATAGGACTTAGAAAATTTTTCAAGCCAGTTCCAATTCGTTCTATGTGCTCAATAGGAGATAACTGTCTGATCGTCCCGTACGATCTGATATCATCCCGTACAATCAGTATAACTTAAATATGATCTCCTTATGTGTGTGTGTATGTTTTTATTCACTCAATTACAATCACTCCCTTTCAAATTTAATTCAAAGAAAAATATAAGTTTCAAATTCACAAAGTATCTCATGTTGAATTTGATTTGAAGTTTTCGTAGTCTGAAGTCTGATTTTCCTAAAATGTTAGTACACACAATAGCAAATACAAATCTTCTAAAATTGTTAGGAGATAACTACACATTTGAACAATAATGTTTGGAATCATCAAAACTATACAAGTTGCAAAAATATAAAGCATGCAAATAGCAACTATTTTAACAAAACTAATATGGCAGCTAGGGTTTTGGATTAGTAACACATCGTCCAATACGATATTAATCGTACAATACAACCTATTCATAGAAAGATGTTTCAGCCAAATTATATCGTTCAGTACGATATAAACTCATACAGTACAATAAATAGAGAAAAATATATACATTTCTTAAAAATTTCTCCCCTTATGTGTGTGCATGGTTGCTCAGACTTATATGCAATTTATGGCCTCAAGAAAAGAAAAAATAAAATAAATGAAAAAATTATAATGTTATAAACTCACACTCCTACTCTACCCAATCTTGAGTCTTCTTGTTGTCTTGAGTAACTTGTGATCTCCCTGAAATATTAGTACTCATAGATAGTAGTAGAAATCAAAGATATTCTATGAATAGTAATTCAAACAATATTATTTGTCATCATCAAAATCTCAAACTAGGGGTCATGTATTGCAGCATGCCCTTGATGGCCCAATATTTTGGTCCACTTGGGTTAGCCGTATGGCTTGACCCAAGTGCCCAAAGAGAGCTCTTCATGAGCTAAAACCCAATCTAGGTCAAGTCTAACCAAGCAAACACTTGCATTGGGTCCTCCTTGACCCAATGAGTTAGCCCATGGGTTAACTAAAGAAAAAACTTAGGCTAGCCCAAAGTGTCCAAAAATTGCTTAGGTTGAGCTATTTTCAATCCCATGCACCACAAAGCCAAATAAATGCTTGAATTGCGTACACCTTGACCCAATACATCTTCCCTAGTCAGCCCAACTCTTGGCTTGACCAGGGCTGCACCCAAATTACCCAAACAATCTAGATGTGGGTCAACCTAAGCCATCTTGGAAAATTGGGCCTCCCTATGCCCAATTGAGCTCAATATACCTCTAGACTTCCTTTCTACCTCACCCTGACCCAAGCAGTGGTTGGAGATAATCAGAGCAAATAAAAATGAGATCAGGAGGCCCCCTTAATTTTGAGCCATGTCCAAATCCATCATAGGGCTTGAGCTCCCTAATTTAGGCTCATGAGTCTCAAGGTGTTTTCCCCTTATAGTTGGCACTTGGCAAGCATCTAATTGTACCCCTAAGCTATCATAGCCGTGTAAAGCCATGTCTGAGGTCTTAATAGAGGATCCATGTCTAGGCCTCCTTAGTTATACTTGACTTTTCAAAATCATTCCCAGAGCTTCTTGAGTGTTTCCCTAACTTCCCCCACTCTCCATCCCTCTCTAGAGGCCATTTTGAGTGAACTTTGATAAACTCTCTCCCCTCCACTCAAAGTCATACCCTGGTGCTCCTTAAGTTATGACATCTGAAGGAGAAGTCTCTGCCACTCTTTGTAAAGTAAAATCCCAACCTGAGCTCCCTGCAAAATTAGGTGAATTTTTACTAGCGGGATGTCTCAGATCACACTGAAATATGTTCACGGCTACAGGGACATACGGGAGGTAGAAGAAATAATCAAAGCCAATAATCCTAGTTAAATTCTATATTCTTGGAGCGTGGTTAATCCTGGACATTTGATCTCGTATAAGATTTCCATGATTAATCCCATGTTATTTAGTTAGCTACAAATAATTGGCCCATCAATTAAAGGATTTCATGTGTTAAAGCATGTTAACTGGGTATTTGGCATAATTAAGAAATACCAAAAATTGTAAGGAACTTCAAAAAATCATAATTCCTCACACACTTGATCAAATAAGTTATTCTTAGACTCATTGGAATGGTCGAGACCTACAAAAGCCCTATGGTCTCTGGCTATGATCCTGAATGAAACTTAGTCAATTATAGTAATAATCCTAGGGGTATTCTTGTAATTTGTCTTAGAATTGAACTCACCATGGATTGGGACCTTGGGGAATCAATCTTGGACATGTCTTTGACATGTGCATAATTTTTTTTGTTTGATTTGAATAAGGGCATATTTGGGTTAGTTTGGACCCAGGGGTCACTATTTGACCCCTAAATTCAAATTAACCTAATGACATATCTAATGGGAATTAGATATTTTATTTTGGTGTGTTAGTTGTGCCTAGGGTAAGGGTTAGAAATCCCCATTTTCACCCTAATCCCTAGTCTAGGAACACTATAGTAAATTGATAAAGGTAGCCATATGGTTACTTTAAGGGATTAGGTTAACTACCTTCGAGGGTCCACCATGAAGCAAAAATTTATGGTTTTGGACTATGGGATCAGATAATTCTATGGTCCAAATTTCCTTTAATTTGGAATCCATTTGGCCCATCTTCTAGGCAACCGAAAATTCACCCTAAAAAAATGAATTAAGATTTATTTAACTCATAATTAATTCAATTTAAATCCTAAAAATGCAAAATAAAATCCTAATAACTCATAATTGAATGTATAATTAAAGAAAATTGAAAGCCCTAATATATGGAATTAAAATAAATTTAAAATTAATAATAGTATAAAATTACTAATTAATCAATTAAAATAATTGAATATACTTAAAAAACCCAAAATGGTCTCAAACACTTGGAATCACCTCTAAAGTAATTATTGGCATTTGGGAGAGATTCCAAGAAGTTTGAGATTGATTTGGTACCAAAATCACTAAAACTCTCCATTTAAGAAATTAAATAATTAAGAAAAATACACAACATTTCTAAAAATCATAATTAATTCAAGAAAATTTCAAATTGAGCAAAATTAGTATAATTTTGTTCATCTTAGGGCCTAATATTTAAAAAAAATATCAAAGTTCTAGAACTTATTTAAAATAAAAAAGTAAAAAATTGGACTCATTATTTAACAAATTAAAATAATTCCTAAAATCCAAAATTTAAACAAATGACTAAAATTATAGCGAAACATCAATCTGATTAATAAAATCAGATGACCAACCTGAAAATACATAATTAACACTATAGTAATGAAGTTTTTAGGATGGACTACCTCGAGTTACGAGACTACGTGTTCTAAGGAGGCATGGTTCCTTGAGCCCATTGTGATGCCATGAATGAATTTTGGAGTATAAAACTATATAATCAACTAATCATTAATTAGTTAACTAAAATTAAATCATTAATATAACTACATAAATCAGGTTTTTAGGATGGACTATATCGAGCTGTAGGGTTATATGTTCTAAAGAGGCCTGGTTCTCGAGCCCGTTGTGACATCATCATGAACCGATTAATGGAAACAAAAAATTATTATTCTAATGAGTCAAATCAGTAACAAGTTAATTAAAAATTATCTACCATTAATTTCAACTAATTAAATTAGTTAAAGAATATTGATTACTACTTGGTAACTCGGGCCTACAAGGCTAATAACTTAGCCCCAATAAGGATGAAATAAATCTCACGTCTTAAGTATAAACAAACATAATAACTCAATAATTAAATTTCATCCTAAAATGAACATCAAGGAACTAATACTTTAACTTGAACTAAATTCCCTTTGGCCCACAATAAATAAAAACCATTAGAAAACCTCATCAATTATCCAACATAAGACAAATCCAGGCCTCACAGCCTGATGCATACATTTTAGATATTTTGTTAGAACAAATATTTCTAGTTTTAGGTTAGGTTGGTGTTCTTTCTTTTTCTACTACTTGTGTGTTGAGGTTTCTATTGATTTCACTACATACTGGTTATAATGATTTAATGCTTTATGATTTATTGATTTTATTATATTATCTCTGAATTGATGTGATGTTCTTAAATTTCTCTTAGATTAAAAATGATTTGCATGTTAATAAAGTTTTCTACAGGTGTCCATGCTCATGCAGGGCTATAAAAAAGGGGGTACTAAATTAAAATTTAATTAATACATTTCATGCAGGTGTTAAATATACCAAGCTCTCTAAAAATCTAAAAAGCATGGACAAGTGATTATGATTGGCCCAAATAAAAATGAAATTATATAACTACTTGAGATAATTTTATATGATTTTGATTATAACTGCTTAGGATAACATGCAAGTTGTCTAAAGTCTTTTAGATTTCTGATATATTATTTAAATTATTGAGTTAAGAAAGTAAATTTTAAATGAGACTTTATATATCCAAATTGAAGTACAAAGATAAGGAAAACATCCCTTTGAGGAGCTCCTTCCATTTGGGTTTTCAAATTAGGATGATTTGAAAATCAAAAGAGGAAAGAAACACTCGTTTGAGGAGTTTTTTCCATTTGGATACTTGGACCCAAGGAATCCAAAGAGCTTGTAGAAGCGAGGAAGACGAAGAAATGAATACTTAAAAAATATCCCATTTTAAAATTACTTGCATTATTTCTAGGATTAGAATTCGAGTTATTATTAGTGGTACTCGACCCTTTTTAATTTCTATAAACCTCATTTTAATTAAGTGGAATTTGCCACATGAACTTTTTTATTTATTTGACATATTTTGATTATGTGATTTGATTGATATGTTTACTTCTGTGCATTAGGAGTTTCATAAATCATTATAGGTTTTCTACTCTGCATGTTATTTTTAGTTTTAGTTTGGATGCAATTAGGCTCTTTAAGGATAAACTTTTTCTACTCATAATTAAAAAGAAATTAGGCCAACTTAGAAAGATAAATGATTCTATGAAGTAAGCTAGAGCTCATCGATGGGCTTATACATACATATTATAACTTCTCTTTCTTGTTAAGCACCTTCTGACCTATGGGTTGTGGACGACCACCTAGCCTATTAAGATATAGTTCTATTTAGAGGATGTTGTATAATCTCTAGGAAAAAATATATAAATATTAAGCTAATTTTTTAAATTGCTTCAAATCATTTTTACATATAAGATCAATCAACATGTATGACATTAAAAATAATTAAATTATTAATATTTTAATTTATTTCAAGCATAATCACCCTACATAAGAAAAGGGGCAAGTTATAACATTCTTTAGACGTGTGCCTCAATTCCTCAAAACTTAAATAACAACTCTACCCATATTTCATAAAGACCATAATCATGATTTTGAAATGTTAAGAGGTTAGTTGGCTCCCCAATCCAGGTTGGGATAAGTCTATATTTATATGTCATTAGCTAGGCTCAGGTCACTATGGTTTAGTGCTCAAAATAGATTTAGGATTTGAAGTGAACCCAAAATTATAAGTCTCCAATTTTGAGAATATAATCACAACATTCTAATAAATTTCCAACAAATTAAAATTTTCTCTAAATCAAATGTAAAGTTAAATACATAAAATAGATAGGGGTATTGCCTTTGTAGAAGATTTAAAGACCCTAAATCAGTTTTAAAATAAATTAACCCTCTTTAGGAAAATCAAAATCAAAGATGATCATTATCATCATATTCAAATGATTGATAATAAAATATGTTTTCTTTTCTTAGAAAGATATGTCATTTATTATCATGACTTTATTTAAAAAATTAATGATAAAACATCTAGATTATCATAGCTAAATACTTTATTGAACATCATTTTGATCCTTTGGTGTCATATGTAGTTCATTCTTAAATTTGAATATGATAATCATGATGAAGACTTATATTTTCCTAATTTGAACCTATTTGGAAATGATATTGTCACCATCCAAGATGATATATCATTCATAATGATGAATTTGGTTACAAAAATAAAAGAAATTCAATATTCTATTCAATTTCAAAAATTTCAAAAGAAATTACAACCTCAATTTCTTTGCATCTTTCCAAAGCGTAAAAACAAAAGTGGCGACTCTGCTGAGAGTAATCTTTCTCTCCAATCTTTAATAATGGTAGAAATTTTATTACATTGATAGTTTTGACTACTTTTCTTTCATTGGTCTCTCTATTTATTTCTTCCTTGGGTCAGTGTAGCCAATATCAAAAATAAAAAATAAAAAGAAAGGTGAGTAAGGAAACTTATAAGAAAATAGACATCTCTTCCCAAGTTAATTGATAAAATGAGAGAGTCAAGCCCAACTCTTGAGATTTTCATGTCAATTTTGTAAACCCTCATGTTGTGTGAAAACTCAATATGTTAAGTTTTAAAATTTGAAAAAGATCAATCATGTTCAGAATTTAAAACACCTTTCAAGAATTAATAAGATAAATCTTGGATATCATCTCCATGAGTCACTCCAAAATATATCATTGTAGTGTAGCCTAAAACATTCAATGAAATTCAAAATCTCATCAGATCACAAATGACTTTTGTATCTTACCACCATATGTTAAGTTATACTTCGTATAACTTAGTGAATGTGATAAGAGTTAAAATCATTTATGATTTCAAATTCCATTTCAAAATAAATTAATTCAAATCATTATCTCTTAATTTCAAAAAAATCAAACAAATTGAAATAGCTAGCAAGTTAATCTTCTCCTTGGACCGTGACATGTATATTGAGGAATTGATCTACAATAACTCAATCTAGCTCGAGAAGCTTCCTTTAATAATTTGATTTTTTTTAGATTTATTTTAATTAAAAATATGAATTTAATTGTTGTTCCTTGTCTAAAAGGAGTGAGACAAGAGCGAGAAGATTGATGGAGGCTTTTTCATTTGTCAATTCTGTTTAGAGATTTCTTCTATTTATTGTAAGTAACAAATCTCATTTTAGTTTTAATGATTTTGATTATTATATAAATTTTCTTATTATAAACATAATTGATTATTTCCTACTGGATTTTGATTATGACATTTGCATAAGCAAGAAAGGCTGGCTATTAACACTATAAAATGGGTTGGCTATTAAAATATAATATCCTGGATAAGAGGGTTGACTGATGAATTTTCCTTTAAAGATGGTTTGTGGTATTTTCTCGATTGTAATCTGTAACATATAATCGATTATGACAACAGGCGTGAGTGCCAACTATTTATGGATTTAATGAAGCCACCTATAATGATAATTGATTAATTGAATAAAAGGTAATTGCTATGATTGATAACTAATTAGGAATAAGTTGGAGTAAAAAATTTTGAAAATACCAAATTAAAGCTGAATGTCTTGCCTTGCTAAATCATACAATGATGCATGCATATATTGATATTTATAAATAAATAATGCATATGAATATATAAGAAAGATTCTTTTAGTGATTTATGAATGATTTTTATAACCGTTATTTTACCAATTTATTGAAATTTATACAAATTATTAATTTTTATATTAATTATAATAATTCCCTGCATTTATTATTGATCATTTTGAGTTTTATTAATAATATATTATCATTAACTACATTGATTGATATTAATTATATTAGACTAAGCATATCATATTAATTTTTTAGTCCTTATATTGAAAGGTTTAGTAAGTTTTGGATTACTGTTGAGCTTTTGAGCTCATTATGTAGATTTTTAATGATTTTAGGTTATGAATTGAGTCAAGATTAGTTTGAGTGAGATTATTAGAGATCCTCAGGTTTTCTTTAAGTCTTGGTTCTATATATTTTTAATTCATTTGTAGAATGATTTTCTAGTTAATATAAATGTTATTTAGGATGAATAAATAGTAAAATATCTTGACATAAGAATTTAAGTTGCTTTCACTGGTTATTATTTATATTGATGATTTATAAAAGCTATGATATATTCTTAAAATTATAAATAGATGATTCTTCAAAATTTAATTCTACGGCATTATAAATTGTTATCAAAGCGATTATAAGAAGAACTAGATTGTAACCAGAGATATATGAATTGATTTATGAGTAGGATAGAAGTTGGGTAGTATAGATTTGTCATTTTGGCATTTAATTGATTGAGTTTGATGAGTTTTAATTCTTGATTTATTTCAATTTGTTTTGAGTTTTGATTTTATGAATTTTTTTGGAGTGATTTTGTGCTTAAATACTTAAGGGAAAAGTTGGGGATGATATTTTTCTAAGGTGGATAGATTACAATAATATAAATTTTTTGAAATGATTTTTTTAAAAATAAAAAAATCTAAATTTCATTGTCTTACTTTATCAAAGAGGAGAGAGTGAAGAGAGAGAAGGCTGATTGGGCCTTTTCATCCATTAATTTTGTTCAAAATTTTCTTTTATTTATTATAAGTGATAAATCTCATATTAGTTTTCAATAATTTTGATTATTATATATATTTCTTGAAATGAATAGAATTGATTATTTTCAATTACATTTTGCTTGTGGCATTTACATAAGTAAGAAAGATGGCTATTAACACTATTAAATGGGTTAGTTATTAAAATATAATATACTGCACAAGAGGGTGGGCCGATGGACTTTCCATTAAAGATGGTTTGTAGTGTTATGTCGATTGTAGCTTATAATAGATGACTGATCATGCTGATGGGCAGAGAGTGACAAAGTTTTTTTGATTTAATGAAGCCACATATAATGATAATTGATTAATTAGATAATTGGTAATTAATATAACTGATAACCAACTAGGTTTTAGTTGGGATAAAAGATGTTGAAAACACCACTTTAAAAATGGAGGTACTGTCTTGTTAAATCATACATTGATGTATGCATATATTTATAACACTGATTACATTGATAGATACAATTATATCATTGACACTATTAGATGAATTGATAATACATAAACATTTGATGCATATAAATAAATAAGATATACTCATTTAGTGATTTATGAATAATATTTGCATCGTTGTTTTCCCGATTTATTGAATTTCATACTGATTATTAATTTTTAGATTCATTATAATAATTCTCTACTTTAATTATTAATCATTTTGAGTTTTATACCAATTATTGACTTAGGTCAGGGAATGGGTTAGGACTAGTTGGAGTGAGATTATCAAAGATCCTCAGGTTTTCTTTAAATTTTAGTTCTATATTTACTTTTATACTTTTAGAGTGTGATCTCATGGCTAGTGTAAATGATATTTTGGGTGAATAAATATCAAAATATCTTGATGTATATAATTTTAGTTGCTTTCAATGATTATTATTTATATTGATGATTTATAAAAGTTATAATATACTCTTAAAATGATAAATAGACAATTCTTCCAAATTTGAATATGAGGCATTATAGTTTTAGACCCTTAAGCTGATAGTGAATGGCAGAGTGTTAGTAGATTTAGCTGCAAAGGATTAAAACGATGGCCCATAGTTGAGATTACCATTAGGTCGGGGATTGACTCCCCCGCTCCTAAAATGGAGGTTGTTGTCACCCTCGTACCCTCTACATCCTTTTATGGGCAGGATAATAAATAGAAATCTATAGTTATAACTAAACCAAAATATTTGTATGAGATTGGGAAATGTTTTGGGATTCCCTTTACAAGGAAAAATTAGAGAAAGAATTATCTACGAAGAGTCAGAAAGAAGATCACTAGTTCTAAGAAGATTACTGAATTAGAAGCTTTGAGTCAAGTATACCCTAAGGATATTGAGGAGCTATCTATCCCCGCCTTCTCTCCCCTTCTAAAAGGGAGTCATCTGTCATTTCCACCCCATTGCTATTGCTGCTATAAGGGAGGAGAGAATTAGTAGGATAACCTACTCTCCACCATGCCCGATTAATTACTGTGTTGAGAAAACCCCTAAGGAGAAGCAGCTCTAAAGGAAGAGGATGTTAAGGAACATCACTCATACCTATGCTTCCTATGTAGGTAAGACTAAAGAAGAATACATAAAACATCTGATGGGGATGATTTCAAATAAGTTTGAGAAGGAAATCTTGAAGGAAGAGAAAACAAAAGAGAGAATTTTGATACCTCAGTTTGTGAGAAAGAATAGAAGTGTGTAAGGTAGCCAGTTGCATCTGTATTAGTGGACGTCCACCATTAGGTGCCTTGCCTCCCATCTACCAAGACAGAGAAGATTATTCTTGTTGGATCAGGAAAAAGCCACCATCACAATGGTAAGCCGCTGGTCCATCCTTCAAAACCCACAAAGTTGGCCTCAATTATAGTTAGGACTCAAGAGACAAGGAAAAAGACAAGAAACTGGAAAAAATCAAGGTCAAAAGGCCTAACTCTCTAGAAACATACTATGTTCCAAAGAAACTTAGCAAGAATGAAGACCCCCAATCACCTTCAGATATCCCTAGGCTTCCCATTCAGGAATGTGAGGGCTCCACCTTACTGGATACCTCTCAACCCATTATGGATGCCACCTTTATGACTACCAACCCCATGACAGTCAAAGGGGAAGGGATAGTGGCTAGCACAGATGATGAGATGATTGACCAAGTAGTAGAAGAGTCCCTTGACTCTATAGAAGATCTCAAGTTACAAGACATTTTATCTAAGCTAGGTGATGAAGAGTTTAACAACATGAGGGATTATAGTGGATACTTCCCATCAACCCTAAGTTTGTGAGGGGAAGACCAGAGATGAGGTGGTTCAAGAAATCTGGATATTCTTAAGAAGAAAGAAGCCATATAATCCTTTAACCCAGACCTTGATGAACTTTTGATAGATGAAGAGGATGCTACTACTGGCAATATTTATATAGTAGAAATAAGAGTATCGGTCAAAGATGTTGAGCCCATTAGACCTCAGCCAGGTAGAGAGGAGGATTCAGTGGCAGTTGATTCATATTTAAATGTGTCAGTAGGCTAAGTGAAAAAGGTGAAGACATTAGGCACGTGGAAAGAAAAGTTGAAGAAGTACTACTAAAGGTTGAGGAAATGCAAACTCAGCTCACCAAGATGCAGTAGCCTCAACACAAGTAGTCATAACCTACAGTATATGCAGTGGTTCCTCATAGTGGAAAGACAAATTCAAACCCAAAGATCCCTAATTAAACTCCAGTAGCTCCCCCAACACCACTAATAGTCCCTTCAATCCCTCCAGTGCTAGTCGATAAGGATATCAAATAAATGATTGAACCAAGTAAGAAAGGCTTTAGCCCATTCTTAAGCAGTTGTGTCTATTCCAAAGGGTAGGCCCTACCCTGAGGAATATGACTTAGTTCATTATCTAAAGGGATTTGTGTCACCTTATTTTAAAGTGTTTAATATTATAAAAAACTCAAGATAGCATCTGTCCCACTTCTGTTCAAGCTGTTGCAATGTAGGAGGGTCATATGCTCTACTATTTTGCCAACTCATAAGTAGTCTCTCTGGAATCTCTTTTGAGTGGTATGTTGATCTACCGAATGGTTCAGTGAGAACCTTTATTGAGTTAGAAGGTCTTTTCTTAAGGAGATTCTCCATAACTCAGTATCATATAACCGTGGGTGATCTGGTCATCGAGAAGCAAAAGTCGGGAGAGTCTCTAGTTGAATACATCCTGAGATGGTGAAATCTCTTAATGAAATGTGAACAACAGTTGCAAGAGCAACATGCAATGGAAATTCTCTTGAAGAATATCCATGGGCTCATTGCATTTCTTTTGAAAGGGTTCACTATAAAAAATTTTGAAAAGCTACTCAATAAGGTGAATAGCCTATAAGAGGATGCTTCTTGGATGCCGTTCTTAAAGGATTCATTTGATGAGAAGAGATAAAATAAGCCTTAAAATTCTTTGGAAAAAAAGATAGCAACATTATCCACAGTAGATAAGGGGAACAAACAAGCTAAAATTCAATCTATTGACCCTCCACCTTGACCATTTGATAAAATCCCTTAACCTTCTAGGGAGCCTTACTCGATATCTTTAAAAGAGAGATTGATAAAACTCTATCCATTTAAAATAAAGTCAGTAAGGAAGATCTTCAAGAGTCTCTCAAAGAAGACTTCATATTATCGGAGGCCAAGAAGCCACAAAAGGTAAATAAGAGGGATGGTCCCAAATTTTTCCCATACTATTGCATGTTGGGCCACACAATCGAAGACTATTTTATCTTTGAGAGAAATTATAAATAAGGCAATATCATAATTTTTGAGTATTTGATATATCTGAATTAAGGTTCCATCAAAATGATCTCAGATAAATACTCTAATATTTATATTAAATATATAAGATGGTTGGGATTTTACATTATCCAGTGCATTTAAAAAGTCAATTAACAAATCATTTCATCTTTCTCAATAGTTGCTGACGAGAGTCGGGTACATGATCTTGAAGGTTGAGCTGGAGGCATCCCAAAAGGATATTGAGATGATTTTCTCTCAAATAGTTGTAGGAACTACTATAAATAATAAAAAGAAAAAGAGTGAATTTTTGTAGAGAGGAAACATGTTGATGTGATATGTATTCAGACGGTGGATTATAGAATAAAACTCATATCCCCTCTTATGTTATTTGACTTTTAATTTTGCCCCATCAATGACAAAGGGTAAAACATTAATGAAAATAGATCTTTCTATGCATATTTTGATGATTAACAATGAGAATGAAATAAGAAATGAGTCTTTCATAGAGAAAAATCAAAACTCAACAGTGATCGATCAAGATGCTCAAAAAGTTGATTCTTAAGATTTGACCTCTAAAGGGGTGGATGAATTTAATATCTTATCATATAGTGACACCCTCAAATTTAACTTTCAAGAGAGTCCTATCATAGTAGATTTTTTAGATTTGGATTCCCCATTAAAAAATGGCATCACATCTGTGATGCCCTAGGATCTAAATTGAAAGAATTTTCCTTTTAATCTTTTAATAAGCAAAAACCAAAGCTATATAATATCATCTATTAATAAATATCAAAATAGATTCTATAATTCAAAATATCAATGTATACATCTATATTTATTCACAAAAATTATATACACTACTTAGGACTATAATAAAAAGAAATATAACTTAAATAATCCTAACCAGCCTCCACTCCTATTCCCCTGCCCTGACCTGAAATCATTTAACCACATATAATGAGCTTAAAAGGCCTAGCAGGTCACCAAAACCTTTAATTAAATTTAAAACACTATAAAGGAGCAATATGCATGTCAATAGTCAAATCAGAGCATTTACATGCATATGATTATTGAATAAGTGTAGAAATAGTAAAATTTATATATAGTAGTAGAATCTATAAACAATAAAATACTATGGTATAAAAGCCAGTAAACTTGTATGAGTGTGAAATCTATAAAATATTCATCGTATCAGTAATACCAATCAGTAAATAAATTGAATAAAGTAGTAAATTAAAGTATCAATAAAGATTATTGAAATTAAATCAATGTAGTAAAATTATATATGAATGTACACATACTATCTAGTTATTTTATATCACATGCTCAATAAATTTTATATATTATATGTTTAATATATCACATGTTTAATATCAATACAGTGGATCAATAGTATCAAATAATATCAATATCTATATCAGTAACAGTAATAATCCTGTGACAGGAGTAGTAGAGTAATGTAATAATAGTAAATTTGTACAATAATAGTAAATCTATATAATACCAAAAAATCATATAATAATAAGAGTAATTCCTTAAAACATGTATTTCAGTAGTCACACTAAATAAATAGAATCCATGGCTATCACAATATTTTTTATTATTAGTATTAATGTTAGTAAACTATTAGCTCAGTAAATAACATCGTCACCCTTTGCCCATCAGCATAGTAATAATCTCCTCATAACTCACAATTAGTGTATCATGTGAATTAATATAGGATAACACGCACACATAGTATTTAAAAAAAGCTCGTTGGCCCACCATCCTGTACAGGTCAATCTATCTCCAACCAACAGGTCAACCAGTCTTTACTTGTTTGTTTCACACAAGTATATTATTATCACAATACTATAATAGTAATAGAGGTCATCTATTACTCAAGAACATATCTACATCTATTTTCAATGCATTACAATAAATAATGCATAAATGAGATTAATTAAGAAAATGCCAAAATGTCAAAATGATAGACAACAAAAAATCATATTAGGGAAAAATACTCATTTTTAAAAATTTACCAAATTACTAGAGATTATTTAAAATGATGTTTTAAGACTTTTCTTGTACTACACTACTATTTTTAGACGTCAAAATAAATTTTGGATTAGACAAAAATTGTTATATTTTTAAAATCACTCGGTGAAAAATCTCAAATAAATTCTTAAATTGCTTATAATCATGATCTCTATAACATACAGAAAAGTTACGCTGTGACAGTTTTGTCAATACAAAGTTATTCATATTTTTCTGTAACGGAAACACAAATTTTAGCCGAAAAATATCAAAAACATAAAATATTTGAAATTAGAAATAGGGTATAGATTCCTTACAGCGAGATGAGTAGTTACCCCAACTGTGTCAACGAACAAAAATCACTCCGCAGCCTCCAAATTTTGATTCTCTTTTTCTCTCTCCTATGAATCTCTCTTAAAACCCTCAAAACCTTCTCTGTTACCTAAATGACTTAAGGGATAAGGTTTAAAAAGCTTTTAATAACATAGTGACATAGGATATTTTATTAAAATATTAATTTAATATTATATAATTATTTTAATAAATTACTTTAGTATAAAAAATTCAAATATATCATTTTTAGCTCAAACAATTATAGAAAAATATTTATAAAACAAATCATAATATTTAAAAAAATATAGGTGAAATTAATTTGCAAAATGGACATCTAACAGTCCTGAAATCCTCATTTGTATTGATAGGTACAAATTCATTAAGAATTTTCACCGATGTCCATAAATTATGAAAAAAATTGCGCAAGTAAAATACTATGATCAAAATACTATAGCAAAGACAGATTTTGATTTGGTGTTAAAATGACTCCAGAAAAAAATTAGCAAAGTCAATATACTGGTTATTACAACATCACCTTAGGAGAGCATAGATCACGCCATATATTTTCCTCCCAAGGGGATCATGGAGGTATAACTTCATGGTGGCAAAGGCTTATCCCCTAGCCTTCCAACTAAGGAAAGGGCAAACAAGTTGTGTCTAACGATCAAATTAAAAATTCACCTCAACAATTAAATCTTTCATCTAATCTACTGGGTCCTTATCCTGATGTTCGCAAGGTCGATTATAATGTCCTAGCTCATCTTAAGAAGCTTTCAACTAAGTTTTGTATCTTTGATGCCCTTATTCTCTCGAAAGAAATGAGAGAATCTTTACTCAAAGAACTTCTCGATCTAGAGATTTTCTTAACTCAGTCTGCTACGACTTCACAAGATGATGCTCTATACTTTAAAGAAAAACCCAAGGGTAACCTTTTTCGATGAGGTTCTATTTCTAGGAATTGTCAATCATAGCCATCCACTTTATATTATTATAAAAGTGAGAAATTTTAGATTTTCTAGAGTCCTCATTGATCTAAGTGCATCTGTTAATGTGATGAACATAAAGACTCTGCAAACCTTAAAGTGAACACTCATAAGCTCACCACCAATAAAATGATGCTATGTGGGTTCAATGATAAGGACGAGAAGGATTTAGGTACAATCACATTCCTGATAAAAATTGGAGATTTAAAAATAGAGCTGAAATTTTAGATAATTCACTAAGCGATGTCCTTTAATGCTATTCTAGGTAGGCCATAGATCCTAGAGTATAAGATGGTTCCATCTTTCCTATACCAATGCATCAAGTACCAATAAAATGATATTGAATACATAATAAAGGGTGATCTACAACCATTCTCTATTAATGAGGTTAGGATTTATAAAGATTCTACATACTACACACCCAAAGGATCCACGGCCCGTCCTAAAAATGAGATCACAATCAAAGAGGAGAAAATGAATGAAAAAAATCTCTAAAGGAAATGAAAAATCAAAAGGAAAAGAAGGTGAAAAAGAGAAAAATAAAGAAAGAAAAAAATAAGATATATAGGAAAGATGACATCATGGGCATAATCTTTAGGCCTCCAAACATTTTCTCTCAAAGAGATGGAAGGATGTCCCAAAGAGTACGTAGTTGAGGCCGTTCTTCACTTGAAAGAGAAACACCCCTAATGTACATTGATTTGGAGTCAAGTTTGGATGATGACTCAAAGGCATGGGGTGAAATAATTCCTTTTAATTATAAAAATATAAACCCTCCTTCAAAATTTAATCTCACTTTAGAACAAGTTAGTGATATAGAGGGTGATAATTCAAAAGTTCAAAGTGATGAGCCTAAATTAACTATGCATGAAAAGCTGAGTCATAGAATTGAAACCTTATCCTTAACCACACTGTCTGCTGGTACGATTGGAAGGTTAGTAATTAAGTACTCTCCTAATTTAGATGGTGAAGTAAGGAAAGTCCAAAAGTTTTTCCTGGCCCCTCTGCCTCAAGGAAGGAAGATGATATAATCCTTGAGAAGGCAAATTTTAATGAATTAATGGAATTGCCTCTTGGCTACTTTCTTATGTGTGTAAGGAATTATGTCTCTAAAGGTCTCACACTAGGTCAATGGACTAAGTGTCAAGCTAGAAATCTGATTAGTGGTATCGGCTTATGTAACATTGGTTCATTTGATGATAATGATTATTGTCTTAGAATAACGAACCATCTTAAATCTGAAAAGGTCCATACAGAAAGCATTGACTCCATTAACAGGCTTTGTTTGGAACATTAGATGGTTTGGATAAACTTCAAGTTTGGGATGCTCCCCCTAAATTCGAAGAAGAAATTAAATCGACAGTTGACAAACTCAAAGAAATTAACCTTGGAATAGAGGATGACTTTCACTCTACCTTAATTAGCCCTTTGTTGGGTGAGGATGAATCAAAGGATCTAATCCAACTTCTACATTAGCTTAGGGATTGCTTCGCCTGAACATACGATGAATTATCTTATTCATTGATATAGCAGTTCATAAACTTGAAATTTAACCTGGTGCCATTTCTTTTAAGTAAGCTCCTCGACACATGCGTCTAGAAATTAAGCAACAAGTCATTTTTAAAGTGAAAAAAATTGGTCGAGGCCAGATTTATTTGAGAGGAATAATATCCCTCTTGGGTAGCCAACATCATGCCAGTTTGAAAGAAGAACAATCAAATTTAGATCTGTGTCGACTATAGGGATCCGAATAAGGCATGTCCTAAGTAAGAGTCTCCTTTACCCATGGCCGAGCTCATAGCAGACATTGCCTTTTCGCATATTATTTTCTCTTTTAAGGATGGATCATCTGGTCATAAACAAATCAAGATGGCCTTGTTAGATGAGATAACACTATGTTTAGAACTCCTATATGGATCATTTGTTATATGGTTATGCCATTTGATTTCAAAAATGCTAGTGCAACCTATTAGTGGGAGTTGACCCAAATTTTTTATGAATTTATTCATTAAAGATTTGTTCATCAAGAGCAAAGTCAAATAGGCACATCGATATGACTTAAGAATCATCTTTGAGTGGATGCATTATAATAATCTCAAAATAAAAAACTTGAAGTGTGCTTTTGGCGTTACTTCAGGAAAAGTTTTGGCTTCGTAATGAGGTACCATGGAATTGAAATTAATATTACTAAGATAGAAGCCATCTTAAACATGCTGCCTCCTTAAAGCTTGTCTCGACTAACGTCCCTTCAAGGTAGGTTGGCATACATAAGGAGGTTTATTTCTAATCTCTCTAGAAGGTGTCAGCCCTTCTCTGTCCTAGCTAAAATGATGTCAAATTCATATAGGATGAGAAATGTCAAAGTTCCTTTGAGAATATCAAACAATATCTTACCAATCCTCCAATGTTGGCAGCCCTTGTTATGGGGAAGCTTCTTATTCTTTACACCGTAGCTTTAGATGAGTCCTTCAGTGCCCTATTGGCTCAAGTCAATGATGAGGGAAAACAAAATTCCCTCTACTATTTGAGTCGATGACTTCTCCCTACAAAAATTTGGTATCTTTACATTAAGAAGCATTGTCATGGTTTAGTTTTACAGCCCAATAGCTACGACACTACATGCTCTCTCATCATGTAAGTCTAATTTAAAGGATGAATCCACTGCAATATCATATGAATCGACCTCATTGTTAGGACATCTAGCATAGTGGTCTATGATATTGCTTTGATTTGAGATAACTTTTATTCCCCTGCATTTTGTGTAAGGACAGATCATTGATGACTTCCTTATAGCACACTCACTACTGGCAGAACCTACTCTAAATGATAATTAATCTGGTAAATAGATCATGAGTTTTAAGGAGTATAAATATTATGTTTGAGAATTATATTTTAATGGTGCATCATCTTTCCAATGAGGAGCTTAATGCAGAAAAATAAAATATTCCTATAAAAGGCAGAATTGGCCTAATTTTCATTACACCAAAAAAGGGAATGATGCATTTCTTCTATTATTTATTAAAGCCTTGCACAATCAACGAGATTGAGTATGAAGCTCTGATAACTTTTTGAAACTTGTAATACTGATGGACATAAAATAAATCAAAATCTTTGGTGATTTACAACTAGTTATCAACAAGATTGTAAGAACCTATAAGGATTTGAATCCAAAACTCTTGAAGTACTATATGTACATAAATTACTTACTCGAGAAAAATTTTATTGTAACTATGTACAAAATTCTCCATGGGAGCAATTCTATAGTGGATGCCTTAGCAAAGCTTGCAAAGGAATTTGTCTGTCTTGAAGAAGACTCTATTTTTATAAAAATTAAGGGTTGTTAGGTCCTAGCTCCTATGGATTTGGAGCACATCAACAAGATATCTTCCCAAGTCCTATCTTCCTCTTTAATATCTAATTAAGAAGGTATTTGGAGATAATCACTCATTAATTGTCTTTAAGAAGACAAGCTTCCTCATGATAGGTCCCTTTCCTTCAAATCTTGAAATGCGCCCTCTCATATACACTTATGAACAACACCCTATACCATTGATCATTTGATTATATGTGGCTACATTGTCTACATAAATGAGAGGCCTTGAAGATTGTGTATGTGGTTCATGAGTTAGATATTACTAGCCCACAATGATTGACGATTACATGAATATTATAAAACGTTTTCATCAATGCCATGCTCATTGTGTGATTTTATGTCATCAACCTAATAAGTTGCATCCCACGATATCTTCGCGGCCCTTCGGGAGTTGGGGCACAGAAGTTATCGGGCATATAGACCCAACTTCTATAAGGGGTCATGGCTCCATTTTAGTTGTGACTGATTATTTTTCCAAGTGGGCAGAAGCAGTTCCCCTACGCCATATAACATCACACCATGTTATGAAATTATTTCGTGACCATATCGATTCGACGTACCCCACAAGATTATATATGATAATGGGTCCACATTCAAGTCTAAAAAATAATTACTTTTATAAAATTCCATGTTATTAATTAAAGATACTCAATAATTAATTACCCATGGACTAAAGGATTGGTTGAGTCCTTCAACAAAATCTTGGTGCAAATCATCAAAAAGACCTTAGATGGCAACAAATACTAGTGAGATGAGAGGTTGGTGGAAGCCTTGTAGGCCTAATGGACCACTTGTAGGATCCTGACCCAATCCACTCTATTTTCATTGGTGTATGGATCTAAGGTTGTGCTCCCTTTTGTGGTGTGAATCCCTTCGTTGAGGATTGCAATATAAAACCAAATCACGGTAGAATAAAATGCAAAACTCCAATTAGAAGAGCTTGAAGGCCTTAAAGAGTGTCACTTCCAAGCTCAGCAGAACTTAGAGTTATATAAAAAATGATTAGTTCAGGCTCATGATAAGTTTGTGCGACTTGAAACCTTCTAAGTAGGATATTAAGTCTTAGTTCTTCGGAGTCCTATCTTAGCGCACAAAAGATTAGTGGGAAGTTTGAACTAACATGAGAAGGACCTTTTTTCATAGAGATAGTCTATGAAGGAGGTTCCTATCAACTAGTTTATTGTAAGGAAAATAACCTAATGTTTTCGATCAATGGGCATTTCCTTAAGAAATACTATGCTTGAAGTAATCCTAATTTTAAATCAATGAGAATATCCCTAAGTTTTGAATCAAATTGAGTTAAAACTATTTAAATCTCAAATAACAAAATCAAATCTTTATGATCCTTAAGGTTAGGTGAGTCATCATCCTTTCTTCCCTTAGGATTAAAACCACTAGTGGTGGAGCATGCCCTCTATGGCAACACCCTAGTTTTAATTCAATTTCAATCCTCTATGATTAGGTGTAAGTCCCCACCTTGGGCTTCCTTTCCATATGATCATCCAGTAGTAGTGGAGCACACCCTTCGTGGCATCACTCTAGCTTTACAATCCTTAAGGTTAGATGCGAGTCATCGTACTTTCATTCCTTAGAATTAGATTTACTTATTATGGAATATGTCACTCATGACACCATCCTAGTTCCCTTATCTGGGAATTGATCTCCCATTCAAGTTTAGATCTACTAGTAGTAGAGCACGCCCTTTGTGACACCACTAGCTTTAAAATTCTCATGATTAGATGTGAGTCATCTTGCTTTCTTTCCTTAGGATTATATCCACTAGTGGTGGAGCACGTCCTTTGTAGCACCTAGTTTAATTTCAATTTTGATCCTCCATGGTTAGGTGTGAGCCCCCATCTCAGGCTTCCTTTTCATATGATTAGCATCTAGTAGTGGAGCACGCCCTTGTGGCACCACTATAGCTTTATAATCCTTAGGATTAGAATGTGAGCCATCATTCTTTCTTTCCTTAGGATTAGATCCACTAGTGGTGCAGCATGCCCTTCATGGCACCACCATAGTATTAATTCAATATTGATCCTATAAGGTTATGTGATGGGCATTGGGTCAAAGCAGGAGATTGATTGGACTACTAAAGATTATTCTTTTTATTCATTAATAGAGATTAGTATGGGTGGTTAACAATGGCTCTATGTGGGATGAGGCTTGGAGAGATTAAGCTCATGGTGAGTTGGGGGACTGAGAGAGAGAGAGAGAGAGAGAGAGAGAGAGAGAGAGAGAGAGAGAGAGAGAGAGAGAGAGAGAGAGAGAGAGAGAGAGAGAGAGAGAGAGAGAGAGAGAGAGAGAGAGAGAGAGAGAGAGAGAGAGAGAGAGAGAGAGAGAGAGAGAGAGAGAGAGAGAGAGAGAGAGAGAGAGTGAAAGATTTAACATGAGAGAATATCAACTTTGTTTGAGAATGAGAAGAGTGGACATTACGAGGGTGTGCTATAGTTGCCAGAGTGAAAGAGAGAGAGAGAGAGAGAGAGAGAGAGAGAGAGAGAGAGAGAGAGAGAGAGAGAGAGAGAGAGAGAGAGAGAGAGAGAGAGAGAGAGAGAGAGAGAGAGAGAGGAGTGCAAGTTGGGAGAGATAGAAGTGTGTTTGAATGGAATAATTATATGAAACAGAGTGAGTGTGTGACATCCTATATATATATATATATATATATATATATATATATATATATATATATATATATATATATATATATATATATATATGTTCAAAATAAGATATGATGGTAATATAAAGAAAACTATGCACAAGACAAAGTAGTACACTAGTTAACCAAAGTGATTGTATTTACTCAACTACTTAGCATATCCATAATTAATTAAGTATATAATAAAAATAAAAAGCTGCCCCAAATGAAGTCTATGTGTATTCCTTCTTCAAGATAAGGAGGCCTCCACTTCTAGCACAATCTAGTAGCAATAGAAGTAATATATATATATATATATATATATATATATATAATCAAATCAAAACTCTTTGGATTTTTTAGGTGAGTCAGTGGCAACATCAATAATCATTATGTATATAATCAAGGAGCAATATAGTTGAAAGTTATATAATAAGAGTGAAATAAAAATAATGTAAACTAAGGCTTCATTTGGGATGGCTTTTTTACTGCTTCTTAAAATAGCTTTCTAGTACAAAAATTAAAATTTTTATGCTAAAAAACTGCTTTAAGAAGTAGTAAGAAAGCCGACCAAAACGAAGTCAAAGAATGAGAAAGATCACTTTTCAAAAAAAATTTCAAAATTTTTTTGAGTTAATGATGCGCAATTTGAAGCTATCTCTAAGTTCTAGTCATGAGATCTCATAATATGAGCAAACTTTTTCATAGTTTTTGCATTTTTATCTTGTAAAACTCTAAGGTATGCATAGTCATTAACACTATTAAAAATGTGATCAGTCAACATATAAAAGTTAAAGTTGTCTTTATTAATAAATATTAGTCATTACAACAAAATCATCCAACATTAATCAATTTCACATAGATCATACAATCAATTAGAAAATTAGCATATTTCAATTTGAAATGATCATCTCTCTTTAACATGTTATCTAAATATTTTCTTAAAAATATTTGAAATGAAAGTGGATATTTGTACACTAAATTTGAAACGAACAATATTAGTAATTTGAATTTAAGTCCTCTTATAAATACTTTTTTAGCCCATCTCGAAGTGAATAAAGCACCAAATTGGTTTGATACACAAGATCATCTTCATATCACTTTTTATCAAAAGAGTTACTTATATAAGCACCTTGCAAACCACATTAGATGGCACACTCTATAAGATTTGTAATTATTAAATCAAGAGTAAACCAAACATGAGTCATATATCTGTGGGATCATAAGTAAATAAATCGAATATTCATCCTTATGATGTTTTGAGCTACAAATATTATTCATGAGTCTTTTTATCTTATGCATAGCTTATTCAACCACATTAGAGCTAGAAAAGGAAAAAAGAACCACTATTTGATTGCCACCCCTCCATTGCACCTTAAATCCTAAATCATGTTCCATTAGCTTCCCTTAGACTAGGAGAGTAAATCTGAAATGTTTGAGCTATAAAAGAGTTAAGTATACCTCCATCCCAACCAACCCCACTTGAGAAAGGTGATATAGTGTTCAGTGGTTATGTACAAACTAGTTTAGAGGGTGATTCCACTTGCATTCACTTCTTATTCACACCAAAAACCTTATGGAGCTACCGATGAGTTAGTCTAATCTGACTAAGGATTGTCATTTTTAACCCTACCTTCAACCCTAACTTAGATTACTTTGACATACGAGTAGAACCATTTGTATTTCCTTATCTCATTTTATGGTACTTATGGTTGGATAGAAATAATTCCTTCTTTAATTGTGTTGGCTTGAACCATCATAGGATTATTAAGAATGTGAAAGACAAAGTTATAAGACTTTTTTATGTTAATCTTCTCTCTATCAATAATTTTAAGAATTATCTCTTTGTGGCGTCTGATTTAGGTATCAAGTTGGAGGATGATTTTCTATCGAACCTAGGTTTATTTACTGTCTCAAACCTCCTAACAACTCTTATAAACTGAATGTGAATGGTGTTGTTATTTGTTCCAGCATGGGGTGTGGTGGGGTTATTAGGGACAGTCATGGGAGTTTTATTATGGCTTTTGTGGGTTCTTTACACAGTTATGATGTGAACCTTGCCGTCATCTCGGCTATTATTCAAGGGATTAGATTATGTATCTTTCTTGACATTTCTAATATTGGTATTGAAGTTTATTCCAATTATATTATTCACTATTTAAATATTGTTAATGATATTGTTTGCAATCCTACTATTCGTTATCTGGTGAGGGATATTAAGCATTAGTTGATTTTTATGAACTTCTCCTTATCTCATGTTTATAAGGAGGGGAATGCTTGTGTCGACTGGCTTGCCACCTTAGGGTGTGATTTGTATGGTTTTACTAATTTTTTTGCTTCTAACCTCCCGTCCCTTTAAAAGGGTTTTTAAGATTAGAAAAATTGGTATACCCTATGTTAGAGTTTAAGGCTGGTTGGTGGCTAGTGCTTGTGGTTTTTGGTTTCTTTGGTTCGGGGGCCGCCTCCTAGTTGGTGTGTTGGAGGTTATTTCTGTTGTTTTGTTCCCTTTTTATGTTCTATATTGGTTTGGGTGCCAGCAATGTTTATTTATGGTGCTCTATGTTGCCTAGAATTCTCTGATTATCTATGGTTTTTATGGGTACTTTTGGGGCTTGGATGGTGGGTGTTTTTTGGGAGCTTCTTGGTTGGTTTAGGGCTGCCTCTTGGTTAGTGTCTTGGAGGGTTTCTCTGCTATTCTGTTTTTCTTTGTGGTTCTGTTTCTATTTGGGCGCCAGGATTGCTTCTCTGTTCAACTCTAGGATGCTAAGTATTTTCTCTTGTTGTTTGCTTTTAATGGGACTGGTGAACATTTCCTGGAGCCTCTCGGTCTGTGCTGATGTTGGGTTTTATGGCTTTCATTTTTGTAGCTTTATCCTAAGTATTTTTAGGGGGGTCCTTATTATACTTTGATGTTAAGCCTAACTGTCTGGCTATGTAATATGGTTATTTTGAGCTGTATTTGGGTCATGGATACCTTATGCTCTATTGGGTTTGCCTCTAACTTGGACTGCCAGGTGGGGTATCTTTTATCTACCAACTTCCCTTCTAATTATTTTAACTAGTTTGGCTTTCTTCCTGCTGCTTCCACTGCTCAGATGTTTCAGACTTATTGCTGTTGTATTGGGTTTACTGGTGCATATGGTGTCGTTGGTTAATTGATGGTAGGGCTATCTATGCTAAGTTAGAGGTGAACATGTGTTGTGACCCTTCTAGCTTTTCTTGTGTCTTTACTTATGAGGATTATGGGGTTGATGTTGCTTATCCTAGTTGCTTAGCTTATAGTGGTTTGGCACTTGTTATTGCCTCTTTTTGCCTCCTTTTTATATGTTTTATGAATATATGTTGGAACTATCAACCTGCTAGCCTTTGTTTTTATTTTTCCTCTCTATCTTGGGCATCATCCTTTTTTGAAGAATGTTCTTAGTCCAGGTGTTCGTTGTGATGCCATTTTGGATGGGAAGCTGGTGCTAAATGCAGTTTTTTAGATTCTTTCTTCTTTTTGGGTTCTCGTTCTTTGTGCACCGTAGATTGTACCTATGTTTGATTGTATTTTTCCTTAGTAGGGAACTGAGCTCTTAGAATTTTTTTTTGTTTTCTTTTTGTAGCTCTTCTGAGCATTAGTGAGCTTGACGGCCCTTTAAAGATTTTGTAATTTTTTTCTTGAATTAACGCATAGGCCCCTCAGTGGATTTTTCTCTAAAAATAAAAATAAGAAAAGAGTAGAACCATTTTTATTCGAAGGATAGAGGTTACATGCTATTAATAGATTTATATAGGAGACAAAAGGCACAAAAAGGATTACTCTCTGATTTTCGGAAGTGGCATGAAATATTTTCCTTACTACTACAAAAATTTGTCCTTAGACACCATATAAAGACTTCATAGCAACCCCCAAAACAGTTTATGGCAAACAATTAGATATTACAAACCATTATTTGTTTGATGATGTCCCATAAACTTGAATCAATAAAAATTATTATTGGGCACATGGAAGCAATAATGGTAGCCCACTAGAATAAAGGTAGAGTGTTATATAACAAATTAATTTATAATATATTTATATAATAGAATCCTAATTAGATTTTAATAATTTAAAAGTATTTTAAATAAGTTTCCTTCCGATTAAAAAAATGATTAATGAATAACAAATAGTTTTTTATATTTGAAATTTATGTTTATCATCCTTCACAACTATAGGATAAATCCCACACAACCAAACAATAATTATCAAAGACAACATAATTCACTTAACATAATTTCAACTAAGTTTATCTCCATAAAAGATGAGAAGATTCAATGCATAATCAACGGATGCACATATTGATATACACAATTAAATAACTCATTAGCATTTCTATATTTTAAGCATAGCTGCACTCTTATAAAGAAGAATCCTAAGAAAACTCACAAAAACTATCTCATCATCTTCTACTCAAATGCACATTAACTGTTGGTGACAAATTTCTGACTGCTTTATTTTTCAATAAAATTATCATATTTTAATTTGACTACTGCTTTCTTGTTGTTTTTTTAGGAATTTTTATGATTGAAAGTTGTTTTTTTATAATCATAATAATTAAGGCTTTGTTTGAAACAATATTTTTTATAATCATTTTGTGGTACAGTTTTTTAGTGTATCAAAAGCCTAAGGCTTCGATTGGGACGGCTTTCTTACTACATAAAGCAAATTTCTAGTAGAAAATTTTAATTTTTCTACTAAAAAGCTGATTTAAGTAGTAAAAAAACCGTCCCAAACGAATCCTATATTGCTCACTCCACAGCAACTTCACAATCAAATTTAAAAAACGTTTGATGTGGATCATCTTACCCGCAGCACACATTACCTGCTAGCTCGGCGCTCCACGTTCTGTTAGGACATGCATTTACCTTTTTATTTTCCTGCCGTTATAGTACTTCCTTAGTTCATCTTTGCTACTTTTGTCCTATTAAGGCAAAGTAGTTGGCTAATATACTGGGTTGTAGGTTGGAAAAGAGACCATGAAGAATATACACTTATTTTGAAGTTACTGTTCTATTTGTTCCCCTGTTTTCATGTTAGCTGCAGGTTCCTGGTTCCTGTTTCTACACCATTGTGATATCAGAGCCATGGCTGAAGTAAGTTCTATGCGAGTTCTCAATGGAGATCAGAAATTGATTGCCTTGTGGGCTGCTCAAGCTAGCATCACTCGGCAACTTGAAGACTTGACTGCGGAGTTTGTTCGCTTACGGAGATACGCAATGACATGGCGCGGCTAAAAGCTTCGGTAGGCATAACCCATGCTGACCGCCCTCATATGCCGACAACCTTACCGGTACCTCAACCCCCAGCTGGACAACTTCTTGCCGGCAACTCAAATTCGAAAGAGGATATTGCTCTGGGCATGCGTTTAAGAAGGTTCTGAATCGTTTGACGACGGTCCGCTACAATTTTATGGACACCACCATCAACAGGGCCATCATTGTATGGGTCCGACAGAGAACTTGATCTTCCTTACTTCGATGGTCGCCTCCACATAGAAGACTACCTTGATTGGGAAAGAGTCTTGGAGATGTTATTTGAATACATGGAAATCCCCGAAGCGAAACAAGTGAAGTATGTGGCTTGTCATTTGAGAGGAAGCACAAGTGCTTGGTGAATGAAAAAGACTCAAGTTTGTAAAACAAAATTAGAAAGCAATTTATATGATAATCACATTGCATCCAAAATTTGCCTAGCACTTAAAGTGCCAAGCATGTACTTCTACCCTATTGGTCATACTTCTTGGAAGATTTTAAGCAGCGCCTGCAAGCAAACAGCATTAGAATAATCATGACTTATTTATTTACCCCCTCTTGGACATAACCACCTGCACAAAAAGCATGTATATATTTCTATGCTAACCACTTAAGGGCAAGTGCCCACAACGCAGACAATTCAAAAGGGCATTCACATCAAATCATCAATCACATGCGCACACAAAGAGAAATCCTAATCCTAGTATGCCTAAGGGGTTGTGCACCTAAGTGTGTGAGATTTGTGTGGTATGACACACTAAGGGTCCTTTTAGAATTTGACTTAAGGAAGAATTGTCCAACATGTAACTTTTGAGCTCAATACTGGAGGAATTCCCCCCTAGCTTTTGGAGCTAGAAAATGAATGAATATTTCTTTTAGCTTTGAGGCTAAAGAAGGGGGAGAAATGGAATCCAACACATAATTTTTGGGCTATATGTTGAAGAATTCTCTTTACCTTTGGAGCTAAGAAGAGAAAGTGGGAATCCAACATTTAGCTTTTAGGCTAAATATTGGAGAATTTTCTCTAGCTTTTGGAGCTAAAGAGAGGAAAAATCTCCTATAATTTGGAAGTTGGAGGAGAGTTGAGGGAATATGCAATTTATGGGTTGCAAATTCATGAATGTTTATAGCACTTTGATGTTCAAAGAGAGGGATGCACCCTTACAACTTGAGTTTGGAAGGATGGATAGAGATTAGACTTTGAATCCTATGTATGGGATGAAATTACTTGTTGATTTTAGTTTAACAAGTAGGTTGGTTTGGAACAACATTGATTCACTCAACATGGATTGCGTGAAAAAGAGCTTCATACAACTTTTGAGTTATAGGAAGGTGGGAATTTCTCCATAATTTTGGATTTGTAGAGAAGAAAGAGGTGATAAAATGCAACTTGAAAGTTGCGAGGTGGAAAGATTTCTTTAAACATTTTAGTGTTCAAAAAGAAAGGGACATTCACCCCTCTAACTTGAGTTAGTGGGATGAGAATGATCTCTACAATTCCTTTTGAGTTGTAGAAGGAGAAAAAAAAGGTTCAACTTATGGGTTGCAAACTTCTGAATGCCCATTGAACATTTGGTGTTCAAAGAGAGAGGTACACTCTCCTAACTTGGGTTTAAGAGAGTGGAAGGGAAGAAAATAAGATGCAACTTGGGTTACAAACTCTTGAAAGTTCTTTGAACATTTAATCATTCAAAGAAGAAAGTACACTCTTCTAATTCAAGTTTGAAGAATAAAAGCACCTTCTTACAATATTTGAATTGTAGAAAGGGAGAAAAGGAACTTGCAACTAATGAGTTGCAAATCCATGAATGCTCCTATAACATTTGATGTTCAAGGAGAAATATTCATTTGCCTAATTTGAAGCTAGGCAAATGAAGAGGAATTTGGAGGTTTCTTATAATTTAGGCTTGTAGGAAAAGAAGTGGTCCAAAGTGCAAACTAGGGATTGTAAATTGGAGGAGTTTCTTTGAACATTTGGTGTCCAAAGAAGATGTTCATTCCTCCAATTGGAATTCGAGGAGAAGATGAGAAGAGGAGAAGGGATGCAACTTGGAAGTTACAACCCCATGAGCATTCTTTGAAGATTTGGTATTTAAAGAAACATGTACATTCTCATAATTTGGATTAAGAGAATGAAAATATCTTCCTACAACCTTTGAGTTTTAGAAAGAGGTGAAGGGATACACAACTTATAGGTTGCATATGAGATGGGAAATCATTGAACCATGTGTTCAATGATGTGTAATTATTTACCAAATGTGTGTTAGGCAAATGAGGGAAGGAGTGTGCAACTTAGGGGTTGCAAGCTTATGATCATTCCTTGAACATTTGGTGTTCAAAGAAATTTGTACATTCTCTTAATTTTGAGCCTTCAGAGAATGGGATGATTTCCTACAACTTTTGGGTTGTAGAAATGGTGGAGGAATGAAGTGCAACTTATAGGTTGCAAGTTAGAGAAATCTCTTTGAACATTCGATGTTCAAAGAAAATGGCATACATTCACTTAATTTAGGTTAAGTGAATGGAGAGATTTTCTACACTTTTTGTTTGGTAGAAAAAAGAAGGGAAGGTGCACCTTAGAGGTTGCAACTCATAGAAATCCTTTGAACATTTGATGCTCAAAAGGAGGTGTTAACTTTCCTAATATGTACCTAAGCAAATGAAAGGAAAGACCTCAAGGTTTGATCTCAAGCTCGAGTGCTTTACAACATGATGTATTTAGGATTTTGAGGAAATCCACGATACAAAGCATGAGAAGGATTAAGTATTCTCCTACAGTTTTAATTTGTAAGAGAAGGGGAATTAGGATTTGAATCCTAAGACTAAGAGATCATTCATTAGTTTTGCGTTCCAACGAATAAATGATTTGATAAACTCCCTACAACTTTGGGGTTGAAGGAAAGAATATGTAACTTGAAAGTTACAAAACTTCATGAATGCTCTTTGAATATTTAATATTCAAAGAGAGATAATCATTCACTCAATTTAGGTTAAGTGAATGGAAAAGAAAGACTAAGATTTAGGTCCTAAGTCTAAGCGGGATGTTCAATTATTAAACTTAGGTTCAAACAAATTGAAAGAAAGAACTTAGAGCTTGGCCCCAAGTTCAATAACCACATGTAATAGTAAGTAGAAGTTTAGGGGAAGCTTTAAATTACTATGCATGAAGGGAGAAGTGACATTTGTTTGTTGACTGTGCGTTTCAACAAGAAAAGAAGGGGAAAGAACCTAGGATTTGATCCTAAAGTTTAAGAACTCGTGCAATGATATGTTTAAAGGCTTGAGGAGCCTTAGAATACCTTGCAAGAGAAAAGATTTATGGTTTTATGTTCCAACAAAAGGATGAATATCTTAGAATTTAGTTCCAAGATATAAGTTATCATGTAATGATAGCTTCCAAAAGCCATGAAGGGTGCTTCAAAATATCATGCATGAAGTGCAATGGACAAATGCTTTTTAATATTGTATCAACAAACAAAATGCCACGAATTTATGTTCTTGGTTCTAAGTCAAAATGATTCATGCAATGAAGTGTTTGGAGGCTTGAGGTGCTCCAAACTATCATCCATGGGGAAAGAAAGGCTCTACTAGAGAACTTCCGATACATTGAAATGATCTTTAAATCAATTTTGGCATGATTTAAGAGGTTGGATAGGATGGACTTGCTCCCACGACCTTTTTTTGGAAAGATAATACATGTCGTCATGTAAGGAACCTAAAGACATGATGGAATCATCATTGAAATCTTTATGGATAGGTTCTAGGAATTAGTTTGCTACAGTCCAATGAAGATCGAGGGGTGAAAGCTTTTGATTTGTCCTTTCAAAAGCTTCACCGTGTGCCTACGTTATGTGTTGATGTCCTTGAATCATCAACTTACAAACTACACTAAACATACCTAACAAACTCCAATATGCGATGGGATGTAATCTATAAGCTCCTTGAAGCCATAGAACACTCCATCTTTGTTTTGCAAGCTTCCATGAGTTTGATGGACATATTTATGATTTTACAAATTATAGACGTACAAAAACCATAACCATTGACACAAAGCAAGTATTCAAATAGGCAATATACTCATGAAAGCTCAATTTAACATTAGATTAGAAAATGAAAGCATGTAAAAAGAGAAATTTTTGCTTTACCTCCCTAAATTTAGAGACAACTTTCAACTATTAATTTAGAGAGATTTTCCAACAATCAATTTATTAATTGTAGAGTTTGTAGCATGAATAATAAAAAAACTCATGGACAATCCCACAACTTCATAATACTAATTTAAATACATGCTTGAACATCTAATAAATCTAAATGAGATGATGGATGTCATGGCGATGTAAACCTATCACATGCATGTGCTAATTTTTGTTGTAACATACAAGTTTTAGGGATCTAATAACGCATGACACACTTAGAGAATAGACTCTACGCTTCAACACTTCATTCGACATCGAATGAGCCACTAAACCTATGGTTTGATCGTAGTTAAGGGCACTAGACATAACATGAATGATATTACATGCAAAAATAGGGACATTGAACACAAATTCGACGACCCCCTTGCCGCCATCCTTTTAGCTCTCATATGAGCAAATCATGGAAAATCAATTGATTTTCATGATTTAAACAAGTGGACAGCAAAGATAGGATTTTGGGAAAAGGGGGGGGGGGGGGGGGGGGGGGGGCTTTTCCTAAGTTTTAGTGATCTCACGGGTTGTCCTAGCGTTCCTATCCAAGCCTCGGCTTGCTGTCCAAGCTCCAATCCAAGTTCAAAGTGCAGTGCAAGATGCTCCGGAGGAAGAATTTGCCGTCCAAAGCACTCCGAACAGCTGTCATTGATGTAAGAAGGCTCCCGGACGCTGTGTAGCTGCTATCCAAGATTTTCCCAACCTTGTTGCTGCTGTCCAAACGTTCCAAAAAGCAGGTTCTGCTGTTTGAAAGCCCCCGGATGCTGATTTTGTCATCAAGAGGTCGCCGAAGTTGATTTGGAAGGAAGGAGAAGCCTTCCATTCTTCCTAAGGGCCAAAGAAAGAACTACAGCAGTTCTTTGTCCCATATATTGTGATAGGAAGAGGATATTAGCTACGAATTGAAGAAAACAGTTGACTATGAGGGCTTGGCACTTGAATAAGACCGGCTACTTGAAGGATCGCACGCAAGGAGGTCCCTAGTCGGCCTCTTCCCGTCGCCTGGACGGATGCAGGAGCCGTAGGAACCGCAGGAACCGAACGGCTCCTTCCCCTCTCTCCCTCTTTTTCTTTGCCTGGGACGAACGCAAGCAGAGACGGGAGAGCCTCTCCCTTTTTTGCTCCGTCTCTCGCTCTCTATCGCTCTTTGGCTCTCTGGATCTGGACAGACAGTACAAGAGGGAAAAAAAAAACAAAGGGGCGAATGCCCTAGCGTTCCTATCCAAGCCTCGGCTTGCTGTCCAAGCTCCAATCCAAGTTCAAAGTGCAGTGCAAGATGCTCCGGAGGAAGAATTTGCCGTCCAAAGCACTCCGAACAGCTGTCATTGATGTAAGAAGGCTCCCGGACGCTGTGTAGCTGCTATCAAAGATTTTCCCAACCTTGTTGCTGCTGTCCAAACGTTCCAAAAAGCAGGTTCTGCTGTTTGAAAGCCCCCGGATGCTGATTTTGTCATCAAGAGATCGCCGAAGTTGATTTGGAAGGAAGGAGAAGCCTTCCATTCTTCCTAAGGGCCAAAGAAAGAACTACAGCAGTTCTTTGTCCCATATATTGTGATAGGAAGAGGATATTAGCTACGAATTGAAGAAAACAGTTGACTATGAGGGCTTGGCACTTGAATAAGGCCGGCTAATTGAAAGATCGCACGCAAGGAGGTCCCTAGTCGGCCTCTTCCCGTCGCCTGGACGGATGCAGGAGCCGTAGGAACCGCAGGAACCGAACGGCTCCTTCCCCTCTCTCCCTCTTTTTCTTTGCCTGGGACGAACGCAAGCAGAGACGGGAGAGCCTCTCCCTTTTTTGCTCCGTCTCTCGCTCTCTATCGCTCTTTGGCTCTCTGGATCGGGACAGACAGTACAAGAGGGAAAAAAAAAAACAAAGGGGCGAATGCCCTAGCGTTCCTATCCAAGCCTCGGCTTGCTGTCCAAGCTCCAATCCAAGTTCAAAGTGCAGTGCAAGATGCTCCGGAGGAAGAATTTGCCGTCCAAAGCACTCCGAACAGCTGTCATTGATGTAAGAAGGCTCCCGGACGTTGTGTAGCTGCTATCCAAGATTTTCCCAACCTTGTTGCTGCTGTCCAAATGTTCCAAAAAGCAGGTTCTGCTGTTTGAAAGCCCCCGGATGCTGATTTTGTCATCAAGAGATCGCCGAAGTTGATTTGGAAGGAAGGAGAAGCCTTCCATTCTTCCTAAGGGCCAAAGAAAGAACTACAGCAGTTCTTTGTCCCATATATTGTGATAGGAAGAGGATATTAGCTACGAATTGAAGAAAACAGTTGACTATGAGGGCTTGGCACTTGATAAGGCCGGCTAATTGAAAGATCGCACGCAAGGAGGTCCCTAGTCGGCCTCTTCCCGTCGCCTGGACGGATGCAGAAGCCGTAGGAACCGCAGGAACCGAACGGCTCCTTCCCCTCTCTCCCTCTTTTGCTTTGCCTGGGACGAACGCAAGCAGAGACGGGAGAGCCTCTCCCTTTTTTGCTCCGTCTCTCGCTCTCTATCGCTCTTTGGCTCTTTGGATCGGGACAGACAGTACAAGAGGGAAAAAAAAAAACAAAGGGGCGAATGCCCTAGCGTTCCTATCCAAGCCTCCGCTTGCTGTCCAAGCTCCAATCCAAGTTAAAAGTACAGTGCAAGATGCTCCGGAGGAAGAATTTGCCGTCCAAAGCACTCCGAACAGCTGTCATTGATGTAAGAAGGCTCCCGGACGCTGTGTAGCTGCTATCCAAGATTTTCCCAACCTTGTTGCTGCTGTCCAAACGTTCCAAAAAGCAGGTTATGCTGTTTGAAAGCCCTCGGATGCTGATTTTGTCATCAAGAGATCGCCGAAGTTGATTTGGAAGGAAGGAGAAGCCTTCCATTCTTCCTAAGGGCCAAAGAAAGAACTACAGCAGTTCTTTGTCCCATATATTGTGATAGGAAGAGGATATTAGCTACGAATTGAAGAAAACAGTTGATTATGAGGGCTTGGCACTTGAATAAGGCCGGCTACTTGAAGGATCGCACGCAAGGAGGTCCCTAGTCGGCCTCTTCCCGTCGCCTGGACGGATGCAGGAGCTGTAGGAACCGCAGGAACCGAACGGCTCCTTCCCCTCTCTCCCTCTTTTGCTTTGCCTGGGACGAACGCAAGCAGAGACGAGAGAGCCTCTCCTTTTTTGCCCTGTCTCTCGCTCTCTATCGCTCTTTGGCTCTCTAGATCGGGACAGACAGTACAAGAGAGAAAAAAAAACAAAGGGGCGAATGCCCTTTCTCTTGCTCTCTCGCTCTTCGTATGGGATGCCCGAAGCCAGGCATCGCTCGAACCGTTCCATCTCGCTGCCTCGTTTTGTGAAACAAGGGAAATCTACTTGAGTAGATTTTCTGATGGATTTGACATGAAATTTGGGCAATATTTGAGATAAAATCTTAGCCCTAAATTCTGGTTTTGAGACTCAATCTAGCCCAAATTGATTGATTTGGGCTGAAATTGAGTTTTAATTGAGCTCGACTCGGATGATTTGGGTCAGCTCGGGTCCGATTGAGTTAATTTCATGAAATTAAACTCAAATCGGCGCCGAATTGCATCGAATTGAGCTCGACGACGCTCAACGGGGTTTGATTTGAATTAATTTGAATTAAATTAAATTAAATTAAGGTTTAATTTGGGTTAGTTTCACTTCGATGACCTTCGATCGAATCGATCGAGTACGATCGAGCCCATTCGGGCACGATCGGGGTTGGGTTGATGTGAAAATATGCGTCAACAGCGCCCATCACTGAGTGTTTGAAATCTTCTTCTTTCAAGTGGTCCTCAAGTCAGCAAGGCAGTTTTGACACTAGTAAGTTTGCTATAAGCCCTGCTCCAGTTCTAGTTCTGCCAAACTTTGACAAGCCTTTCACTGTTGATACAGATGCCTCTTCTATAGGAATTGGTGCTATTTTGTCACAAGACGATCGCCCAATTGAGTTCTTTAGCGAGAAAATCAATTCTCCTCGTCAAAAATGGTCTGTATACGAAAAGCGTTATATGTCGTTGTGCGAGCACTCAAACAGTGGGAGCACTACCTTCTCCACCAAGATTTTGTCCTATGTAGCGACAACCAAGCTCTTCATACCTCCAAACTCAAAAATTTGTCAACCGCATGCATGCTAGATGCGATTTCTTCCTACAGAAATTCAGTTTTGTTTTACGGTACAAAGTCGGCAAGCTAAATCGAGTCACCGACGCTCTCAGTCGAAGGGCTTCTTTACTCACACAACTACAAACAGAGATTATTGGCCTCCAAGAGATGATACTTTTGCATAAATCTAACCCAGGTTTTTCTGTACATTGGGAACATTGATCAAATGGTTGTCCGGTTGATGACTACTCCATAAAACATGGCTACCTATTCAAAGGGAATTGTTTGTGCATCCTCCAGTTCTCTTGGTGCCAATTTCTCATCAAAGAACTGCATTCCAGAGGCCTTGCTACTCACACAAGTAGAGATAAAACATTTTCTCAACTTCAATCTCGTTTCTTTTGGCCTCCTATGCGGCGAGATGTGGTACATATTGTTGAACGGTGCTCAGTGTGCCAAACATATAAGAGTAATGCTCAACCTTCAGGTTTGTATATGCCTTTACCGGTTCCAGATTTGATTTAGGGAGATTTAAGTATTGACTTCGTTATGGGCCTCCCTAGAACTAAGCAAGGTTGGTATTCTAATATGGTTGTAGTGGACATATTTTCGAAAATGACTCATTTTGTGCCTTCTAAAAAAAAATTGATGCACTTAATATTTCCAGTCTCTTCTACAAAGAAATTGTTCGCCTTCATGGGTTGCAGCGCAGCATTACCTTCGACCGAGATGTGAAGTTCGTCAGTCACTTTTGGCATGAGCTTTGGATGAGATTGAAAACTGATTTAAAGTTGAATTTCGCTTATCAACCGCAAACGCACGGTCAAACTGAAGTTATTAATTACACCTTAGGTTGCCTGCTCCACTGCCTCGTCCAACAACATCCTAAACAGTGGGTAGAATTCCTTGGACAAGAAGAATGACTTTAATTCGATGCCCAATCGTTCCACCGACATGTGCCCTTTCAGCATTGTCTATACTAAGATGCCTAACCATCTTTTAGATCTTGCAGTACTCCCAAAGTGTCACAGTATAGTAGTTGCCCAATCCGCTTCCCAATTTTTTGATGTTCTCATAGAAGTCAAACGCACACTAGAAGAAGCAAACGCAAAGTATAAACAATTGGCTGATACCCGACGACGCAATAAAGTGTTCCAACCTGGATATCTAGTAATGATTAGCATGCGCAAGGAGCATTTCCCACCCGAAACATATTCCAAACTCAAATCTAAGAAGTTGGATCCATTTCCAATTGCTTGTCGCATCAACGACAATGCCTACATTGTCGATCTTCCTCCTGATGTTAAGACGTCACACACCTTCAACATTTCAAACATTTATGATTACTACCTGCCCAACAATAGTTCATCTACTATGATTGGATCTGAGGTGTAACAGCCCTAACTCTTAACTATCGAGATATTGTCCTCTTTGACATAAGAGCTTCACGGTTTTGCCCTATTGATGTTCACCAATCCCAAATTGCTCTGTGATGAGCACGCTTAATTGCAGAGTTTCTTACGGAAATTATAGCCATTACATGTAAAGGCGCCTCGATGTTTAGAGTTTAGCTTTCTTTTACTTAGGGCGTCTCCAATGGAACGGCAAACAATTGTTTGTCGTTCTTCGGTCGCTCCAACTGAGCGGCAATTTTACCGCTATTTCGTTGCGGGTAAACAGTGTGACGCCAATATTGGGGTCGCAATGTTCACCAGCTAAATTTTTATGTGTCAACGAGATTTGCCCGCGAAATGAAGAAAGACGGTTACCAGACGACGAAGCCCACGAAATGGACTTCGATTGGAGTAGAATTACCGCATTTTGGAATTTTGCTATATTTTGCAGTGGAAAATGAGGTTTTCGGTTGGAGATGCCCTTAAGGGGTTTCACACGAGGCGGGCTCTTCTGAAGCAGGGGAGAACTGATGTGGATCATCTTACCAGCGGCACACATTACCTGCTAGCTCGGTGCTCCACGTTGCTTCTTGTTCTGTTAGGACCTTTGTTTACCTTTATATTTCTCTGCCGATAGTACTTAGTTCATGTTTGCTACTTTTATCCTATTAAGGCAAAGTAGTTAGCTAATATATTGGGTTGTAAGTTGGAAAAGAGACCACAAAAAATATACACTTATTTTGAAATTACTGTTCTATTGTACCCCTGTTTTCTTGTTAGCTGCAGGTTCCTGGTTCCGGTTTCTACACCAAACGTTGACCAACCAATTCTCAAAAGGTATTTTACCTGCCAAAGGGCGCTTCCAAATCCTTAAATAACAAATGGCGTAACAAACTTTCGGACAGAATCTTTCATACAGAGCAGAAGAAAAATGCTCAAAGGAGAGATGTCCAAATCCTCGAGGCATGATTCCTAAGAAAACCTAAGCCCTCATGCAGGTAATCCTCGACTACAGCCCTAAAATAGAGACATCCATCCCAAAGTATCCCAAATTCTAACATACTGTATCACCTCTGAATTTGCAAATTTCAAAATAACAATCTCAATCATCTAATTTCTTGATTTATAAACAAAAAATAATCATGGAAATTAAATTCTCACTTATTCAATAATCAACAAAAGGGTTGCTCTTGTCCCATCCTGTTCATCTTTCAAAGCTCACAATCAGACGCATTACAATATGATAAAAACATCAGTGAATAATATCATAAAATATGTACAAGCAGTACAGTGAAAGATATCATTACATTCTCATGTATCATATAAATGTCTTTGCCAGTCACCATTCTCAGTCAAATAGTTTACTATTTGAAGCATGCAATTATAAATTATATATATATATATATATATATATATATATATATATTGATGTAGGCATATTGTATAGGGATCCATTTTTGAATATAATACCGTTGTAGAAGGTGGATGCATTAGATGCAGTAAGCAGGAGCAGAGACGGGCTTGTAAAGAAAGGTCTTGACGGCATGAGAATTTCCAGAAGGTTGATTGTAGGTGAACTTGAGCCCAGAATAGGCATCACCCCTCCGAGTGCAGTGCTGATGGAAGCTGCTGATGGGCCTCGCTAAACAAGAATCCCAACGATCACTCTCAGGCATCGTCTCAGCCACCTTGTAAACACCTTTAGAGTTGGTAAAAGCCTGATAATTCAATACTTCCTTCGACTTAGTTATGCAAAGCACAGCCACCTCCGCTCCTGGACATAGAAAAATATTATGAGTTTGGAAATATATACAAGTTAAGATCAACAACAGAGCGCATCAGTTTTGTTACAGAGAACCACGCAAAATGGATGACTTGATCTTGCAAGCTCTCTAATTACATAACTTCTACTCAAGCTATTAACAAGGCTGGGGCAAAAGTGTTGCAACAATTTCTCCAACATTGCCACTTTTAAAACGACAAGTAATTAATTTGCTCTTGTGATTTTCGTTTCCTCTTGTTCTAGGGTCCAACGGATCTACAAAACTTCTGCCTTATAATGCTAGGTTTGAAATAGAAAATGGCCCTAGAGACAATGACGTAGGACTATGATGATTGCAATGAGTTTACTAAGAATTTGCACAACTTTTTTTTTATTAGAGAAATAACAAAGAATTCTATTAGCAAATAAAACGACGAATCAAAACGTAGGAGGGGTCACTATCATTTAGGCTAAGTTGCACATCACAAGAGTTTGAATCATCAACATAACGTAGGAAAATAACAACATGTCAAAGTAGTAGTTTTCAACAAAATCCCTAGTCTAATAATAAGATTAGTAAACAAATGAATGCACTCAAATTCCTACGTTTACTAAACTTAGCAGAATCGGGCGAACGCGTCCTTCATAACTACAATCAAATCACAAGAAAGGGTTAGACTTAAGAAATACGATAAAATGAAAAATAGAAAACCTCCGTCAAGGATCGGCGGCAATCCTCCACTCGAGGATCTCAAGTTGCTCTTCAATAGCTTCAACCAAGGTGTCCAAGATTCACTCTATATAGTCCTCAACCGTATGGTCGATCCTCAGGTTGATGTCGAAGAAGGTTGAATGGAGAATGTGCACGAAGCTGTACTCGTCGTAGGCAAGTCCGTAGTCGGTGTCAGGATCGACCATGCAAAGCCTTTGTGTACTTGGTGGTATCGATGGGGCCTTCAAAACTCTTAGGTGTTCTTGAGAGAAAAGGGATCCTCACAAGAAGTAAGAGCTAAGGGAAGGAGGAGGTCGGCCAAGGAGGGGAGCCACGCGTAGAGTTAGGGTTAGGTTGATGGAGGGATCTCACATCAAAAATCTAAAATAAATTTTCGGTTTTGAAATTAGAGAGTAGAAAATTAGGAGGGAAATTTAATTCCCAAAATCCGGGAGGGGAATTAATGAGAGAGAGAGAGAGGGAGTGGAGAGAGAGAGGGGCGGCTAGACTAAGGGGGTCGGCGGCATGGTGAGAGAGGGAAGGGTTTAGGGAATTAATTATTGGGTTGCATATTCAAGAGAGTCTTAAATTAGGTAAGTGGGTAAATCAATTTCAAATAGAATTTGATTTGAATTTGTTTATGGAAACTTTCCTAAAATAGAGTAGTTAGAATTAGGAGAGAATTTGAATTTCAAATTGATCCTAAATTAATAGACTCAAGGCATAAGGAGGTGGAGTGGGGGCTAGGCCGACGGCTATAGGGGGGATGGGGAGGAAATTAAGGAGGCTTTAATGCTTCCTTAATTTGGGTGTTTAGATTTAGGATAAATTAATTCATCCCAAATTGATTTTAAATTCCGATGGGGGAAATATTTGAAAACTTTCCTAAAATAGATTTTATAATTCAAGAAAGATTTTGAATTTCAAATTTGGAAAAATTTGAATTTAAAATCTCACTAAATTATGGTAATCCAAAATTAGGGAGTAAACCCAAGATGGGCAAAGGGGCTTAGGCCGACGGTTTGGATGGAGTTCGGATAGAGAGGGGCGGCGGCTAGGTGGAGGGAGAGGTGGTACGGTCGGTGATGGTAGGGGGAGGAAGAAAGAAAGAGATAGAAGATTGAACCATGAACCCGACTTGTCTAGGTTGGTGGGTATTGCACAAGCTTCCCTCTCCTAGAGATTTTTCTCTCAAACACTACAATGATCTCACAAAGAAATCGAAGGGAAGAAAACTTATCATTCATTCATTAACTTTCAAAGAGGAACATAGGGGCTATAAATAGCCTCGTACATAAGACTCAAAAATAAGAAAGATGACAATGCCCTCAGGGCTTACATACGACATCCCTTAATAAAAGGGTACAACATGAAATTAAATAAAACAAAATACAATGCGACATCATAAATACGAAAATACATAAACAAATCAAAAATACAATGACTCAATCGTGGCCATAGATCGGTGGCCACATCTCTGATAAACCTTCTATGATTCGATGTCCCCATCAGACAACATTGAGAATAATGGTGACAGTGACTCTAACGAAAATGGATGTTTTCTGTTCCGAGGGGAAGATATAATCTTGCCAACTCAAATTGTTTCCTTATTATATTTACTTTCATTATTCATACCTTTTGATTCGCTAGATGTGCTGATTCCATCTATATGGAAATCTTTTATTTCTAATAATTTCTAATTATCTTTGAGCAAAGAAATTTCAAACCATGCAAAATTAAATTTCATACTTGAATGAATCTTAGAGATAGGAAGAGTAGGTATTTAATACAAGTGAAGTACATTAAGTATGAAGATCAAAAAGTAATTTTATTAAAAGAGGATATTCAATATAAATGAATAAGATATTTTGATAAACCTTTCAATGAAGATTGTAAGAATACGACTGACTTTAGTGATCTTAGCACCCTAAATAAAATAAAATAAAAAAATATTTTTGTTTTTATCGTCGTATTAATAAAATTGAAATTGGAGAGACTTTAAATAAAATTAACTATAGAAAAATAACAAGACCTAATGATATTTTAATATTAGTATGGAAATGCTTAGGAGATCCAAGAATTTCTATCTTACTAAACTATTTTATATTATTTTCAAGACAACAAAAAAAGCAAAATGAATAGAGAAAAATTATGTTGATTCCTAGTTTTATGAACAAAGGTGATGCATAATAGTGTGAATTATAAAGAAATTAAGTTAATGTGTCATACATTAAAATTATGGGACAAAGTAATTGAGCATAGGTTACAATGTGACACAACTGTTTATTAATATCAGTTTGGATTCATGCCAAGTAGTCTACTATGAAAGCTATAAATTTGCTGAGAGATTTAATGGAGAACTACAAAGAGAGTAAGTAGGATCTATATATGATATTTATTGATTTAGAGAAAGCATATGATGAAGTTCCAAAAAAAGAGCTCTGGAGAGTTCTAGTAAAGAAAGGAGTTAATTATACTTATATTTAAGTTATCAAGGATACATATAAAGGATCCATTACTAATATTCAAACACAAGATGATTTGACCAAGTATTTTCCTATTTCAGTTGGATTACATCAATGATCAGCTTTAAGCCAATATCTTTTCTTTTAATCGAGTATGTTCTTATTAAACATTTGCAAGATGTACCTTGTTGTATGCTTTTTGCTGATGTTATTATTCTTGTTGATAAGGCTGGGTAGCGAGTTAATGAAAAACTTGAATTATAGGGGTCAATCATAAAGTTTAATCTAAAATCGAATACATGAAATGTAATTTAATAGTAATATATCTAGTGATGGGATAGTTACATTGGGTGATTAAAAAGAGAACACATTTTATATCTTGGATCTATTGCTCAAAGCGATGGAGAAATAGATGGGGATATTATTAGTAGAATTCAAGTTGGATCATTGAAGTGGACGAATGTAATGGGTCTATTTTGTGATAGAAAAATACCCCTCAAATTTAAGGAAAAAAATTATAAGATGGTAGTGAGACTTGCAATGCTTTATGGCGCAAAATATTGGTCATTAAAAGAGAAGCATAAAATTACGTTAGTGTTGTAGAATGAGGATGCTCGGGTGGATGAGTGACTTTATACTTTGAGACAAAAAGTGAAATGATTATAGGCATATAAGATTAGAGAGAGTCACCTTAGATGATTTGGTCACATAAAACATCGGCCTTCGGATGACCCAGTTAGGAGAATAAATGTATTAGATCTGGCCAATGTCAAGAAAGATATAGCCAGACCTAAAAAGACTAGATTATAAAGTATTAAAAATAATTTATTTATTAAATTTAAATGAGAATTTGATTCATAATAAGACAATGAATAAAAAGGATTCATATAGTCGATACCACGTAGTGGAATAAAAACTTCTTCTTCTTCTTGTATGAATTTTAGAAAATTTGTTAATTCACATAAAACGGCGGTCTTGCGATGACCCGGTTAGGAGAGTAGAGGTATTAGATTTGACTTATGTTAAGAAAGGTAGGGGTAGACCTAAAAAGACTTGGTTAAAAAATATTAGGAATGACCTTTCTTTATTAGATTTAAACAAAAATTTGACTTTTAATAGAACACAATGGAGAAAAAGGATTCATGTAGCCGACCCCACGTAGTGGGATAAAGGCTTGATGTTGTTGTACTAGGGAATAATACTTCTTTATTTGAAGATCATTTCTACATGCTTCTATAAAAAGTTATTTGAATTCATATGAAATAAATTGTTCTAAAAAATATATTAGATTTAAACGAGAATTTGACCTTTAATAGGACACAATGGAGAAAAAGGATTCATGTAGCCGACCCCACGTAGTGGGATAAAGGCTTGATGTTGTTGTTGTTGTATATTAAGCAAATATAATATTCTTATGAATGCTGACATTTAAATCATGTTCATGTTGCTGTACTAATTATTTCAGCGGTTGATATATCGATGATTATGGAGCAAATCAGTGGACATTAAATAAAGCTAAGTAATTAATAACGTAATGCTTCAATATTCTTCTGAACTAGCATGGTTAAACTTCTGAACTAGGCTCATGGAGATTGTTTTAGCCCATATATTGCTTTTTTTTTTACTTTACACACCTTTTGTTCTATATTTGAATCAAATCATAGTGATGCCTCTACATACACTTCCTCGTATAGGTTATTATGTAAGAAGGCATTCTTAACATCCAATTCTTATATGGTTTTAGTCCAATGTAGCTGCTAATGATAAAAAAAAAACTCTAATAATGTTTATTTGTTATTTTATCGGCGTATTAGTAAAACTGAAGTTAGAGAGGCTTTAAAGAAAATGAAGGGTGGAAAAGCTGTTGGACCTGATGATATTCCAATAGAGGTGTGGAAATGCTTAGGAGAAGAAGGAATTTCATGGCTTACTAAACTTTTTAATACTATTTTGAAGACTAAAAAGATGCCAGATGAGTGGAGAATGAGCGTGTTAATTCCTATTTTTAAGAATAAAGGTGATGCACAAGATTGTGCGAATTATAGAGGTATTAAGTTAATGTGTCATACTTTAAAACTTTGGGAGCGAGTTATGGAGCATAGGTTGCGGCGTGATACTAATGTTTCTCAAAATCAATTTGGTTTCATGCCGGGTAGGTCGATTATGGAAGCCATACATTTATTAAGAGGTTTGATGGAGAAATATAGAGAAAATAAAGAGGATCTACATATGATATTTATTGATTTAGAAAAAGCATATGATAAAGTTCCAAGAGAAGTGCTATGGAGAGTTCTTGAAAAGAAAGGAGTCAATAATGCTTATATTCAAATCATTAAAGATATGTATGCAGGAGCTATTACTTGTGTTCAAACACAAGGTGGATTGACCAAGTATTTCCCTATTTCTGTTGAGTTACATCAAGGATCAGCCTTAAGCCCATATCTTTTTGCTTTAATCATGGATGTTCTCACTAGACATTTGCAAGAGGATATACCTTGGTGTATGATTTTTGCTGATGATATTCTTCTTGTTGATAAGACTAGAGAGGGAGTTGAAGGTAAACTTGAATTATGGAGGTCAACCTTAGAGTCTAAAGGTTTTCGCTTGAGTAGATCTAAAACGGAATATATGAAGTGTAATTTTAGTAGTAATAGACCTAGTGAGGGGATTGTGACTTTGGGCGATCAAGTCATTAATAAGAGTAAACGTTTTAGATATCTTGGATCTATTGTTCAGAGTGATGGTGAAATAGATGGGGATATTATCAGCAGAATTCAAGTTGGATGGTTGAAGTGGAGGAATGCATCGGGCTTGTTATGTGATAGAAATGTACCCCTCAAACTTAAGGGAAAATTCTATAAGATGGTAGTGAGGCCTGCAATGCTTTATGGTGCTGAATGTTGGCCATTAAAAGAGAAGCATAATACTAAGTTAAGTGTGGCAGAGATGAGGATGCTCAGGTGGATGAGTGGCTTTACCCTTAGAGATAGGATACGAAATGAGCATATACGTGAAAAGGTTGGTGTAGCTCCAGTATAAGATAAGATTAGAGAGAGTCGCCTTAGATGGTTTGGTCACATTAAACGGCGGCCTTCCGATGACCCGGTTAGGAGAGTAGAGGTATTAGATTTGACTTATGTTAAGAAAGGTAGGGGTAGACCTAAAAAGACTTGGTTAGAAAATATTAGGAATGACCTTTCTTTATTAGATTTAAACGAGAATTTGACTTTTAATAGGACACAATGGAGAAAAAGGATTCATGTAGCCGACCCCACGTAGTGGGATAAAGGCTTGTTGTTGTTGTTGTTGTTGTAATGTTTATTTGTTATTTTAACAACCACAGTAAGAGTTACAAGACAATCAATCAAATACACTTGACTGCAGCCTTAAACAACTAATTTTGTTTTATATCTTCTAATAAACCATCAGATTTGTACTGTATAGTAAAAATACATCTACATCGCAATAGATCCTTTTATTTAAATAATTATACAAAATCATATATATTTATTATTTTAAAGAACAAAGATTTCCTCTTTCATAGCATTATTCCAACTTTTATTTCTTTCATCAATGGGGAAGATTGATGATTAATAAGAATGATTTTTTAATGGTTAGTAGTATTTGTATTCTTTTTTATAGAAGAATAGCTAATTAAGACATTTAATTGCGCATGGATCAAATTATTCTATGTTTTGGAAATGTATTTGAACAAAAGAATATTCCAAATATTTTGGTAACAAAAATGTTTGAGGGGCTGAAGTGAAAAAAAAAAAGTTAGAACTAGTATATAGATCCCTTGAACCCAAATACTTTTGTAGGTAACCATATTATGATGAAAGCATTAATTAATATAACCTTATAATTAATTATAATGGGAAATATATAAAAATCACGGATTGCTTCTCACATGAGTGATCCACACTGGAGCTACTCCCCTTAAAAAAAAATTGATATTGTTAAGTTTCATGCCATTGCCAGGTCCCAAGTCCTGGATAAGAAAAGTGGAGGGTTGCGTTAGGTAGTCGACAGCCAGCGTAAAACTTGTCGAACAATAATGACATGAATCCTTTAAGAAATTGTGTTAATGCTAGGGCGTCCCCTGTAAGCGACGCGCTGTATGGCCTGAATACAGTGACAAGTGTGCAAGGGCCGCTGCACCGGCGCCCGGGCGCAGTGTTAAATAGGCAAGGGTTCCCACATCAAGGACGGATGTGGGCAAAGAAGCTAGTCCATGAAACTAAAATTAGGATAGGAACTTGGAATATAGGTTCTCTTACAGGAAAATTAATGGAATTAATAGATATTATGATTCATAGGAAGTTAAATATTTTGTGCATTCAGGAAACTAAATGGGTTGGTGAGAAGGCTAAGGAAATTGATAGTTTAGGATTTAAATGTTGGTATTCGGGTCGGAGTCGTACTAGAAATGGTGTAGGTGTTATTATAGATAAGAGTTTAAAGGATAATGTTATAAAAATTAATAGAATTGGAGATAGAATTATAGCTTTAAAGATTGTTGTTGATGATAAGATTGTTAATATTATAAGTGCTTATGCTCCTCAAGTAGGTTTGGATATGAGTTCTAAATTAAATTTTTGGAATGACTTAGAAGAATTAATACAAAAGATACCTCTTGAAGAAAGAGTTTTTATTGGAGGAGATTTAAATGGACATGTTGGTAGAGAGGTAGATGATTTTAAAAGCATTCATGGTGGCCATGGATTTGGAACGACGAATGAAGGTGGCAAGACCATATTGGATTTTTGTTTAGCTTATGATTTTTCAATTGTTAATACCTTATTTAAGAAAAGAAATGAGCATCTCATCACTTATAAAAATGGATATAGTACAACACAGATTGATTATTTTCTTATTAGAAAACTAAATCGTTTAGATTGCAAAGATTGTAAAGTTATTCCGAGTGAAAATTTATGTACTCAACATCGATTATTAGTTTTGGACTTTAAGATAAAGGGGCATAAAATAAAAAATAAAGTAAAACGATTTTCTAGGATTAGATGGGAGCATTTAAAGAATATTAACAAAATTATTTTTGGAAATAAGATTTTAGATCTTAAGATTTTGTCTGTGCATGAGGATGCTAATATTATGTGGGAAAAAGTGGCTAGTGATATTAAGAATATTGCAAAAGATATCCTTGGAGTATCAAAGGGAAAAGCTCCTAATAGTAAAAGTAGTTGGTGGTGGAATCCAAATGTGCAAAAAAAGATTAAAAATAAGAAGCTTTGTTATAAAAATTGGTTTAATTTTAAGAATTCTGATAATTGGGAAATATATAAAGTGGCTCGTAAGGATGCTAAGAAAGCAATATGCGATGCAAAGACATTAGCTTTTAGTGATTTATATAATAGATTAGATACTAAAGAGGGAGAAAGATATATGTATAAGTTAGCCAAACAAAGAGATAGGAGTAGTAAGGATTTAGTTCAAGTGAAGTGTATTAAAGATGAAGATCAAAAAATACTTTTCTTAGAAGATGATATTCAACAAAGATGGATGAGATATTTTGCTAAACTTTTTAATGAAGATTGTGAAAATAAGATTGACTATAATGACCTTAGCACCCTAAATGAAAATAAAGATTTCTGTTTTTATCGGCGTATTAGTACAACTGAAGTTAGAGAGGCTTTAAAGAAAATGAAGGGTTGAAAAGCTGTTGGACCTGATGATATTCCAATAGAGGTGTGGAAATGCTTAGGAGATGAAAGAATTTCATGGCTTACTAAACTTTTTAATACTATTTTGAAGACTAAAAAGATGCCAGATGAGTGGAGAATGAGCGTGTTAATTCCTATTTTTAAAAATAAAGGTGATGCACAAGATTGTGCGAATTATAGAGGTATTAAGTTAATGTGTCATACTTTAAAACTTTGGGAGCGAGTTATGGAGCATAGGTTGCGGCGTGATACTAATGTTTCTCAAAATCAATTTGGTTTCATGCCGGGTAGGTCGACTATGGAAGCCATACATTTATTAAGAGGTTTGATGGAGAAATATAGAGAAAATAAGGAGGATCTACATATGATATTTATTGATTTAGAAAAAGCATATGATAAAGTTCCAAGAGAAGTGCTATGGAGAGTTCTTGAAAAGAAAGGAGTCAATAATGCTTATATTCAAATCATTAAAGATATGTATGCAGGAGCTATTACTTGTGTTCAAACACAAGGTGGATTGACTAAGTATTTCCCTATTTCAGTTGGGTTACATCAAGGATCAGCCTTAAGCCCATATCTTTTTGCTTTAGTCATGGATGTTCTCACTAGACATTTGCAAGAGGATATACCTTGGTGTATGCTTTTTGCTGATGATATTCTTCTTGTTGATAAGACTAGAGAGGGAGTTGAAGGTAAACTTGAATTATGGAGGTCAACCTTAGAGTCTAAAGGTTTTCGCTTGAGTAGATCTAAAACGGAATATATGGAGTGTAATTTTAGTAGGAATAGACCTAGTGAGGGGATTGTGACTTTGGGCGATCAAGTCATTAATAAGAGTACACGTTTTAGATATCTTGGATCTATTGTTCAGAGTGATGGTGAAATAGATGGGGATATTATCAGCAGAATTCAAGTTGGATGGTTGAAGTGGAGGAATGCATCGGGCTTGTTATGTGATAGAAATGTACCCCTCAAACTTAAGGGAAAATTCTATAAGATGGTAGTGAGGCCTGCAATGCTTTATGGTGCTGAATGTTGGCCATTAAAAGAGAAGCATAATACTAAGTTAAGTGTGGCAGAGATGAGGATGCTCAGGTGGATGAGTGGCTTTACCCTTAGAGATAGGATACGAAATGAGCATATACGTGAAAAGGTTGGAGTAGCTCCTGTAGAAGATAAGATTAGAGAGAGTCGCCTTAGATGGTTTGGTCACATTAAACGGCGGCCTTCCGATGACCCGGTTAGGAGAGTAGAGTTATTAGATTTGACTTATGTTAAGAAAGGTAGGGGTAGACCTAAAAAGACTTGGTTAGAAAATATTAGGAATGACCTTTCTTTATTAGATTTAAACGAGAATTTGACTTTTAATAGGACACAATGGAGAAAAAGGATTCATGTAGCCGACCCCACGTAGTGGGATAAAGGCTTGATGTTGTTGTATTGTTAAGTTTCATGCATTAAGCAAACTCATTCACGTGGAACCACTTGAGTTTTGCTAGAGCATGATGGAAATAGAGCTGCAAGTGAACCGAGCGTTCGACGAGCTAGTCGTGGCTCGGCTCGATAAGAAGCTCGTTTATGTTCGTTTGATAAAGTAAATGAACAAGCTTGAACAAATTTTACAATACTCGATAGCTAAATAAACAAAATCTTGAACAACCTAGCGTTCAACTCGTTTATGTTCACGAACAGTATCGTTTAAAGTTTGAGAATATGCTCGTTAATAAGCTCGATTAGATTTTAAAAAAATAATAATTATTAAATTTAATAAGTTATATTTACTAATTTAATTGAATTTACTAATTTTAAAATAAAAAATATATTTAAAAAAATCTGCTTACATCTCCAATAGCCCGGCTCACGTTTAAAAATAAATATTAATTGGTTTGTTTATGCTAACATTTCCAAAATAGTTCTCCCGCTCCCGCATTTTCCCCCCAAAAAAAAATTCCCGCTCACGTTATCCCGCTCGCTCCTATTCATACGTTAGTCCCACACCGCAAAAATATTATTTATTTCACTCTATAAAATGGAAAAAATAAACCAGCCATTTGAGCTGGAGCAGAGACGGGAGGGCGGGGGAGTGGGAAGGTTCTACAGCTTCTTGTTCGCGAGCCTCTGCTCGAGTTATCCTTAACGAGCGGCACGATAAGGTTTAGTAAACGAGCCAAATTTTAAACATGAACCAAGCTTGAGCATGCTTTTTTTAAACGAGCTTGTGGGCTCCGAAAATTCGGCCCCGGCCTCCGCTCGCTTTTTCTTATTCGGCGAGGGAGTTTTAACGAACTAAGTTCCGAGGTAAATTTTGGAAGGCAGATGGGTTTGTAGATAAGACACTACCCAGAGATTTTGCCCTCATTTTGTGAGGACTTTATGATCTAAGTTCTGGTTTCCTATAGGCGCAAGCCCCTATAGTTAATTACCCCTCCCACTAACGAGAGAGAACTTTCGATTAAGGCTAGTCGTCAATCAGATACGTAGAGTATACGTGTTATCTGGCATATAGTAGCAGCAATGGGTTTGGATATTGGTAGAAATTGGATTTGGATTTGGGTATTTGGAAAGGTTTGAAAAGTTTGGAAGATTTGATATTTAAAATAGAAATTTCACCATCATGCATTTAAAGCGGATGGTGGGGGAATGGATGATAGACCCGATCAAGATCCCATGGTTCCGTCGTCCCGGGCCATCGTGGTCCCTGGTCTACTTAGTCAGAGGAGGTAGTCGACCCAACCTGACAGAAGGATCCTTGTCGGCAGCCATGGGTTGCTTCGTCCAAGGGGACCTTGTAGACCGGGGTTGAATGTTTGTCTAAGGGGACAAATTTGAATCCACCTTAGCTGACAGAGGGCTTTGTGCCCTATCGATCATATCCTATTGATTCATATCTCAAAGATTTGATGCCAATAAGGAGCGCATTGGCTCTAGCCATAACCGGTATTTCGTGGTGCCATTTGGCGGCGAAACCACTCGGTTCAGAGGGCCCCGGGTCATAACCGTTTATCCTGCGGTGCCATTTGGCGGCTAACCGCCGGTTAGATGACACGTACCACGTCCTTATTGGCAAGAGATTGTTTTGAGAATGGATCCTAGTGATATTTTCGACTAGGCATTTGGCTCTTTGTGAGCTAGAGTAAATTTGAATTTGTCCACCTCGGCAGACTGTTGCGGAGGGCGGATGGATTTTGCTTTAAGTGCGTTGATGGATTTATTTCATTTTTAAATATTTTTGGATTTTGGGATTTTCTGGGATTATTTGGGTGGAGCTTTGGAATATTTGGGAATCCCTCCGGTTGAGATCTTCAATCAACGCGGCCATCATCGGGGTGTTTAGGGGTCATTTCCATTTGATTGAACCTTGTCGACCCTATCAACTTATCGATAGGGGATCGGGTTTCTCGTAGGCTTTGTGCCTTTTGTTTAGTGAATTCTCTTGACTTTAGGCTTTGAAGGCCTAAAAAGAATGTATTTAAACAAATACACCGTTCGATACAACCGTGTATTTTGTTAGGTAGTTCGAATCTTGTCGACTTCTATTGATCCGTATAGAAGGATCGGATTCGAACTTGAATTCACTTGTCAACCCGCGCAGCATCCCTAAGCGTCACGTGTGTACCAATAACACGCTCGTCGGGGCCCATGCGGGTTGAGATTGTATTTACCCCTTGTGTACTTATGTGTATACAAACTAAGGTGCACGTGCATGGGTACTTTGAAATAATTATAGACGCCTTCTGTCTGCTTGTATCAGTGTTGCAGATCCGGTGGCGTGGCATTGTAGGTTGTAGACGCCTTCTGTCTGCTTGTATCAGTGTTGCATATCCGGTGGCGTGGCATTGTAGGTTGTAGACGCCTTCTGTCTTCTTGTATCAGTGTTGCAGATCCGGTGGCGTTTGATTTTGATGTTGACTCCCCCTTTCTCAATCACCGGGGGAGGATTTTCTGGATTCGGGAGTCAAAGGCTGCTGATTTGGGGAGGACTCCCTTTAGGCTCTTCAGTGTGGCAGACTTGTTATTTCCAGTATTTGTAGGTACTAGAGCTGTTTTCTTCTTGAGTATAGAACTAAGAAGAGAGTTTAGAACACCAAGAAGTTTGGTTCTAATTTGTTCAAACATGTCATCCCTTCTGCCAGGGGGTGTCCTTTTTTCGTACATCGGGTTGCCTTTTTACCCGGCATACTTGAAGATCTTGATCACCATTATCGTAGGTGATATCTGTACTCGTGTCCACAGTGATTTGTTGTTCTTTCAATACACTGTTGTTATCCACAAGAATCCCTTTGCAGGGGACTGTCGTTGTAGGTAATATTCGTACTTGTGTCCACAGTGATTCGTTGTGCCTACGAGGTACTCACTGTTGTTATCCACAAGCTGGTTGTATCCATTTACGAGGACCCGTTGCGTCCGCCACGAGCTACTGGAACTATTCGTAGGAGACCCATTGTTTCCTACATCATGCCCACCTGTCACCAATCTCAGGTGGTTTAATGTCTGGATTTGTTTATAGAGGACAGGTCTTTGTCTATCCAATAGTAGTGTTGCCTTCTCAATCAACAGGCATGGCGCATTTGACTTCGTAGGGACTGTTGTAGGAATTCATGCATCGAGGTCTTGTTCGTCACGAGTCCCCCGTTGTTTGTTTGTATTGAAGTATGGTTCAGGCTCCTGATGAACCTTATTTGAATCCCATTTCGAACGGAAGATCATCGTTACATCTTATGAAGCAAATAGGCTTGTTATCTTTGATTATCATCACATTAAGAGGCCGATCCTCCTTTGTTGGTTGCATTTTAAGAAGACCGTGAAAACTGCTTCAAGCTTTGCCTTCAACGATCTTAAACATTCAATCAATACAACCCAATGCCACATAACAACCAGCAAGAATACCTCAGTAAATGAAATACCACAAAGAGCGATTCAAACGAGAATGTACAGGTCTTCTTGAAGTCCAACTCAAGTTCTTGCTTGAGTTCAAATTGACTTGAATTTGGGTTCAATCTGAGTTTGAGTTCTATGTTCGGATCCCCTGATGTTGCACAGTTCGAGTTCCAAGAACAAGTTCAAGTGCTTGTTCAGAGTCTTCTGAAGTCTTTGTAGGTACAATTTCATGTTCAAATGATTTGATTTGGACTCCAATTTGATTTTATTTCATTTGAGTTTGATCTTTAGAAACCATTTAGATTTTGTTCTGAATTAGGTCCACAAGTCCTCTGTTCTTCGTACAGGTCCTCTGTTCATTTTAGTTCAGGTCATGGTTTAAAATTGCGCAATTAGAGGCGCGCCTCAAGGCGCGCCTTTGCGCAATTTCACCAAAAAACGCCTCGAGGCTTACGCAATTCTGGACCTGGCTGAGGCGTACGCCTCACCTGGACTGAGGCGCGCCTCAGAGGCGCAATTGCGCAATTCTGGGTGAGGCGTACGCCTCATAGAACCGGCCCCACCCACTTAAAATGAAGGCTTTTCTCCCCCTTAATCCCGCACGGCTTCCCTCATCTCCGAAAAAAATCCCTCCCAGCTCTCTGTTCGCGAAACCGCACGCGTCCCGCACGGTCGGCCAAGCTTCCCGCCGCTCCTCCCGCCGGCGCCGCCCCTCTCCGGCAAAGTGAAAACTTCCGGCCACCCTCTAGGAGTACTCCACATTCGATTTTAGGTATTTTTTTTAAGTTTAGGGATTTATTTTGCAAGTTTAAGAGAAATTAGGGTTTAGTTTTTTTTGATTTTTTTGGAATGTATTTGATTTTTTGCTTTAGGAGACATGGTTAGAGGTAAAGAAAAGACGAATACGTCATTGCGGAGGGACCCTTCTTGGAAGTATAGTGTACAAGTTGACATTGGCGGCGGCGAGAAGAGCTATGTATATTTAAAGTGCAACTTTTGTGAGAAAGTTGTGAAGGGCGGAGTAACCCGCATGAAGGAGCACTTATCATGCTCTCACAAGAACGTAGCACCTTGTGCAAAAGTGCCGGACAATGTGAAGGAAGAAATATGTGCTTACATGAAGAAAACTACCACTGTCAAACACTTACAGCAGCAGCAATTTGATGAAAGGGTCAACCAAGGTGCCTATTTTGGGAGCGAGAGTGGAAAGGGCTCCTCCTCCACTATACATAATAGAGGTGCACGGGGTCCTATGGATCAGTACATGACAGATCCATAGGATATGAGTGGTTCATCCAATTAATATGCTAATAATCTTTTCTTTTAATGAACAGGGAAGAGAAAAGTGAGTCATGTTGAAGATGAAGATGACATGACATTCATAGATACAATTGGAGAAGAAGATTCACTTGAAGACTGATATTTTGTGATGGGATATGACTTCATTTTATATGTTTTTTGTATTTTGGGAGTTTTGTTAAACTGATATTTTGTGATTTTGTACTTTGGGACATAATTTTATTGCATCTACTTTCTTATTTTCCAATATTGCTATTATTTTCCTGCTAAAATCCTTAATTTTTCATTTACGCAATTCTGTGTTCGTGAGGCTTACGCCTCAGACCGCCTCGAGGCTTACGCCTCGCCTCACGGACGAAAACCGCCTCGAGGCGCAGTTACGCAATTTTAAACCTTGGTTCAGGTTCTATACATTATTGTTCAAGTACAGATCTTCTGCATTGTTGCCCAAGAAGGTCTTCAAATTGTTCAAGTCTTTGTACATTTCAGTGAAAATTTCGGCAGCACCCCGACATATCCCCCGTTTGGGGGAAAATTGGGGAGCTGGGCCTTCCCACCACGCTACTAGAGCGTGTATGGTAGGTGTCCTTGGACACCGCGGCCGTACAAAAATTTCCTCCCACCACGCTACAAGAGCGTGTATGGGGCCTTCAGCAGTACCCGTACCAGAACAGTAGTGACGTACCAGAACAGCAGTGACTCCCCACCACGCTACAAGAGCGTGTATAGGGCTCTCCCGCCTCGTCGTATGCTTCGCACCGGGCTCCCTCCTACCGTGCTACAAGAGCGCGTATAGGTGGTTCTCCGGTCCGCTGCAAACGTCGAGAATGGGATTGGAGTTAGAAATTATACCTTACGTAACAGTCGTCGGCGGTGTCGGTGTCGAGGTCGAGGACCATCCCCACCACGCTACAAGAGCGTGTATAGGGCTTACCCGCCTCGTCGTATGCTTCGCACCGGGCTCCCTCCTACCGTGCTACAAGAGCGCGTATAGGTGGTTCCCCGGTCCGCTGCAAACGTCGAGAACAGGATTGGAGTTAGAAATTCTACCTTGAAGACCCGGCGGAGGTGGCTCGTGGATCGAGGCAAGGAGGGCACGGATATCGAGGCGGGTGAAGAATCATACATCGAGGTAGGAGGTCAAGCATTTCTTTATTATTATTATTATTATTATTATTTATATTTTAAAATTAATTTTCATTAATTATAACTAATTAATTTTTATTTAAAATAATTAATTATAATTATAATAATTAATTTTAATTATAATACTTAATTATGTTTAATTTTAATTAATAACAATTAATTAAAATTAAAAAAAGTAATTTTAATTAATTTTAATTAATTATAGATAATTATTAATCATAATAATTAACTATAATTAAAATAATTAATTAAAATTTATTTAATTAACTTTAAATAATTGTTATTAAAAAAAATTAAATATAATTAAAATATTTAATTTTAATTAATTATCAAATATAATTAATTACTTTTAAAATTAATTAAGTATAATTAAAAGAAATTAATTTTAATTAATTAATAATAATAATATATAATTAAAAAAAAAAATCTCTCCCTCTCTCTATCTCTCTGTTAAGCAGATTTAGGGGATTTGGCCGTGGAAGCACGAGAGAAGGAGAAGGTTACCTTCACGGCCGGCGAGCTCCTTTGCTTGCTTTCGGTCAAAATGTCTTAACTTCCGATCTAACGGGTAGGGAAATCGTAGAAGGAGCAAAGTCCGACAGCCACGAAGAAGCCGCCGAAGAAGCGATCGAAAGGGAGGAAGTTAACTTCACAGTCGGAGAGCACCTGTCGTCGTCTCCGATCAAAATGCCATCACTTCCGATCTGCGGGAAGGGAAAGTCGTTGGAGAAGCGGAGTCGAACAGCTACCAGGGGCTGAAGAAGCGCACTGGAAGGAGAAAGTTGCCTTCACGGTGAGCGAGCCCCCCGTTGCTTGCTCCGATAAGACGGGAAGGGAAAGTCGTCGAAGCAACGAAGTCGAACAGCAATGGGGGCGCCGAAGAAGTGTGCGTAAGGGAGAAAATTACTGCCGCAGTGAGCTCCCGTCGTTTCTTCCGCCAAAATGTCGTAACTTCTAATTCGACAGAGAGGGGAGAAGGCAAGAGAGAGTGAGAGCGGGACGTCGTCGTGCGAACCTTATGCGGAGATCGTGGGAGAATAAATGACATCGTGCTGAATTCGGCGCTCGAATGTGGTCGACGACGTGCTGAATTCGGCGCCGAACAGGTACGTAATTATATTTTTTTTTCTTTGTTTTGTTTTATACGGCAGGTTAACAAATGCCCCCCAACAAATGTGGTAGGCGTCTGGAGCGGGCCACATTTGTTGCATGCTGATTGACCCTGTGGATTTCTAGATATCTATTCTAAATGTCATACAAGGGTTTTCATTTAGTGGATCTCCAAAATCTGTTTGGATGTCACACTGGAATTTTCGTTTAGTGGATCTCCAAAAGTTGTTTTGGATGTCACACTACTCTCTTTTAGTGGATCTCCAAGATTTTATTTGGATGTCACACTAATCTTCTTTCTCCATAACGCTTCTAGATGTATCCATAGATGGTTGATATCTTGTCGAAATTTTAAATATTTATTTGGGGATCTCGGCATATAGCACGATGTCAATCCAAATAAATATTTAAAATGCCCCCAGTCTTTAGGGACATTTGTAGATATCATCTAGGGTGCCCATTATGCAGCTTTTTGCTAGAGCCCTGAGATTTTGATTCCTTCTGTCATGTGCTTTGTGCTGCGGACTTGGTGAAGGGTTGTCTGATTTGTCTTTGCTGACTTGTCAGAAAATTTGTTTTCCTTCTGCCCTTTGCTTCTAGCTTTGGCGGGCTTGATGAAGGAGTAGATGCCGGTGACCTAAACCCTTAGGCTTGTATTAGGTCGATGGCGAAAAGTCATCGGTCCAGAGCTTTGTGCATAGCGGACTTGTTGATGACGGAATTCCCTTAGTTCGGCCTAAGGCTTTTCATGAACTTTGGGATAGTTTTCTTCGGTCCTTTGCTTTGTGCTTCGACGGACTTGTTAAAAAAAAAAAAAAAAATTCCTTCGATCCTCGCTTTGTGCTTTACGGATTTGTTGAAGGATTTGTAGGTTCTGGATTCAGTTGATAATACCGAATGTAGGTAGTATCTTGATCCTTAACCACTTGAGAAGACTTAAATTTGAGTCACTTGAGTTCATCAGATCGGTAGAGCTGGGATTTGACAGCTCTTCGTCCTCTGGTTGCTGAAATGGGGGTTCCTCTACTGCGGCCTTTCTTATGGCTTGTTGAGTAGATGGAGCTGCCAGCGATCCGGCCATATTTGGGCTTGTTGGATCCGACCTTTTACATCCATTCGAACCTTAAGCTTCAGGCTGTTGGAATACTTCAAGCTTTTTCGGCTCAATTTGTAGGAGTGTGTAGCCACAAAAGTCTCTTTCTTGACCTTTGAGTCTTGGTTTTGTTGGAGAAGGTGTTGTCTCGATCTTTAAGAGATCACCTGCATAGGCTTTAAAAAAGAGGTCTTTGTATTCTTTTGCACAAAGTAGCATTTGAATTGATAATTTTAAATATTTATTCGGAGATCTCGGCATGCAGCGCGATGTCGACCCGAAAAAATATTTAAAATGTCCCCTGTCTCACAGGGACAATTTAGAATGAAATAGAATTGGAATATTGAAATTTTAAATATTTATTCGAGGATCTCGGCACGCAGCGCAATGTCGACCCGAATAAATATTTAAAATGCCCCCAGCCTAACAGGAGGATTTTGAAATGTATTCTCATAACATAAGAGAGTTTCAAAATATGAAATGTATATGCTAACAATAATGCATAAAAACATAACACATTAAGCACATCATTTCATGCGTAATATTTCTTCAGGTAACGGCCATTGATTGGCGGCATGGGCCTCTGACCATTCAGATCAATGAGTTGATAAGCTCCTCCTTGAAATACTTTCTCGATGACGAAAGGTCCTTCCCAGTTGGATACGAACTTGCCACCGATTTTTCTGTGTGGGATGATTGGCCTTCTCTGCACCAGGACCAATTCTCCTTCTTGAAATGATCGAGGACGAACCATTCGATCAAAGGACTTTGTCATTCTTGCTCGGTAGATTTCCAGGTTCTGTTGAGCTTGTAACCTGGTTTCATCAAGTGCATCAAGCTCCTCCATTCTTAGACGAGCATTTTGTTCTTGAGTCAGCTCATTCTGGACAGCAACTCGAAGAGATGGAAGTTCAACTTCTAGTGGCAGTACGGCCTCAACTCCAAATACTAGAGAGTAAGGAGTGGCTTTGGTTGGCGTTTTTTAAGTTGTACGATATGCCCATAGCGCTTCTGTCATCTTCGTATGCCACTCTCTTTTGTTCTTGGAGAGAATCTTTTTTAGCAATTTCACCAACGTTTTGTTGAAGGCTTCAGCTAAGCCATTTGCTCTTGGATAGTATATAGAGGAATACCGCCAATCGATTTTATGCCGATCAAAGAACTTGTAGATTTTTGTACTTTTAAATGCAGTTCCGTTGTCTGAGATTATGCGACGCGGCACTCCAAATCTGTAGACAATATTATGGGTAAAGAAATTGATTACATGCTCAGATGTAACTTCTTTGAATGGAACTGCTTCTGCCCACTTTGAGAAGTAGTCGGTTGCTGCCAAGATGAAGCGGTGTCCTGCTGATGACGGCGGATCTATCGGCCCGATAACATTAGTACCCCAACATTCAAATGGCCAGGATGCTATTGTTGGGTGCAGTGGATTTGGAGGCTGATGTATAACGTCACCGTGGATCTGGCACTCATGGCACCTCTTAGCATGATTGATACAATCTCTGACCATGGTCGGCCAATAGTAGCCCATTCTTTTAATTTTGATTGCCATCTTGGGACCTGACTGGTGTGCTCCACAGAGTCCTTCATGAACTTCTGCCACAACTTTATCAGCTTCTTTGGTCCCTAGGCACCTTAGCCACATTTGATCGAAAGCACGTCGATACAATGTGTTGTTGACAAATGCATATCGTAGCGCTCTCTTCTTGATTTGAGCAGCTAATGATTTGTCTGTTGGCAATTTACTTTCTTTAAAATAGTCAATGAAAGACAGTCTCCAGTCATCTTCTTCCTCGACATCTAGGCAATGCCACCATGATTCTGAAGCTTGACTGGCCTTGCGCCTTTTCTTAAGAACTTGCTGTTCTTCAGACTGATCTTCAACATCAACTGGTTGGGGAGGTTGAGGATCAACCGGAATTGTATCCTGCTGACTTGAATCGGGTATCCCCTCTGCCTGCGGGAATTGTAGTAATGCTGGCTCTAAGATCCGTCGATTGTGCACCATAATTATTATAGGCCATTCGTCGTCCATATTCGTCATTTCTTTAGCCAATTTAGCAAGAGAATCAGCTTTGCCATTTTGACCTCGGGGAACTTGAGTTAGTTTGACAACTGGAATTTGCTTCATAAGCTCAAGAACTCGCCGATGATAACAGGCCAACTCAAACTTGGTGATTTTGTAAACTCCCAGCACTTGATTTACAACAAGTTGAGAATCACCGAAGATTTTGAGATTTTGAATTCGAACATCGATTGCAATCTCCAATCCTACTATTAGGGCTTCATATTCAGCCTCATTATTGGTCCGAGGTTCAGTCAAACTGAACGAAAATCTCATTATGCCTCCCTCGGGTGCTACGAAAATGATTCCAATTCCGGCTTGAGCCTTTTCGAGAATTGGAGGCCGAGCACGCTTGATTGACGATGCTCCGTAGCATCTCATCTTCTTCAACGTTCATGATCTGCTCAACTGCACCTGGGCCACCTTATCTGATTCAGACTTGTTTGATGAAGCATTCTCTTCAGAGTCAGCCATTGTTGTGTCTGGGGATTCATCTGTAGACTCGGAATCGTCTCCCAACTTTACTTATTTCATTTGTGATTCTATGCTTGGATCTGAATCTTCATCATCTGGAAAACATAGATCTTCAGAACTGAATTCCATTGATGATACCATTAGACAGAATTCAGGGGCCGCTTCTTCAGCGTATTTCTCCCTTTCTGCTATTTTTAATGTTGCTGAGATGACTCGGCATATCTCCGTAGGAAGAGATTCATCTTCAGCTTCTTCTTCCTTTTCATCTATTTTAAGCACTTTCATAAAATCACTGAGCTTAATAGGCCTCCTGACAGTCTGGTAATATTCACCTAAACTATCAATAGCCTTTTGAGTTGCAGTCTTCTTCGCCACAGGCTTCTTCAACTTGGCTTTCTTCTTAGAAGACTTCGTCTTTGCTTTGCCGGATTTTGACGAGCTAGCTTGGCCAGGTTGTTGTTTAGAGTGGATGCTTGTGACACAGGCAATCATTTTAAATGCAGTACTGGCTCAGTAGGAGACTTCCTTTGACACCAGGAACTCCTTCAAGCTGTTTCAACATCTTTGTTGTCTTCTTGGAAACCACCGTTTCCCATTGTTCACCTTGAATAGGTTCTTTCATTTTTTCTTTAAGCGGGAGTACGGAAGAGGACGTGACTACCCGGGTAGATTCTTTTCTGGGACGAACCAACACATTATCTGATAATGTTAGTTCTCCCCTCTTGTACATCTTTTCTAACCAATCTTTGAAGACATAACAATCTTCAATTGGATGGCTAACTACCCGATGATATGGGCAGTAGTTTGGGTCGCCACTGTGTTTGGACTCTTCAGGTCTTTTGCATTCTGGCAACTCCAGACCATTCTTGAGTGCTTGTCGGAATAATTTGGCAACACTTTCCCTCTTGAACGAATATTCTTTATTCATTTTCTCCTTGAGGGAGGGGAACGTTCTATCACCAGTTCCTGCAGTCTGCCTCTGGCGCTCTCCTCCACTAGGAAAGGCTCGAGGTTTGTCGTTTCCTCCAAGTACCAGTTTTGGCTGAGGATTTGAATTGTAAGACTGCTTTGGCTTTTCTTCGTATTGCATCGGCTGCTTTCCTTTATCCACATTATATACTACCTTTTTACCTTTATCAGGTCTAGGAGGGAATGCGGAGTAAATATCATTTCTTTTAGCATCAGAAGCTTTAGCCTTTTTGGATTTATCAGGGTAGCTTTCAGACTTTGATAAGTTTAACTTCTCAAATTTTGCCACCCTATCCAACAGATCTTGAAAAGTAGTAATTGAAGCCATGCATAAGAAGGGTTGCATTTTATCATCAATGTTTCCCATCAGTAATTGAACTGCATGTTCTTCTTCTAGTTGTTGCTCGCACTTCATGCTGAGATTGCGCCAGCGTGTTATGTATCTCGTTACTGATTCATCCTTTCTCCTTTTATCAAGGGCAAGATCAGCAATGGTAGTCTTCTCTATTGCACTGGCAAATCTTTTCACGAACAAGGCCTCTAATTCTGCGAAGGTCTTCAGAGAATCATTTGGCAGCTCGGCATACCATTCGAAAGCAGTTCCACTCAAGCTGCTTACGAATTGCCTGAATAGCAGAGCATCATTACCCCCTGTGTTCCCACAGGTTGCTTTGAACTGCGCCAGATGCTGTCTGGGATTTTTATTGCCATCGAAAATATTGAACTTCGGCACAGAATCCCTTTGGATATGGCACCTGATCGTACTCTGCTGGGTACGGGCGACCTTTTCCTACCAACTTCTCTGCCTGTTCAGCAGCTATAATGGCCTTGATCTTTTCACTGATTATGCCTTCCAACTGTGATGCAGTTACAGGTTCAGAGGCATTCGCCACATTTTGGGGAGTGCGTTGGCGGGTAGGATCATCGTTCTTATCGCCACCTTCAGGTATACCTTTCACTCCTGAAGCTTGGTGTGCTTGAGAATTTTGAGGATTAGCAGATTGGTTGATGGGTTGAGCCGGTGCAGGACCCACAGAAGTGGTTTTCTGCATCATCTCCATCATGGCCGTCATCTGAGTCATCATCTCAGTCATTTTATCATTCAACTGAGAGATTTCTTTATCTTTCCTTCGCATCTGTCGCCTCATTTTATTTCTCATTTCAGCGAGTGTGATGTCTTCGCCAGCAAAGGGATTTTCTCCGACCTCTTCTTCTTCCTCATCTCCTTCTTCTGAGGAGCGAGCACTTCGGCTGGCAAAAGATCTAGCCCTGTGGCGACGTCGATAAACACGTACGCGCGGCTGTGATTGTTGGTCTTCTTCATCACCATCATCATCTTCAACATCAATGTGGCTGACCATACGAACCATTTCGATCTCCATAGTATCATCATCGTCATATTCTTCTTCATCTTCTCGTACCTGAATTTCTGAGCGGCGTCGCCATTGAATTTCAGGCTCTTGACTTGGAATGATTACTTCTTCGATCTGCGGACTACGATCGAAATGAACTTCCTTTTTGGCTGAAGTAGGAGAATGACGGGATCTCCTGGAAGACTCTCCAGGATGTCGACTGTCATTATAATTGTCGTCATTATGGGCCTTCCTTTGGACCCATTTCTGACGAGTTTTGTTGGCAGGGGCAGATCTCCGGGAGACAGCTCCGGATGTCACGCCTGGTCTATCTTTTTCTTCAAAAATCTTTTCCTTTCGAGGCTTCGGCCTCCAAACTTGTTTGCCTTTCTGCTGGGCCCTTTCGGCAACGGATTCCTGGACATGTGGTCCAAGTGTCACGCCCCGATGTGCTTCCCGCGGAACTTGGCATTGGTAATTTCTTTGTTTGGCTATCACAACAGACGATAGCCTCTCTCTTGGAGTTCTTCGGGCCTCAACAATCAGTGGCCTCTGAAACTTCTTTTTCATTAAGCCCTTCTCCTTGACTGTCTTCAGTACACGGTGTACCCGGGCAGACAGACGTTCAGGCTTTCTTATCTTCTGAGGGGCTGGAACTTCAGGTCGACGCTCCCAGAAGGATTGCTTAAGCTCACAAGATGAGCTATTTCTCTTTACCCACTTCAGGTTAGAAAACTTATTTTGAGTGGGAATATTGATTTCTGATTCTGGTGCAGGCAGATTGGAGGGATGGACTGGTACAGGTAATTGCTGAGCTCGCAGCTCTGCATTTCTCTTCCTCCTTTGCCTTCTAGTAAGCCTTCCTCCAGATGAAGAAGCTTCATTATCATACCTCCCAGGTGCAACAGTCTCTCTAGGCAGGGCGGTGGTGTTTGCAGTCACCACAGAGATCTTTCTTCCTGTGACAACTCTCTTTGCAGTAAGGGTCTCAGGTTGGGATAGTCTTTCAAACACAGAAGTTCTTCCTTGAGCAATATTCCAGGTAGCAGTCCTTGCATAGTGAGACCTTCCAGAAAATTCTTCAGAGTTTACGCCGTACACAGGAACGGCTGCAGCCTTTGCAGTAGCTGCTGAGAATTCGAGCCCACCAAAGTGGATGGTGGCTCCAGTATTTCCAGTTTCAATGACAGCATTCGCCAGTTGAATTCTGGCTCCTCGTCCCAGTTGGACGGTCATTGGGGTGTCCTGCATTTCCATTCTACAAAAATGAAAGACAGGAGTTAGTGATCAGAATTGATACATCACCCCACGCTTTCATAACAAAGAAATAACGCAGAACCAACAGTAGAAGCAGGAAAGTTAGCATGGAATTAAAAATCCTGCTAAACGAATTTCTATTGATCTTATTTAAAAGATTCATTTTCAGGAACTTTCAGTAATGGATCTTTGGACATAAGAACCAAATGTCACATCCTGATGTTCACCATATAGGGCATAGCATTTTGGCTGGTACTATAACATTTATATGACTAGCCAAAGATGGAAAGAGAAACCATTCCCCAGCGGAGTCGCCAGAAATCTGTGGGCTCCGAAAATTCGGCCCCGGCCTCCGCTCGCTTTTTCTTATTCGGCGAGGGAGTTTTAACGAACTAAGTTCCGAGGTAAATTTTGGAAGGCAGATGGGTTTGTAGATAAGACACTACCCAGAGATTTCGCCCTCATTTTGTGAGGACTTTATGATCTGAGTTCTAGTTTCCTATAGGCGCAAGCCCCTATAGTTAATTACCCCTCCCACTAACGAGAGAGAACTTTCGATTAAGGCTAGTCGTCAATCAGATACGTAGAGTATACGTGTTATCTGGCATATAGTAGCAGCAATGGGTTTGGATATTGGTAGAAATTGGATTTGGATTTGGGTATTTGGAAAGGTTTGAAAAGTTTGGAAGATTTGATATTTAAAATAGAAATTTCACCATCATGCATTTAAAGCGGATGGTGGGGGAATGGATGATAGACCCGATCAAGATCCCATGGTTCCGTCGTCCCGGGCCATCGTGGTCCCTGGTCTACTTAGTCAGAGGAGGTAGTCGACCCAACCTGACAGAAGGATCCTTGTCGGTAGCCATGGGTTGCTTCGTCCAAGGGGACCTTGTAGACCGGGGTTGAATGTTTGTCTAAGGGGACAAATTTGAATCCACCTTAGCTGACAGAGGGCTTTGTGCCCTATCGATCATATCCTATTGATTCATATCTCAAGGATTTGATGCCAATAAGGAGCGCATTGGCTCTAGCCATAACCGGTATTTCGTGGTGCCATTTGGCGGCGAAACCACTCGGTTCAGAGGGCCCCGGGTCATAACCGTTTATCCTGCGGTGCCATTTGGCGGCTAACCGCCGGTTAGATGACACGTACCACGTCCTTACTGGCAAGAGATTATTTTGAGAATGGATCCTAGTGATATTTTCGACTAGGCATTTGGCTCTTTGTGAGCTAGAGTAAATTTGAATTTGTCCACCTCGGCAGACTGTTGCGGAGGGCAGATGGATTTTGCTTTAAGTGCGTTGATGGATTTATTTCATTTTTAAATATTTTTGGATTTTGGGATTTTCTGGGATTATTTGGGTGGAGCTTTGGAATATTTGGGAATCCCTCCGGTTGAGATCTTCAATCAACGCGGCCATCATCGGGGTGTTTAGGGGTCATTTCCATTTGATTGAACCTTGTCGACCCTATCAACTTATCGATAGGGGATCGGGTTTCTCGTAGGCTTTGTGCCTTTTGTTTAGTGAATTCTCTTGATTTTAGGCTTTGAAGGCCTAAAAAGAATGTATTTAAACAAATACACCGTTCGATACAACCGTGTATTTTGTTAGGTAGTTCGAATCTTGTCGACTTCTATTGATCCGTATAGAAGGATCGGATTCGAACTTGAATTCACTTGTCAACCCGCGCAGCATCCCTAAGCGTCACGTGTGTACCAATAACACGCTCGTCGGGGCCCATGCGGGTTGAGATTGTATTTACCCCTTGTGTACCTATGTGTATACAAACTAAGGTGCACGTGCATGGGTACTTTGAAATAATTATAGACGCCTTCTGTCTGCTTATATCAGTGTTGCAGATCCGGTGGCGTGGCATTGTAGGTTGTAGACGCCTTCTGTCTGCTTGTATCAGTGTTGCAGATCCGGTGGCGTGGCATTGTAGGTTGTAGACGCCTTCTGTCTGCTTGTATCAGTGTTGCAGATCCGGTGGCGTAGCGTTATAATTTGTGGTTTGTAGACGCCTTCTGTCTGCTTGTATCAGTGTTGCAGATCCGGTGGCGTTTGATTTTGATGTTGATTCCCCCTTTCTCAATCACCGGGGGAGGATTTTCTGGATTCGGGAGTCAAAGGCTGCTGATTTGGGGAGGACTCCCTTTAGGCTCTTCAGTGTGGCAGACTTGTTATTTCCAGTATTTGTAGGTACTAGAGCTGTTTTCTTCTTGAGTATAGAACTAAGAAGAGAGTTTAGAACACCAGGAAGTTTGGTTCTAATTTGTTCAAACATGTCATCCCTTCTGCCAGGGGGTGTCCTTTTTTCGTACATCGGGTTGCCTTTTTACCCGGCATACTTGAAGATCTTGATCACCATTATCGTAGGTGATATCTGTACTCGTGTCCACAGTGATTTGTTGTTCTTTCAATACACTGTTGTTATCCACAAGAATCCCTTTGCAGGGGACTGTCGTTGTAGGTAATATTCGTACTTGTGTCCACAGTGATTCGTTGTGCCTACGAGGTACTCACTGTTGTTATCCACAAGCTGGTTGTATCCATTTACGAGGACCCGTTGCGTCCGCCACGAGCTACTGGAACTATTCGTAGGAGACCCATTGTTTCCTACATCATGCCCACCTGTCACCAATCTCAGGTGGTTTAATGTCTGGATTTGTTTATAGAGGACAGGTCTTTGACTATCCAATAGTAGTGTTGCCTTCTCAATCAACAGGCATGGCGCATTTGACTTTGTTAGGGACTGTTGTAGGAATTCATGCATCGAGGTCTTGTTCGTCACGAGTCCCCCGTTGTTTGTTTGTATTGAAGTATGGTTCAGGCTCCTGATGAACCTTATTTGAATCCCATTTCGAACGGAAGATCATCGTTACATCTTATGAAGCAAATAGGCTTGTTATCTTTGATTATCATCACATTAAGAGGCCGATCCTCCTTTGTTGGTTGCATTTTAAGAAGACCGTGAAAACTGCTTCAAGCTTTGCCTTCAACGATCTTAAACATTCAATCGATACAACCCAATGCCACATAACAACCAGCAAGAATACCTCAGTAAATGAAATACCACAAAGAGCGATTCAAACGAGAATGTACAGGTCTTCTTGAAGTCCAACTCAAGTTCTTGCTTGAGTTCAAATTGACTTGAATTTGGGTTCAATCTGAGTTTGAGTTCTATGTTCGGATCCCCTGATGTTGCACAGTTCGAGTTCCAAGAACAAGTTCAAGTGCTTGTTCAGAGTCTTCTGAAGTCTTTGAAGGTACAATTTCATGTTCAAATGATTTGATTTGGACTCCAGTTTGATTTTATTTCATTTGAGTTTGATCTTTAGAAACCATTTAGATTTTGTTCTGAATTAGGTCCACAAGTCCTCTGTTCTTCGTACAGGTCCTCTGTTCATTTTAGTTCAGGTTCTATACATTATTGTTCAAGTACAGATCTTCTGCATTGTTGCCCAAGAAGGTCTTCAAATTGTTCAAGTCTTTGTACATTTCAGTGAAAATTTCGGCAGCACCCCGGCATATCCCCCGTTTGGGGGAAAATTGGGGAGCTGGGCCTTCCCACCACGCTACTAGAGCGTGTATGGTAGGTGTCCTTGGACATCGCGGCCGTACAAAAATTTCCTCCCACCACGCTACAAGAGCGTGTATGGGGCCTTCAGCAGTACCCGTACCAGAACAGTAGTGACGTACCAGAACAGCAGTGACTCCCCACCACGCTACAAGAGCGTGTATAGGGCTCTCCCGCCTCGTCGTATGCTTCGCACCGGGCTCCCTCCTACCGTGCTACAAGAGCGCGTATAGGTGGTTCCCCGGTCCGCTGCAAACGTCGAGAACAGGATTGGAGTTAGAAATTCTACCTTGAAGACCCGGCGAAGGTGGCTCGTGGATCGAGGCAAGGAGGGCACGGATATCGAGGCGGGTGAAGAATCATACATCGAGGTAGGAGGTCAAGCATTTCTTTATTATTATTATTATTATTATTTATATTTTAAAATTAATTTTCATTAATTATAACAAATTAATTTTTATTTAAAATAATTAATTATAATTATAATAATTAATTTTAATTATAATACTTAATTATGTTTAATTTTAATTAATAACAATTAATTAAAATTAAAAAAAATAATTTTAATTAATTTTAATTAATTATAGATAATTATTAATCATAATAATTAACTATAATTAAAATAATTAATTAAAATTTATTTAATTAACTTTAAATAATTGTTATTAAAAAAAATTAAATATAATTAAAATATTTAATTTTAATTAATTATCAAATATAATTAATTACTTTTAAAATTAATTAAGTATAATTAAAAGAAATTAATTTTAATTAATTAATAATAATAATATATAATTAAAAAAAAAAATCTCTCCCTCTCTCTATCTCTCTGTTAAGCAGATTTAGGGGATTTGGCCGTGGAAGCACGAGAGAAGGAGAAGGTTACCTTCACGGCCGGCGAGCTCCTTTGCTTGCTTTCGGTCAAAATGTCTTAACTTCCGATCTAACGGGTAGGGAAATCGTAGAAGGAGCAAAGTCCGACAGCCACGAAGAAGCCGCCGAAGAAGCGATCGAAAGGGAGGAAGTTAACTTCACAGTCGGAGAGCACCTGTCGTCGTCTCCGATCAAAATGCCGTCACTTCCGATCTGCGGGAAGGGAAAGTCGTTGGAGAAGCGGAGTCGAACAGCTACCAGGGGCTGAAGAAGCGCGCTGGAAGGAGAAAGTTGCCTTCACGGTGAGCGAGCCCCCCGTTGCTTGCTCCGATAAGACGGGAAGGGAAAGTCGTCGAAGCAATGAAGTCGAACAGCAATGGGGGCGCCGAAGAAGTGTGCGTAAGGGAGAAAATTACTGCCGCAGTGAGCTCCCGTCGTTTCTTCCGCCAAAATGTCGTAACTTCTGATTCGACAGAGAGGGGAGAAGGCAAGAGAGAGTGAGAGCGGGACGTCGTCGTGCGAACCTTATGCGAAGATCGTGGGAGAATAAATGACATCGTGCTGAATTCGGCGCTCGAACGTGGTCGACGACGTGCTAAATTCGGCGCCGAACAGGTACGTAATTATATTTTTTTTCTTTGTTTTGTTTTATACGGCAGGTTAACAGAGCTCGAGTTCGAACAAATGTTCAAAATGTTCGTTGCTTACTGAACCGAGCTCGAACACGTGCCTAGTAAGCGAGCTCGAACTCGAACAAGCTAAAGCTCGGCTCAGCTCGGTTCATTTGCAGCCCTAAATGGAAACAACCAAAACCTTTGAGAACCATACACTACATGAAAAACTTCACTACCAAAACATCAGCTCTAATGCCAAATCTGAAGAGGATGGAACAACCTAAGTTAAGCACAATCTGTTCATAGATGGGCACCTATGAATCTAAAAACTTAAGCCAATGCACGAGGGCAGTTATAAGTATATATTAGAAACTCAATTATTTTCATTACTAATATGATACTATTTTTCCACACTCGTGTAGATCTCAATGCATATCTGAGGATTTTTATTTTATAAATTAATCTCTCAAAAAAGTCCTTATTTTTTTAATTTACATTTCCTTTTGCATGATAAAGTATGAAATTATTTTGGTTTTGCCACTTCATTGTGGATTATCGAAGATCTAAGAACTCTATTGTAATTGACGTAGGACAAAGGAGATCTCTCACTTGATTAATTTCAAAGGCTCGTTGTCTTGATAGTTATTATGTACTATTAATATTTTATTTTATTTTTAAGAAATAAAGGGGCCAACCATGTGAGATTTTGACGGAATGTTTTAAATGATCCAGGTTATTGATTCCTAATAACAATTGAAGATTTTAATAAATCATTCATATTTGGAGTGATTTATTAATTTCTAAAATATGAGTCATTGTGGTGGCTGCCATTATAGTCATTATAGCCCAAATTAAGCAAAAATATGAGTTCAATAATGCATCACACTAGGTGGATTAAGATACATTAAACCTATGATAATTGATGATCATATGACATGGAAGATCAAATATTAGAATGAAATATCTTAAAATAAAGGCCTTGATTGATCCTTAAACTGATTTTAATATGTCAAGTAAAGCTTTCATTAATTTGTATTAACCTCTATTTTCATTAAATCTATTAAGGATTTAGCTCAAATCCAATAAATATATCCTTAAGTCACTCTAACCAAGGTGAATTATCAAATGATTTTATGAAAAAATAGACCCCACAAGAAGTACAATGAAAAATTTACAAGTAACTAAACACATCACCATATGGATAAAGTAATCATCAAACTTCTAATAAATTTTGGTCCTCACTGCACCAATCATATTTATTTTTATCCTTTGAACCCACTAATCTAAGGAACGCAAAAGCAAGGATACACATCACCATAAGGATGGATAATATCATCATTGAACTTCTAATAACTTTTGGTCCTCACTGCACCAAATCATATTCATTTTATCCTTTGAACCCACTAATCTAAGGACTGCAAAGGTAAGAATACACCTTTTAGTGGTTTTCATATAGCATTCCATGTAGTGATCCACTTTATCGCTTCTATTAATACACGCATTAGAGCTCAAGTTAGTGGAGTTATATCAAGCAAATCTGGACTGTTCACCTCTAACAAACTAGCGTACACACACCTTACACCTGTAAAGCCATGAGTGGCTGTATGCACTCACTGTACACTCTACACGCCTTTATATACAGCCAAGGTACTATGTAATAACAGACCTTTTCTACTTTATCTTCTGATTTCCTCTCACCGAGGGACACTACAGGTTTTTTCCATGTATTTTCTTCTGCATAGGTAAAGCCGAAAGTTCTCTTGGTTGTTTCTTTATTGTCCTGTATTTTACATGGTATCAGAGCAGTAGAATACCTCACGGTATACCAAGTATGGAGCAATAAGATACTCATGCCGAATCTTTCCCTAACCCTCAAATTCCCTCCTCTTTGAAATTTGTCATCTCCAACATCAAAACCATCATTCTCACCCAACTCTCCAATGATACATATCCTACTTGGAAATCACATATCCTTAAGCTGTTCTCTGCAAATCATTACTTATCAGTGAAGAAATCAAACTATTGGCAGATTCCACCAAAGCCCAACTTACTACAAACCCCTCCTATGCTCTCTACAGTACTCGTGGATGTGCATCTCGTGGACGAAGACGAAGACGAGGACGATTCCAAAATAACACCCAATCTCATCCTCAATCACCGCATTCCTTATCATCTCCACTAATATGCCAAATCTACAATAAACGAGGTCATTCAGTGTTCAAATGTTGGCATCGTCTCAATGCCAATTATGTTCCTCAACTCCCCAATCAGCCATCCTCTTCCACAGCCACAACAACCCTCCTTACTTCTTCTCCTACTCCCATTGAATGGATCCTCGACTTTGGAGCTATATCTCATCTAACACCCCATCTTGACAATCTCAACCAACCTACAAAATACTATGGATCCGATCAGGTCACCTTCGGCAATGGAACCAGCACGCCCATTACTCACTCCGGTCAGGACTTGCTTCCACTTCCAATTGGTAACTTACTACTCTTACCAATATTTCATATTCCTCAGATTTCTCATAACCTCTTATCCATTCACAAATCAACTCAAGACTAATGTTTCTATCCACTTTGACACTTCTGGCTATAAAATTCTGGATACGTTCCACCACTGTATTTACTAGGGACCAGTCTGTAACGGTCTCTACCTGCTCCATCTTCCCATCAATCCACTCCCACGGCCCTCTCCACCACCGTCACACCCAAGCTATGTTGGCACCGACGCCTCGGCCATCCCCACAAAAGAGTTCTTAGTACCATATCAAGCTAGCATCTAGATCTTTACATACCGCCTATGTTATCTTCTTGTTTATCTTGTATGGCCTCTAAGAGCCACAAGTTAGCTTTCACTTCTTCTAACAACCACAAATGTAATCCTCTTGCTTTACTACACTCAAATGTATGGCGACCGTCTCCTACAATTTCAAATCAAGGTTATCTTTATTATCTATTGCTCATAGATGATTTCTCAAGATATGTATGGTTGTTCCCAGAAGTTACATCTATTATTATCAATTTCAAATTAAATAGTGAAAATCAACTCAAAACCAAAATACAATGTATTTGAATTGATTGTGGCAAAGAAAACATAAATCATGCTCTTCAAACTTTCCTTCAATCCAATTGAATTCTTCACCAGGCGAGTTGTCCATATATGCCAAAGCAAAACGGTCTTGCTAAACTCAAGCACCGTCACATTATAGAGATTGCTCGCACTTTGCTCAACGAGGCTCACATTCCTCATCAATACTGGCCAGACGCAGTTCTCACCTCAGTCTACCTCATCAATCACATGCTCTCGTCAAACACCCACCACAAATCCCCATACCAACTTCTCTTCAATCAACAACCCACTTAAAACCATCTTCGCATTTTCGGCAGTGCCTGCTTTCCATGGTTCCCTCTATCCGCTCGAACAAAATTACAATCCAAATCCTCAATGTGTATTTTCCTCGACTACTTTGATACTCACAAAGGCTACAAGTGCCTTAAACCATCCTTCGACAAGCTCATCATCTCTCGTCATGTACAGTTTGACAAATCCATATTCCCTAATCAACATCATCCGCCCGAACCCTCTTCAGATCCTCCTCCCTCTATCCCATTTCTACTTACGCCAATATCTACCTTATCCATACCACCCTCCACCACTCCCAATCAAACAACCATTCCCACCCAACCTCCATCAATTCATGTAGAAACCACCCCCAATTCCCCTTCTTCCTCTTCCACGCAATCTATCCCCACAATATCACCTCCTCCAACTACTCACCCAATGCTGACCCAGTTCAAAATCAGTCATCTAAAGCCGCGACAATCATTAAATCTTCTAACTTCTCTCCAACCACTCACTGAAGCTACATCTTTCCATGAGGCCTTTACCAATCCTGATTGGAAGAAATCCATGGAAGCATAATTTACTGCTCTCCATTCTCCAACGAAACAACACATGGACGTTAGTTCCCAAACCGCCGTCTACTCAAGTACTCAGTTGCAAATGGACATTTCGCCTCAAAAAGCATCCAATCCACTCCTTTCCCACTTACAAAACTAGATTGGTTGCTCTAGGAAATTGTCAAGAGATTGGCCTCCACTTTGCCGAGACATTTAGTCTGGTAGCAAAGATGTCGTCCATCTGCATCCTCCTCACCCTTTTTCTTAACAAAGGCTGGCCAATACATCAGTTAGACGTATCAAATGCCTTTTTTCACGGCCCTCTTGACGATATCATCTACATGAATCAACCCAAAGGTTTTGAAGATTCGTGTTTTCCTCATCACGTATGCCTCCTCCAGAAGGCCATTTATGCCCTTAAACAGGCTCCATGACAGTGGTTCACCACATTTTCTCATCATCTGCTTTCTCTTGATTTTCAGCCCGGCAAAGCGACCCCTCCTTGTTTATCATCAACTCCTCTACCCACTCCACATACCTTCTTATATACATCGATGATATTCTCATCAGCAGTTCATCCTCCATTTGTATTCACCAAATCATTCAAAATCTCAACTCCACCTTCTCTATGAAACACATCGGAACTCTCTTTACCTTTCTAGGCATCCAAATCAGTCACAAGTCCAACACCTTATTCCTCTCCCAAGAAACATACACCCTATCTATCCTCACTAAAGCTGGCTTCACCTCCTGCAAACCAGTCTCCAATCCCACCTCTTCTCACCGTCTCACATCCTCCACTCCCACTACAATCTCCATCTCTCCTGAGATGTATCGTCACTTGACAGGATCGCTCCAATACCTCACTATAACCCGACCAGATATTGCATATGCTGTAAATCAATTGTGCCAACATATGCACAATCCTCATGTCGAGAACTCTACATGGATGAAGCATCTCCTTTGTTATCTCAAAGGAACAACTCCATATGGTCTACCCATCACCCAAAGTTCGCTTCAATTTCACTCCTTCGCTGACTCTGATTGGCCAAGTGATCCCACCACTCGTCATTCCACCATTGGTCACATGCATCTCCTACCTTGGATCTACTATCATCTCCTGGGTCATCAAGAAACAACCCACCATCGCCAGATCATCCACCGAGGTAGACTATCGTGCTCTTGCATCCGCAGCTGCTGACATAGTCTGGCTCCAACGACTTCTACAGGATTTCAATATACAGGTAACTCAACCAACTCCACTTTATTGCGATATTATACCCCGTCTTCCACGCCAGAACAAAACATATAGAGATCGTCTACCACTTCATCCGAGAAAAGGTTCAAGCTCGTTGCGTTCATCTTCTTCTGATCTATTCCCAGGATCAGCCGACAGATATTCTCACCAAACACTTACCCATCACAAAGTTTCAACAGTTGAGAACCAAACTCACAGTTCAACCACCATGAGTTTGTGGGGGGATTAATACACACATTACAGCTCAAGTTAGTGGAGTTTTATCAAGCAAATTTGGACTGTTCACAACAAACTAGCTTACACACACCTTACACCTGTAAAGCCACGAGTGGTTGTATGCACTCACCGTACACTCTACATGCCTTTATATACAGCCAAGGCATTGTGTAATAACATACCTTTCTACTTTATCTTCTGATTTCCCTCACCGCTGGACACTACATGTTTTCGACATGTATATTCTTCTGCATAGGAAAAGCCAAAAGTTCTCTTAGCTATTACTTCATTGTCATGTATTTTACAGCTTCTATAGAGACACATATATGTGTATAAGAAAAATTATTTACAAAATATATATGCATTTCTAGCTCGGATGTAATAAGGATATCAAAGCAATTTGATTTCCCTTTCCATCCAACTCTTGCTACATTTCTTTATTCTCCAATATTCACACGACTATAAGCTAAGGACCAAAATTGAGATGTCTCCATGATATCTTTACCTTGGATAGTTTCATCTTTATCCTCATTTTATTGTGTTTTTGCCTTTTATGTATTAATCAGGACATTCCTTGTGATTCTTTTGAGTACTTTTTCCTTATATGATTATAATATAATGATTTTTTTATATTAGAACCCTTCCACAAAATCCCCAACTTTTAATGTGGACATATTGTGACAAATCTGCATATAAAATTCATAACTTCTAACTACACATCAATTAACCAACAATCATCATCATTTGTTAGCTAAAATGTTTTGATCTAGAGATTCACGTCATTTTTCATTAAAGAAAACCCAACTTACACTTAATAACATATTAATCAAAAATATGTCAAAAAATCGTAACTTTTTACCTTAGCCTTCCACAAACCTTAAACCATCTACTGCCAGTCCAAAAGTCCTTGGAACAACTTAACCACATCCCCATTATTTGATAATTAGGGCCAAAAAAATACAAAAACCCAAATGTTTTTTTACTAGAGGGAGAAATCTATCCTAAACTATATGTGGTAGATTTTCACTATCGTAAACAAGCAGCTACTAGTATAAGCTCAATATTTAGCAACCAAGTAGCATCAATCAAATGTTCTATCTTGTGATCGGGATGGGCTTAAGCCTATGGGAACCTCAATCCAGAATATAAAGTCCTCACAATAATGAGGGGTTCCTTCTATCTTCATAAAATTTGAATTGGAACACACAAGTATCATAGGAGAGTCTGGTGCAAATTTTCAAAGCCCACTTGGGTCAACTCATCAAAACTCACAAAAATTGGTTTAGACTTTGATCTTGTGAATTGCCAAACTTAACACCATGACGTTAAAAAGTTGACAGCATGCATTCTTTTTTCATTTTACCACCGCTAGTAGTCCTATTGAACCCTATCAATACTGTTGCTTCGACTTCTACATCTGCTACATCGTACAATTCAACACACCATCAGAATGCAATAAACTTTGATGGCTATAGAGAAGATTTTTTTAGCTTCCAATAAACTTAAATATTTACCATACCACAGGATTCAAAACCACAAAAGAATAGCGACCCAAGCTATATAATGAAACACTAGAAGCTGATTGAAGGGCAGATAATTAGGGAAAATAGTAGATAAAAAAGTAAAGGCGGACAATACAGGAGAAGAACGGCTGATGAAGTCTTATAAAAAAGGAAAAAAAAAATACCTGAGAGAATAGATGAAGGAGAAACTTAGAAGAGGTGGAGAAATAGAGGCTAGGTTTAAAGAGAAGCGGATGGAGGGCAACAAACTAATTTTAGGTGCAACACTTTCATAAATGTGGTATCCGTATATCAAGAAACCTAAAACTCAGAGCCAACATAGTTTGACACAAGGATTTATCTTTATTACCTAAATATAAAAACTAAATAAAAAACAATCATTTCAATAAATAACCATGTCCATTTTAAAATGGTGGGAAAGCTTCCACTTGATCAGGCTTCGGATATCCTAATAGTTATTAAACTTGTCAATAAAATGAAGGGCAACATAACCCCCAACACTTCATCATGCTAGGTGTAGTTTTCTATGGGTTTATCCAACAATCGTTGTAAAATAAACACCTACAAAATCACCAAATTCGCTTGGTTTAGTTATGTCCAGAAAACTTTCAGTTTGCTTGTAATCTAGTTTAATATGTACAACAATTGAAACTGACAAAAGAAAACTAACAAGGGGTAGAATGCCATGCTTTAGGCGACCAACATGAACCCCTTGCTTCCGCATCAACCTTCGAACACTTCTGGGATAATGCCTAGGCATCCATGTAGGAATTATCTCTCTATAATCAATAAACTCGACAAGCCAATCAAAATCCTCTTCTTGACATTCTCCGAATTTGTAGAATAAACTCCCTTGTCTAGTATTTCTACTTAGAGGTGCATAAAATGTTTCGAGTTCTTCAACATTGTGCACCTAGTGAGGAATAATTTCATTAAAATGTCAAGGAGGGAGAGGCATAACCAAGAATGTGTTTACTAAAATCGACAAGTCACTCATTCTCCTCAAGAGGATACACTGCACCTTGCTCGCATAGATAGACTCATAGTCATAATTAGAATCTAGTCATCTTATTTCACTTGACTAAAGGCTAACAGGCTTTCTTGGATTCAACAGGGGTAACGTCTTCTTCTTCTGTGTCATTCCTCAGGTGAGGCATAATTCTACTTGATTTGGGCATAAAAGCTAGTTTAGGATGAGTCGATGTTGCCTTCCTTCTCCCTACCTGCTTCTTCATAACTTATTGTTTGGGCCGCTTTGTAACTTTTGAGTTTGAGGCCTTGGCTTCAAAAGAGTTTGATTGTTTTGACTCCTTTGGAATGAACTATTTTGCATCTTCATATAATTTTACCTCATGAACTGCAAATGTTGTATAACACCAGAGACCCTAAACTCCTCTCTATCTCGAAGATACTTCATGCATTGGTTTAAAGTTGATGGGATAATGTCGTACTCATGCAACTAGGGTCGACCGAGAAGCGCCTTGAATGAGGTGTCTGCATTAATCACATGAAAATTAGCCGATATATAAAGTTCACCAAATACGAGAGGAAACTTGAATGACCCCAAAATCTTTTGTCCCTTCTCGTTAAAATCATGCACCATCAACTTATCTTGTCCAAGGTGCTGCATGTCCAAGGTTTAATGATCTTAGTGCCCTCAAGCTCATGAGATTTATGGAGGATCTGGGATCAACCAATATCCAGCTGATTATGATGTCATTACTCTCTGTACTAATATATAAAGAGCGATTGTGATCTACCATTCCGAGCATCAAATCATTTTTAACAAAAGTAATGATTGGTTCATTTCGAGCCTATAGAACTTCAATCATGCAATGCACAACAAAGAATGCTTCATATCTTTCAAGATTTTTGAGAGCCTAAATCAAAGTTTCTCGAAGATCTTCAGACATCAAGAGAGCCTCCTATATGTTGCGTTGCGCGGGGATCTTTCTCAAATGGGATAAAATATTACAATCTATCCCTTTGTTCGGAGCAGAATTTTTATTGGGGCCTTTAGGATTGATTTCTTCATTAATGACTATTTCTTTCCATTTGTCTTTATTGGAGATCTCCTTCTTCAGTAGAGAAGGCGGTATCTTATCAATTCTTAACTGTACTTGGGCCACCTCATATGATTTAAATTCACCTGATAAAGTGTCTCCTATAGAACTAGCCCTCATAGCCTCCGAAGATTCATTTGTAGATTAAGTATCACCATCAAGCTTCACATGGTACAACTATGATGTTATGTCAAGCTCTTATTCCTTTTCGTTTGGAAAGTACAAATCCTCTTCTGAATTATAGTCCATCAGTAATACCATCAAACAAGACTCAAAAGTTGCTTCCTCAGTATGCCCTTCTTTTGTTGGTCTATCTGAAGTCACTGAAATAATCCAGCATGTCTCCATAGGATGTGAATCTTCATCTGTTTCTTCTATTTTAATAATTTTAAGTTATGTCATAAAGTCAGCGAGCTTGACGAGTCATCTCACAGTTGTATAATAATTGTCCAAACTGTCTATAACCCTTTGGGTTACGATCTTTTTTCTCTTTCAACTTTTTCAATTTGGTCTTTCTTTTAGGAAAATTTGATTTTCTTTCACCAGGCTTTGGCGAACTAGTTTGTTTAGGATGAAATTTGGAAGTAGATGCGCTTATAATTAGAAGTCCTTTTAAATCTAATATCAATTCAGTAGAAGATTTCCACTTGACACCAAAAACTCCATCAAGTTGTTTCTGCATTTTCAATATCTTCCTCGAGGCCACAGTCTCCCATCGTTCATCTTGAACCGATTCTTTTTCTGTTTCTCTTTAACCGGGGAAACGAAAGAGGACATGACCACCTGTGTTGATTCTCTCTTGAGATGAATTAAAACACTATTTTATAGTGTAAATTCTCATTTTCGATATTTTCTTTCTAGTCAATCCTTAAATATATAACAATCTTCAATAGGATTACTAATAAGCCTTTGATACACGCAATAATTAGGGTTATTTGTCTGATTAGCTTCTTCCGATCTTTTGCACTAGTAATTAAAGACCTGCTTTAAGTGCATGTTGAAACAACTTAGCTACACATTCCCTTTTAAATAAGTATTCTTTAATCAATCTCTCTCTAAGGATTTAGAGGACTTAATCACATGCTCCCGCAGCTTCCTTTGGACGATCCCCTCCACCAATAAAAGGGCGAGTCTTATCATTTCCTCGTAACACCAACTTCTGTTGGGTATTAGGGTTATAGACATGTTTTGTTTATTTTCATCCTACATTGACTACTTTCCTTTATCTATATTATAAACTGTTCCAGATTTTTTCTATATTATAAAAGTGAAATGGACGGTTGAAGGTGATTGCAATTCCAAATTTTTTCAAACTTTTGCAATTGCTAGAAGGAATTCCAATTTTATCTACAGTATAAAAGATGAATATGGATGCAATGTGGAGGACCAACATCAGATTGAGAATGTTTTGCTAAGGTTCTTCGATGGAAAATGGGGAGAAAGAACCTGTTCAATGGACGGTTGGCCAAAACCAAGAAGGATGTTGGATGAGGAGGATAAAATCCTATTGAACAAAAGCTTCTCAGTTGAAGAAGTGGACAGGGTGATAAAAGAATCTATGGGATTCATTGCACCTGGAAATGATGGAATATCATACTCCTTTTTCAAAAGCTATTGGTCTATCATAAAAGAGGATGTTTGGAATGCATTAAATCAGTTTTTCATATCAGCCAAAATGTGTGAGAGCTGGAAAGAAACTATCATTGTGCTAATTCCTAAAGTAAGTAATCCTTCGACTCCATCCAACTATAGACCTATAAGCTTGTGCAAAACAATTTGCAAAATTGTGGCCAAAGTTTTGTTGAATAGAATGTCTTGTATTATTCCAAAGTTAATTTCTAATGAGCAAGTTGCCTTCTTAAAAGGGAAATCAATTTCAGATAATATTCTTATAGCCCAAGAATTTTTCATAAATTTAGATTTTCTAAATCTTCTAATGGGTTAGTGTCATTCAAAATCGACATGGAGCAAGCATACGACTCTATGGGTTGGCCGGCTCTAAACAAGTTTTTGGAGTACTTTGGATTTCCTACTTTTTTGTCCAATCTTATCATGGATTGTGTTTTAAGTCCCTCATTTTCTTTGATAATAAATGGGAATCAAATTGCTTGGATAAAGGCTAAATGTGGATTTCGGCAGGGATGCCCATTGTCTCATATCTTTTTATTCTTTGCTCTCAGTTATTATCTAATGCTCTCTTTGAATATGACTCAATTGGTATCAAGGTTAGCTCAAACGGGCCAATGATCTCTCATTTGCTTTATGCGGATGACATGGTAATATTCTCGGATGCAAAGGTAACAAATGTCAAGAAGATCAAAGGTATCTTGAAGGATTTTTGTGGGTGGACTGGCCGAAAAGTAAATGAAACCAAATCAATGATTTTGTTTGGTAAAACGGTGAGAAGGAGGAGGAGGAAGGCTATTACACATATCATGGGATTCAAATCAGTCAAAGAGTTTTATTATCTTGGAGTTAAGGTGGCTTTGAGAAGAATAAGGAAGATGGATTTCCAATTTGTTATTGACAAAGTGTTACAAATGTTAAATACTTGGGGTGCCAAGTTCATCTCTTTGGTGGGGAAGATCACACTTGTCAAAATGGTATTGCTCTCTTACCCATCATTCTAGTCCACTCATTCTATGATTCCAATGAGTACTTTAAATGAAATTGATAAGCTATGTAGAAGTTTTATTTGGAGAAAGATGAATGGTGGTCTAGGCCTTTATTATATGAGTTGGAGTAATATGTGTAAACCTTTGGAAAGTGGTGGACGTGGGTTGCATTCAAGTTCTACCAAAGTGGGCCCTTTAAGAGCAAAGCTTGCATGTAAATATGTTTAAGACAAAGATTCAATGTTGCACAAATGCTTATTTCCGAAATATAGTCCGATCTAGAATCAAAATGCTAGGAGGAGATCTTGTTCGCCGGCTTGGAAGTTAATCAAGGATGGAGGTAGGTGTCTTAAAATATAGTGAGATGGAAGATAGCAAATGGGGAGTCAATTGATATCTTTAACGATATATGAATCATGGATAAGAGCTTAAACATGTGGCCAACATTTGTAGTGCACAGAGATTGTAGTATGGAAAATATGAAGTTAAGTGATTTAATTTCGGAAGGAAGATGGAATGCTGCTGAAGTGAAGAAATATTTTGGAGGCAAGCTGGTGGAAAGGATTTGTAAAGTTCCAATTTTTTCAAATAATCAGGAAGACAAGCTGGAGTTCATTCAAGAATTATCTGGGAAATCAATTTCAGCAATGGCTGGTTCGGCGACAAAACAGGTGTTTGAAGAAAGCAAAACTGAATGCAAGGGTGGAAATATTCTGGTAGAGGTTATTGAATAACTCTTTACCAACATTTCATTTCTTATCTTATAGAAGATTGCAGCAAAATAACTTGTGTCCTAGAGGATGTAATGAAGTTGAAGATAGAAAGCATTTGACAGCGAGCTGTAAGAAACTGAAGGAGGTTATCATTCTTCTAAATCAATGGGGATTCATGATACCAATTGTCTCTTGGTTTGAAGATCGCTGGAATTGGATGAGGAAAATAAATCCTTTTATGCTGAATCTTTTCTGCAATATTGTTTATTTTATTTAGAAGGGAAGGAATGAGTTGGCCCATGGGAAAGTTGAAAGATCTGCAGTCTTTATAGCAACCGAATCTGTCAACTATGCGGCTGTGCACAAAACTATGAATGGGAACACTTTGGGATGGTTGGATGCCAATCAGCTCTTGCTGGTGGATAAAGCTTGGCACCCTCCACCCGATTGGATCAAGGTGAATGTAGATGCAGCATTGTTACCTTCCTACAAAGGTGAAATCAGCGGTGTATTCAGAGATCACAATGGGAGGTTCCTTTTGGCTTTCGGTAAATCATGTGAACATTGGGATATAGCTTACTTGGAGCTTCTAGCTATGAAGACAATTAAAGAGATGATAAAAGATTGGATGATGGAATATAAAGGAATCATTATTTAAGGAGACAATGCCAACGTTATCAAATTCATTCAGGATTCATACAGAAGAAATGGGGAAGAGCTTGAAAAATTTTCTTTCACTAAAGATTTTAGTTATGTGATTTTTAATTGTATAGAAAGGGGTGGTAATAATACTATTTTTGCTTCTTTTTGTTGGGATGATATAGGGCTCAATAAGGTTCCTCCTTCCTTTATGGAATTATTAAAAAAGGAATCAGTAGGTAACATTGTGTAGTTGGTTCTCCTTTTTTAGTTTCAATGCATTTATTGCTTCTTCAAAAAAAATATATTATAAACTATTTGTTTTCCTTTATCAACATTAAATGAAGCGGCATGTGCTTTACCTCTTCTCTGATATGTTGCTTTACTTTTCATGAATTTATTAAGATGGCATTTAGATTTTGACAAATTAAACTTTTCAAACTTCTCAACTCTATCTAGTAGGTCCTGAAATATAGTGATATAAGTTATACATAAGAATTGTAGCATCTTATCATCAATGTTTCTGATTAGCTGTTGAATAGCATGCTCATCTTTTAATTGTTGCTCACATTTCATGCTCAAATTATGTCGGCATGTATGTATTTGTTCACTAACTTGTCTAATTTTTATTTCCTCAAGGCAAGATCAGCAATAGTGGTCTTTTCGGATACACTGAGAAATTTCTTCACAAACAATGTTTCTAATGTTGCAAATGTCTTAACAGAATCATTCAGGAGTTCAGCATACCACTCAAAAACAGTATTGTCACAGGTGGCCTTAAACTAGGCCAAGTGTTGTTTGGGGTTACTGTTACCACTATATGAGTTAAATTTTAGGATAGAATACCCCTTTGGGTACGACACCTTGTCATATTTGATGGGATATTGATGATATTTGTTCACTATTTTTTGGCCTGATTCGAATATATGACAGCCTTAATTTTTTCATTGATGATTGTCTCCAATTGTGTCACTGTCACAGGCTCTAACATACTTGCCACATTTTGAGGAGTAGGCTGGCAAAACAAACGATCATTCTCAATTCCTCCTTCATCTGAACCTCCTTCATGTGAACCTTGCACTCTCGACACTTGGCGTATTGGATGAGCAGGCGGATTAGCGAGACAACTACTTGTCGCCTGATGATTGGTTTGCTGGACAGGTACAGGATTGGTAGTGACATTTCTCTACACTATCTGCATCATTTGTGCCATCAACTCAGCCATTTTGGCATTTAACTCAGCTATTTCTTTAGTCAGCGCAGTATCCTCTGACGTTACGTGTAAGTGTCATGCTCATCAAGGCCATTCGATAATGTATTTTTGAGTGTATTTTTCATTATACATCTACATGTTTGTACAATATGCATGATACATTTGCATGATGATAATGTACTTGTATTATGTAGGATACACTTCATTTGCACGTGTATTTACATTTATATGCTCGTATATGCATTTTCATGTTTATATGCATGATTGTAATATTGTATATGTGTATATGCATTTGCATGTTTAGCATATGTACAAAATATACTTACATTTGAATAATACACTCGTGCAATGCACTCACACATTTTACTCAGTGTGTTTGTGTGATGCACTCGTACGGATCTCGATGCACTTGCATAGTGACATGATCATTAGCGTATGTACAAAGTGACTTGTGTGATCCATAGTATGGATGTTATGTAGTGTGCCTATATGATTGGTAGTATATATGTGCATGCCACTTGATGCATTTGTATGTCTTTAGTACGCATGCATTATACAATAGGGGCTTGTAGGCAACACCCTTCGATGATTTTGGTGCGTCACGCGCACTTTAATGAAGTGTCGTGCAAGCTATGACACGTAACAGTGTGTTATTTTATTTCATTTCAAGAATAAGTGATCACGGGGTATATGACACTCACAGGGCGCGTACGAGTCTATTGACTTTAATAGCTAGCATGCACGCTATCTAGGGAAACTGTGCACCTATGAAACTTTTCTTGTCATTTTGTGTTTGGACTTTGGCTCAACGAGTCCCACAAAGGAATTAATTTTCTAGGTTACAAATAGGAAACCCAGCCCTAATTCATTCCTTTGCACATTTCAGTCTACATAGTATGTGTTGCAAGGGGTTTGAGTGTGTACTAGCTAGGAGCTAAGAGAGGAAAGTTTGGTTCCTACTTGTTAGTGAACACTAGTTCTTCTACGAGTTCACTATAAGTTCCTTTTATTATGCTTTATTTTTCATCCAATTTTTCTTTCAATGTTTAGAATCTAGGATGTCATGCATTTTATATCATGTTGACTTAAGAATTTAGGTTATATTTCAATTTCTCTAAACTTTTCCTAAGTCATACAATTTGCTGTAAATTTTGGCAACTCTTTGGCGTCGTCCCCGCGTAGCAGGCTGCATTGGGTGTGCAAAATCTTCCAGCTTGCCAAGAAAAGAAATCACAGTAAGTGTCAGGTGACACCATGACCAAAACTTCATTCCCTACTTGCTAATAAAAGCGGCCATGGGGTCTTGAAGTACCAATTTAAAATACAATATTTACCCTTCTGCTAAGAAAAGCAGTCAGAAAAGCAGTCGCATGTACTTAGTTTTCTTTTCATATAACAAATTTTCCCACTCGCTGATAAAAGCAGTTATGAGTACTTATCTTATGCAAACAAATTTTTCTGTTCGCTAATAAAATAGTCATGGGTACTTACATTTCATGCATACGAATTTTCTTGCTCGCTAATAAAAGCAATTACAGATACTTATATTTCAAGCATACAAATTTCCTGCTCAAAAATAAAAACGGTTACGAGTACTTATATTTCATGCCTACGAATTTTTTCGCTCGCTAATAAAAGCGGTCACGGGTACTTATGTTTCCCCCGCTCTATAATAAAATTGATCACTGGTACTTATATCATATATATACAAATTATGAAATACTAGTGTCGGGTATATATCTTAAGTTGCGCGGCATAAGCAACGAAGGCTAACGGCGATGATTACGACGACACACAAAACCTGTGATACACAGTTACATTTTTCTTATTGTGATTAATAATTATTACATCTAATTATATGCATATTATATTTATTTATTTATTTTAGTTGGGGCTAGAGAGAGAAAGAGAGTGTGCAAGCTTTCTTTCTAGAAAGAGAAAGAGATGGAAGGAGTGGATTTGGTGGAAATAGTGTAGGAAGTTGTTTATGGAGAGGAGGGTGATGTTTAGAGAGAGAAAATCCCCCTCTCTCCAGGAAGGAGGATAGGAGAAATTGATAGTGAAGGGAGGTGTTTGAGATTGAAATGCATGTATTTAGGAAGAGAGTTATGAAATCTCTCTCTTTCTAGAGAGAAAAAATTCTCTCTCTAGACCTAGAGAGAAAAAAGTGGATTGGGATGGGACTTTTTGGTGGAGATGTAGGTGTCGGGGAGTATTTTTTGTGAAGAGATGTGGAATTTCAGGGAGAAGTGGAGAAATAAAAAAAATTAGGGTTACGCTTAGGTTAGGTTTGGGAAGAAACTCATGGAAGAAAAAGAAGGTAAAAGGGAAGAAGAAGAGTGGAAGAAGAAGAGAAAATGGGAGGAAATGCGGGGGGAGGAAAGGAAGTAGAAGAAGGAGGAGGAGGAAGAAGATGGTTATCTTGGTGGCCGGCGGAGGCTTGGAGAGGAACCCGAGAGGTGAGGGGGCATTCGGCCTTGTGCGTGAGAGGGAATTGTGAGGGGGCCAATTAGGGTGAGTGAGGGTGAGTGTTATGTGAGGAATGAGGGGCTAAGAGTTTAAGGGGAGGTACTTTAGGGATTTTTTTACTTAGATTTTTTTAGTCTCCCTTTCTCTCCCTCTTATTGTTATTTTTAAAAATATATATGATATAAAAAATTTTATAATCGTGCCATGATATTGCAGTCAAATAACCATCATCGTCGTTATTATTCATGCACGTTGATGCCCTGATTCATGCACGCGAAATATAAATGTTCGCCGATCGACGTCCCCAATCAATATAGGTATCGATTTTAGCTGTTTTTGTTGCTTCAGACAAGCTGGCATTGTCCGTTTCACGAACAGAGACCATGTCGGCAATTTAAATTTTTAGTCGATGTCGGGTGATTTACGCGCCACGTTGCGCTCTTTTGCATTTGAAACTCACCTTGCATGATCGACTCAACCTCGACACTAGTATTGAGGTCAGGAAAATAATCAAGCAATCATTCATCCACAAGATGAATCAAACATTGAGCAGAAAGATGAAGCTTACTACTTGATGTTGTGTCATATTTGAATTTATTTTAATTTTGCATATGATGAAGTCTATATTTAAAGTAACAAATGAGTTATCTCGAATTTTACAAAAAAAAAAAAAGATCAACATATCATAAATACTATGACATTGATAAAAACTTCGAAGCAAAGGCTACAAAATATGAGAGATGAATGATGAAATATTTTATTAGTAGAAGTCAATGTTTTTTGTGAGAAGAATAATTCAATCGTTTCAAATATGACTGATAATTTTGTAATGCGAGCGAGATCGAGGCGTCATTCTCAAGTAATCACAAATGAACATTATTATAAAATTGAGTTATTTATTTAGTTATAGATATGTAACTTCAAGACCTCAATAATAGATTTGATGATATAAACATTGGTTTGCTTATGTGTATGATATACTTTAATCCATGTGACTCATTTATCTTTTGACAAACAAAAATTGGTATATGTAGTCAAATTTTATCCAGCAGATTTTTCAGATATAAATCTTATTATATTAGATAGCCAATTTGATACTTCTATAATTAATATGAGATGTAGTGATGCATTCAACAATTTAATAGAAATTACATAACTTGCACGAAAATGGTGAAAACAAAGAAAAATGATATTTACACTTTAGTGTTCTTACTTATAAAGTTTACTCTGAAATTGCCAATTACTACAACAACGATGAGAATTTTCTACTAAGAAAATTGTAAAGCAACATTTGTGCAATCATATGGGAGACTCGTGGATGAATGATTTTTTTATTACTTATATTAAAAATATATGCTTTTAATATTATTGATCATAAAGTGATTGTACAAAGATTTCAAAATATGAAGACTAGGAGGGAGAAATTATAAGTGTCATATAAGATTAATATGAATAGCATGTGCTCTGGATTGTAAGTCTTTTATTATATAGTTTATCTTTTTTTATAATAAGTCTAATCAAAAAAGTTTTTAAAACCGTCTATCAGTTTCAAGCTTGGATGAAAAAGAATGAGGGAATTTTTAGTATTCATAATTTGTGCACCCACATGAAAAAAAATCATTGCTCCACCAGTGACAACTCCATGCCACTTTCATGGGCATTTTTCTTAGCGTAGTGAGCATTATATTGCAAAACTAAACTAAATTATCGCAGTCCAAAAAAGGCCTAGATTACCAAAGATTTCAAACAGCAAACTTAAAAGAAATGACATAGAATTTAAGAAAATATAAGCATGTCAAATTCAACAGCAACCAACCAAAGCAAACGAGAACTGATGTCTTACAATTATTTTAAGAAGAATAGGATGAGAAAACCATTCACAATCGAGCTATAAAGCTAGTATGCAAGTAATATGCAGCAACAAAGGCCCCAACCGAAAAGGGAAAAATCACACAGAGTATCAAGATAAAGATCATGCTTTACAATTCGGATGCGAATCATTAAAACTAAATCAAATATCACGAAGAGATGAAAAAGGTAAATCTACCTTCGAGAGGGTGATCCTCTGGCCCTACGGATGAATCTCCGCAAACATCACAGACAACCCTTCCATGGATCTCCCCCGTCCAAGCCTCCGCAGCACATGCAAGCAACAAGATAACAAGGCCACCAATCAGCCTGGAAAACTTCATCCTAGAAGTGGAGATTCGCCACCGGTGATTTCTTCGGCAATTCTAATGGAGCGAGACTGGCCTCCGGAGGAAAGAAAAATAAATCCACCTAAAAAGAATCAGCTCCAGCTGTAGTGGGCCTGTGGGCTACGCCGACAAGTTGCAGCCATGCCACGCGTGAGATCATAATTTTTCTAAATTTTGAGAAAATAGAGAATTGAAAAGGTTAGATGAGGTACTTGAGTTTATATGCTTTTAGAGGATTATTTTTGTTATTTTATTTTTAAAATATATTTATAATTTTATTTTGGAATAAATTATTATTTTTCTATATATATATGAGGTATTTATTGAAGTCTGTCTCATGCTACTTTGGTTCAAATTTGTTTGAATTTGAACTTTATTTGAATTAGATTTGAATATGGTTCAATCTAGGTCGATAAAATCTTATTTAAATCTAATTTGGATATGATTTGAAATGAAGTTCGACCATGCTTCAAACAAGGTTTGAATTTTCCTCATATGCAATATCAAATGATCCCAACAAGCCTGTTACACTCCACTTAACTTGAGATCTCGTCAAGCATGCTCTTCTCCTCACATCGTTGGTCCTGTCATACCTCCCTGGCCAACTCTCATTATTAAATATTCTTCCCTTACACAGCAAACTCAACAATGAGCCCTCCCATCTGTGAGCCAATCAAGCTTAGAAGCTCCCATCTTCACCAACCCGCATAGTCCCATCCATAAGCACGAGTTTTGTATGCTCTTCTATGTAAGCTCCCAACGAACACCAAACTAATTTGAATATTTGTTTTCAATATATAGTTTGTGAAAATGAATGAGAGTCCATAAAATAGAAACGAGAGAAAATTTAGTCTAAATGAATTTTCAATCATATTTTCACAAAAAACAAAACAACAAACATAGTTCTCCAATTTAGAACATTACGGGGCACATAAAATCAAATTTTCCCATATAATAAAAGTGTGATAAGAATTCTTTTTTTTTTATTGACTTTTAATAGTTGTACTAGCAAAATTGTTCAAGGGTCAACATTTATTCTAAATGACTCAAATATGAGTTTGGGTTAATTAGAGCCAATGACAAGGTTACTAGGTTAGGTATAGATCATTGAGGTAAGCTTAGGAGCATTTTGATCATTTTAAACTTTATTAGTCAAATGGATTCACCATGGGTAAAATATGAATCTAAATGACTTTAAAAGGGTTTTAGAATAATTTAGAGTCAAAGTCAACATATAGTCGAAGGTTTGGCCTTATGGGTACCTCGATAGGTCTTATAATAATATTTTGATAATTTTATTATTTTTGGTCAACGAGGATTGACCAAGGATGGAAATGGGTTTAAATAATTCTAAAATAAATTTGAAATCATTTGAAGCCTATTTTAGGACCAAATCATAAGGTTTGGGTATTTGGGTTGTCTTTAGTATTTTTTCAAGTTTTTAGGATTTAGATCTAAGGTTTGAGTTTTGGACTAGCCTACTACGTTCCTAAAGACACTAAGAATATCCTGAGACATGCATGGACTACTCAATGTTACATCTTTGGATATCTATATATGGGAAATTCTAGGGGCTATTTCAACTCTAGGGTATGAAAGCTTAGGTTTTAAGAATATCCTAGAGATGAAAGAATTGACCTCATCAAAAATGAGAATAATAAATAGACCATCAATAGATGTGTTAAACTCATAAAAGTACACCATAGATATTGGTGTTTGTCATGATAATCAATAGGTTCCATGAAGAGATAGGATTTAGCTTCAATTGAAGATTTTGAATGTTTGCTATTTTTTTTATTTTTTTTTTGTTTAGTTGGATGTGAAGAATTTAAAATTGATTTGATTGGGTAATTTTAGATAGGTGATTATTTTCAATCAAGATGTTAGGTTCATTTCTAAATTGAGGAAAGGAATTTAAGAAGGTTTAGAGATAGTTAAATTTTTGCATAGATTTTCATCCCCAAATAGATGGTCATTCTAAACAGGTCATCCATATTTTGGAAGATTTATTAAGATTATGTGTATTGGATTTTGGCGAAAGCTAGGAAGATCACATTTTGTTGATTAAATTTGCTTATTATAATAATTATCAATCAAGTATAGGATTGACTCTGTATGAGGTTTTATATGGCAAAAAGTGTAGCACTCCATTATCTTAGATTGAGGTGGGAGGGAATAGACTAATTAGGCTTGATTTAGTTAATGATGCCATAGAGAAAATCAGGTAGATCAAAAAAGACTAGAAGTAGCTCAGGATAGGTAAAAGAAGTACTATGAATTAAGATATAATTCCATTGAATTTCAAATCGGTGATTTTATTTTCCTAAAGGTTAGATAAGTAAAAAGACTTAGTATATTTGTAAGAAATAATAAACTAAACCCAATGTTTACTGGCCCTTTCAAAATTATTGATAAAATAGGAAAGTTTTCTTATAGTTTAATGTTTCTTGATTATATGTCTAATATTCATAATGTGTTTCATGTTTCTATTTTGATGAATTTGGAGTCCAATTTTTAGTAGAAGATTTTAGAGGGAGAAGTAGAGGTTCAACTAAATCTAACATATAAGGAAGAACCATAATGTGTTCTTACTTTTGATGTCAATCAGTTGAGGAATAAATTAATACCTTTGGTTAAGGTGTATCGGAAACATTGGTCTAAGCAAGAAGCCTCCTAGGAGAAAGAATTAGAGATGAGAAAATCATATCCAGAAAAATTCTAGTAATTTGAATTTAAAATTTTTGGAGATGACATTTTTATTAGGAGTGGAGAATGTAACAATCATCATTCCAAAACTCAGGTAATTAACTTAATTTTTGTTTAGTTTTTTCCTTATAAATAAGATAGTGATAAATTAACTTTAGAGAAGTCCATACCAAAAGTTCATCTAAAAATGAAAGAATGCAAGTCACCAAAATATTCAAGGGAGTGCATAGTGCTACAACATTGAGCTCCCTATTTGGGGGCTAGTTTTAAGGTGGAGTTGTGGTGCTAGGGGGCACTGCCGTGGGGCCCAATTTATTGTTCATGAGATACTAGGATTCCTATAATCTTAAAGATTATATGAGAATATGAAAGGTTCTTTTGGATTGTTGTAATTCTAGGGCGGTGGGTGCCAGTGTTGAGTCAAAATAAGTGTTTTTAAATAATAAATATCTGAATCCATTTAATAAGACCCCTCACCCCTGCCATCCTTACCATAGAACAGAAGGAGAAGAGGAGAAAGAGGAGAAGAGATTTTGGAGGCTAGAACTTGGCAATTATTTGTTCAGCAAGTTTAGGAAATTATCTGGCATGAGGCAGGAAACCTACGCTCTATTTTCAATTTCAATTCCAAAATTTCTATAAAAATATATGCTTAAAATATGTATTTCAAAAATTTGAGGAAAATTTTATTTTGTAACTTTTAGTATAACACTTCACTCTATTCTGAATAATATGACTATAATAATACAAATTTTCACTAGTTGGTTTATTTCTAAAAAAAATTTAAAAACATGTCACTTATGAACCCCTGTCCAGCTGCTAAAACATGTTAAATTAGCATTTTATGTAGTCTCTATAATTTAATAACATTCTAAAATATTTGAGTATGTACCTAATATTTAGGGGGAATTTATAAACCTATACAACTTTATCATATTCTATTTTAATTCTTTAATTATATACTGCCTATACATAAATATGTATTTCATGATATTCTATATCTCTATTATTAAAAAGGAAGCACATTGTAAATTCTATGCTTAGGCCCCATTGTAAATTCTATACTACTATGTTTTATTCTGACCTCTAAATTGGCTCTATATAGGAAGTAACCTACTCTACTCTCCACTTGCCTAGAGAATATCAGATAAATACGTTTGTTATTAGGTTAGTTATAGAATAAGTTCGTAACTATAAATCATAAATCTATATGAAAAAAGAGAAGAAAGAAAATAAAAATATTCTATCTAATATTATAATATCTTATTATTCTAATTCTATTAGAATTAGATTCTATTTAGAATATTCTATCTAAAAGTCTTATGTTTTGATTTCTATGTAAAAATAGTAGGAGGTGTTAAAAGGGAGTTATAAGAAGGCCTTGAATCATGTGCATTATGCATCTATATTAGCATGTGAGTCTAACTTAACCCATTACTATGATCTATAAAGTATAAGTCTTTTTCTATTATAAGTTATAATAAAAACATTAATCTTCTTTATTCTTGCATATTTTAATTACAAGCTTTGAATTAAATTCATGTTATGAAGATAGGTTGGCCTGCTGAGTTTTGTACTCATACTCTTGAAAGTTCTTTGATACCACTTGAAAGTGTTATGGTGAACTGAGAGGGGGAGGAAGTTGAATTGGTAATTTAAAAACTTCTATTTTACTTAAAAATCAAATATGAGAAACGTGCAGAATCTTCATGAAAATTTTTCAAAAAAAAGGAAAGAAAAATATTTTTATTCTTTTAACTTTAAGAAAATATTCTTTATCAAAAAAATTCCCAATCACAACTTTTCAAAAAATAAACCAAATAGCATAAGTGCTGAAAGTAGATGCAAGAAAGTAAATGTAAGAAGCAATGAATACACAAATCATATTTAAAGTGGTTCGATCGAATTTACCTATGCTCACTCCCCAAAGGTCCTCCTCTTTGGTTATTTTACTAACTCACATTCATTTGACATTCAACCTAGTGGAGAAACCCTTCTCCCTTTGTAGATGGAGAATGACCTCCACATACTCTTTTGAGCTCAAAACATCTCCCTCCTTTCACCTCCCGGACCGATGAAGATGCAGACCGTCCTTCAACTCCTTGCTACGGTAGAGATACCATCATCTAACCTCCTTAACTAGTAAGTCTTTCACCTAAGAACATTTCAAATATCTCTTCTCTAAAATATGAACAACCCTAATATAGAGGACCCAAGGTGTAGGTTGACTTACAACCATGTGAAACCCCTTGACTCTCTCAAGGAAAAACTCCCTCAACCTCACCTTCTCTCTCCCCTTAAGTGGTTTGGACTCTCACATGAGCAAGGAGACTCCCCTCTCCTTTTCTCAAGCTCTCTCCCGGGATTATATCATCTGCTACTCAACTTTAGACCATCATTCCTCTGTTGAAAGTATTAAAAGAGGGCAATTTAATATAAAAATCTAATTTTAAATTTAATTATTCTAATCATACAGTATGATATTATGATAGTATTGTCAGATTAGTTCAATTTCATCACTAATCAGCATGTATAATGTATAGTCATATAGTATAATTAGTTATATCAAATTAGGCTTTATACAGGATGAAACAAGGATTTACTGCTAAGTTCTTAGGTTAATCGAACTGTATGATTTGGAACATATAATATGATCACTAATTAGGATTTGATCTTAATTCAAGCCCTTGATCTATAAGATTAAATTAGGTGATGTTCATTAATATTCATATAATAATTATTTTGTACATTATGATTAATTCAAATTTTAAAATTTAAATTATCCAAATTTTGATTATATAGATTCAATGACTTATCAAAATAACTATCCATCGTGTATGATTATAGGCCAATTCAAATTTAATTATTTTATGTAATTAAATATTTGAATTAATTTCTGATTTAATAGATCGTGCAGTATGATGTAAATCATATAATATGATGTAGATCATATAATACAACAAATAAAAAATTCAAGTATTTATTTTTATCCCCCTTACGTGTATGTGCATGATTATCTTGCTAGTATTTACCTAATATATAAAATGACTCAAGAAAAGAAAAAAGTTTAGACTCTATCATGCATAGATTGACTTGGGTCTTGATGATGCACTATCTTTAATCTTGATTCTTCAATTTGGCTTAATGTACAATGTCCCTAAAATGGTTAGTAACACATAAGAAAAACATACAATGTATAACATAAGAATAAGTAAATGATCATCTATTAATATTTGTAATAATCAAGACATAAGGTTGAGCTCCCGAGTTTCAACAAATGTTGTTTAGAATATGTCAAAAAAGGGAATCACCTTACTGAGTAGGTTGATTCTAATAGAAAATAGAAGTTTTGAGTTTGTAAGGCGCATACATCATTTTTTTAATTCAGAGTTTATTTATGTATTTTCTTAGAATCATTATATTCTAAACTTTTATTTTGATTATTTGGACGAATAAAATTATGAAGAAGAGTTAATAAATTCTTTATGTATATTTTATTTTATTTTATTTAGAATTTGTTTATGATTAGATTGCTCTAATAGAAAAAAGTATAATTGGCAGTTGAGAACTTTGTAAGTAAGGTAGGTTAAAGTCTTTCCAGGATGTTACAAATAGTACCTAAAATCCATTCTCTAACACTAGCTAGTCTAGTACTATAGAAAAGATGCACTTTACTGAACTTTAAAAGACTAAGACATTTGAGTGTCAAAACTAAGGTGCCGAAAAAACATTTTCCAACACTAACAAGTCTAATCCTAATTAAAGGATAAGTTTTGCCTAGCCTTAAAATAATTATGAATAAACTTGGAAAGTGCCATAAAGGAGTGCTCCTACACTATCTAGCCTATTCTAAATGAATGGATGAGTTTCACCTATCCTTATATGACTAAGAATTTTGGGTGACTAAACTAAGGGATCTTAAATAGCATGTTCCAATGTTAGCTAGTCTATTCTTTAGGGAAGGATGAATTTCATGTATCCTTAAAGGACTAAAAAATTTGGGTGATAAAACTAGAAAGGTGCTTTAAAAGGAGTTCCCCAATACTAACAAATCTAGTCCCAAGGGAATGATGATTTTTCCTAAACTTAGAAGTTTAAGAATTTTGGGTGACTAAACTAGTAAAGTTCCTATAAGGTGTTATCTAATACTAGCCAGTTTAGTCATAAGAAAAGAATTATTTATGTCTAACCATTAGAGATAAAAAATTTTGGGTCACAAAATTAGGATGGTTCCCAAAAGGCATTCCCCAATACTAGAAAGTATTTAATTTTATTATATTTATTTAATTATTTAAATTTCTTCTTATATAAAGAATTTGAGGTTGAGTTTTAATTAATCAAATTAACCCAAATGTTTAGGCGATTGAAGTAATTGGTTAGGTTTAACCAATATATCAATTCCTACAAATTTGGGATCTATATGATTAAATTTAATTTATATATGATTTTATTTAATTATTATTTAATTAGTGATTAATTTTAAATTAGTTTAATTTTAGTTAAAATGGAAGTTTGATTTTGAATTTTACTAATTGTAGGATTGATTTAGAGTTGATTGAAATTTATTTTAGATTTTTGTGATATTTTGTGATTTATTATGAATTATATATATATATATATTAATTTTTAATATCCATTAAGACAAAAAAGAAGGCGTATAAGAGAGTACAAACTGGAAAGAATTCAATAATTCCACCCCAACACTAAGAACCAAAAGGCAAAGAAAGCCAAACAAAGGAATAACAAAAAGGAAAATAATAGAAAAGAACTCCCCCCCCCCCCCCCCCCCCCCCCAAAATCCCAACAAACAACGTGAGGTACCCCATAGTATTGTAGTTGTCAACAACAAAGCAAATAAAAGATCACTGGGCCCAACAACAATCTCATTTGAATTCAACAGCCACTATAATACACACAAGAAGACTTACATTGGTCAATTGAGGGGACTAAATCCCATCCCAGGAACTACTTAGTTGCTTTTTTCCTCTTTCTTTGGGTAGAGGTGACATGCCCTAGATGCTATAATTCTTTTCGTAATGGACCATGAGATGGTCTAGGTTTTTTCTTAGAGAGAATCAGACTTTTGTTGGAGCAATCCTTCTACTGAGAGTTTTGAGCAGTGAAGACTCTAGGCTTTGAGATGGACACAAGGGACCTCGAAAAGGGACACCTCTGTTCATGATCATGTCTTATAGAAGGTGAAGTGGGAAGTTAGGATTTCTTCTTAGCTTTTTTTCCTTTTAGTGATGATGTTCCATGTTCCTAATTTGTCCACATCAGAAGATTACCAGTTAAGTAGACATGAATGGAATTATTCTGCTTTCCATAATAGTAGATGGATGATTGCTATTAATATGGTTATCAGGCTAAAACTTAGCCATGCAAGGACAATAATTGACTTTATAGCCAATCATTCCATAATTAAAACATAAATAAGAAAGGCCTTCGTACTCAACACTTTGAAAAAATCTTCCATTAAGCCCCTTAATCCAAAATCTAGGGGGTAGTTTCTATGTCAAATCAATGCAGACACAAACTCTAACATAAGAACTCTGACCCCAAGAGGATGATTGATCATCCATCTAAAGAGGTTCAACAATCTTAACAGCCATAAGTGTGGTATTTGAAGGGTCCAAATACATAAGAGGAAGCCATGGAAACCAAACCTAAATAGGTGAGGTAAAAATCATCAAGAGAGAAGTAAGGTGACCACTTGTCTATGCCAATAATGTTACTAACCAAAATCTAAGGTATGTCCCTAAGGATGATATCATAAGCGTCAAGGCTTTGAAAAATATAAATGAAGCAATTTGGATCAATGGTGATCAATTGGAACTCCCCAACATGTGACCATCTTCTTGAGAGTCAACCATGAAGTAAAGTATAATAGATTCAATAGCCTAGAAGCTTCCCACTATAGCACATTCCAATTTAGAAATATTTTCTTGAGCTTTGTCAAGGAAATGTCATCCTCATCAAGCAACTCATCTTTAATGATCATGTCTAATGGCATATAAGAAGGCTTCCTCTAAGCAAAAAGGCCTGGGTTTCGATCCCCAAAAATACAAGACTGCTTAATGGAATTCTTTTTGGTAGACTGTGGCTGACATTCTGCACTAATAGCTCTCAAGTTAACTAAGAAATCCTTAGAAGCATTAATACAAACATCTGATGTGTATTGTCTTGTAGCAGTGGGCTCTTGAGCTGATTCATTATAACTTTTTATACACATGCATGAAGACAAGTCATCCAAGTTCCCATCCAAAACAATCAATCCATAAACGTCATTCAATTCTCTACCTTCGTACAAAGGAGGGATGTATGGTATAAGAATACCAACCTTTGACATGAGAATGCACATAAAGGTGTCACGGTCTTAAGGAGTGGATAGGTGACCAGTCTCAAACCATAGTCTTTAACCTAGACCTACATGATGCCCCTAATTAAACATTCAGATCAAACAAAAGGGAGAAGGTCTAGATCCTCATTTAGCTTTTTGTGATCCAAAATTTGTGCTACCAAAATGTCCTCACCCACAAAACCATCCTTCAAAACCTACTTGCATAGGTCGATTCCTTTCCTTTTGACCAAAATATGGGCTAATTTAAGGGTTGGTTAATTAATTACCTTATGGATGTCCAATTGAGGTGAAATTAAATCCCAGGGTTCATCATGTCACTAAGTATGCTAGGTTTGGGTTTCACCCTTATTAGATGTGAGGAGAATTTCCTAGAATTTTTCTAAGTTATCTATACTAAACCCTAAGTTTAATTCCTTAGGTGTCTCTACTATTCCAATGGGTTTGAAATTCATGTGATCCAACCCTTGCACATAAATAAACAAACCATAGACATTTGGTTCCCTAATTATATATGGATTAGGAGAAATTAATTCCTAGGTTCTAGGTCAAATCATGACACATAACTTTAGAAATTCCATTACATAACATAGAATACTCATCAAGGCCCAAGAAAAGTAAGGTGCATATGAGATTTTCCCTAGTTTACCATGTCCAAAAAGGAGATCTAAATAATCATTGGTTAGGGAGAATTAAATGAAATTGATGGGCATTTAAACCCTAATTACTCCCTACACATTTATCAACAGTCCTTAAAATTATTTTTAAATTAAAATTAGCTTTATTTTGGTTCCATAGAACCCAAGAATATAAAATTTGGCTAGGAAATGGTTATATGATGATTTTCCAAAGTTTTGTCATTTTTTAATTAAAATATGCATTTAAATGAAATTTAACCGACAACACAATGATTTCCAATCATTGGTGGTAGCATCTTAATGGCCATCATGCATGGTGCATTCCACTTTACCACATATGCATCAATCTTGATCATTGTTCTCACACGATTTGGAATCAACTGTCGTGATCTAGCATGATGAAATTCTAAACAACACTCACACAATTTGGAATGGATTAGATAATCCATCTTACACAATCCTAGCCATTCATGTGAGATGATCAATCTATATTGCATTAAAACCATGTAGAAGGAAATTTGAGCTTTAAGAAGAAGCTATCAAACTCCTTGTACCCTCAACCAAATTGAATGAAATTTTAAAGGTAGCTTCCTTATGATCAAAGGAAGAATTAGGAAGTGGTTGGAAGGACTAAAAAGTACTTTATGGAAAATTATTTAAATCTAAAGATCCTAAGATAAGGTTTGAGTTTTTCCTCAAATGGATGAATCTTATAAGCTATTTAAGAGTTTTTTTTTACTCTTTGAGACTTTTAGAACAACTTCATTAAAAGGGTCATAGCTAGAGGAACTTTGGATTACAAGCTATTTGAGTTGGATGGATTCTGAACTAGGGAGGCCAAAATCTCATCCATGTTGACCTTTGACTTTTGGAGTTTGACTTAGGAAGTGTAGAGGAGGCTGAGATAGCTCAAACAAAAAGCATTTGGGTCTAGAGGTGCTCTAAGTGAGGAGAAATACTTAAATGGACATTTTGGCTAGTTTACCATAATTCAAACCATGGAGTATCACCAAGGGTTAAGATTCATTAGGGAGGCCCCATAGATGCTTGCCTCAAGTCCCCAAGAAGTTATGGAGGTAAAGAATGGCCAAAGAAGGACAAGATAAAGTGGAAATGGGATTTTGTCCTTTTTTTACACATAAGGCCACATGAGTCTAATTTTGGATGAGCTAGAGCTTGAATTGGGTTAAAAAAGGGTCCTAAGAATAACATAGAAGGGGCTGGAGGGGTTCGAACTAACCAATTTAATAAAATAGATGCAATTTAAGGGGGCTTGACCAAAACGGGTTTTACTTGACTTTGACAAGTTTGAATTGTCAAAGTAGGTTAAACCACTTAATGTAGACTTCAAGAAATGTTTATAAGCTATTTATATATAATTTACTGGATTGGGTTCATTGCATATAATGTTTGAATTTAGAATACATGTATGTGATAGGTTTGACCAATTTAGACGTGTTGTCCAAGTCAACCCACCATGAGTTTTGTCAATCGTGGCTTGGATCCACTTGAGGAATAAAATGGAATGAGGTTCGGCAGTTGGATAGTTTGATTAGATTGTAATTAGGAGTTTGACCCAAATTAACCTATTTTGACCAGATTTAGGTTCAGTTGAAAAAGTTAACTATTTTCCTGCTTAGGTTGACTAATCATGTTCAATTCATGAAGAGAAAAGTTTAAAGTGGTTTGGTGAAGTTCATATATGAATTGGGATTTGATATTGGGTGGATCAGGTGCTTGATCAATTCAGCTAGGTTGGGTTAGCTCAACTGGGTCTAATGGGTCCATGACTAGCATAGAGAACCAATGATGATGATTTTGATATATGAAGCTCCAAATGAGATGATTTGAACAATATTTGAAGTCAAGGAGTGAGTACATTGTAAGGAGAAGTGTATTGTGTCATTTGATTATAATTCAGTGTTATGTTAAGTTAGTTAATTATGATTTTGACTTTTTTGTGTTTGAGTGACCTCGAGTAAAAATGAGGTCAATAACCCCTACTATTTTTTTTTTGTTAGATTTTGATGATGGACTTCACCACTCGATCTTGATTCACCATTTTCTTTACCTAAGAAATTTTAACAACAGATTGAGCGACTAGATCTAGCCACTAGATCCTGCTCAAAGCATTTGTCCTCTCTCAATAGAAGATCTGAGAGTACTGGTCTACCCTTGGGCATTGTGAGTTTTCTTTTAAAAATTTTAAATGATCCATATAGAATTTATTTTGTAAAACATTTTTTTTTTATTTTTAACAAATGTTTATGTGAGTTCAATAATAATTTTGTAATGATTAAATAATATTTATAATAAAAATTTTATGTGAGTTCAATTTTTTTTGTATTCTAAGTATATTAAATAATAAAACATTATGGTTATGTGAACTTAAAATGATTACGAAATTATAAAAAAATATCTAACTTTAAATTATTAGTGGTTTGAATTTACATTGTGGGTTTTAAAATAGTTAAGAATTAATTTTATTATGAATTGTCAATATATAAGTTGTAGTGATTTGAATTAAGATGTAAAAATGGATTAAGCATTATTATCATTTTGCGTTGCACATATACGATGAGTAATGAATAGATGCTCAACATTACTTACACGCTTCATTACAAATCTTAAAAAATACAAATCTTGAGCATCTTAAAGTACAAGTGCTCATAGCTCTTAAGTATGACTCATCAAGATTTATAGTGAACTTGGTCTATCACATACCTATGAGAAATGATTTTTTTGTATCTCATGTTCATGACAATAAAGGTTGTGAAGCTATCTTAGATCTTGCTTCTATAAAATTTCTTATTATGTATGTTGAACTTGATAGGATAAACAATGAAATATGCAATGGGTATAATTTGAATATCTACATTAAGGATTCATGCAACTTCGATCACACGCTTGAGAATCATATAACCAATAAGATACATATGATTGAGGTTCTTCCATTTATCCAGTACATATCCAAATAACATTAAGTTCAATTATCCAACCTTTGCTATGTGTAATTCAATAACTATTTTACTAAACTCTCATTACCTGAATAGGTTTAACCAAAATCAAACTAATCAAAATGTGTCAGCTCCCTCAGCATAATTCTCATGTACAAACTTGTGTCATGCCACATGATAGAATTTGGAAGAATGAACTATTTTAATAATTAATTATTCTACCAGAGCTTCTATTAATTCATTAATAATAATCAATCCAGTGGAAGAAATTATAAATTAATGTTATCAAATCATAAAATTATATTTATTTCTTAAAATTCATGTACAATAGTCAAGAGATTAATCAGTACATCATTCTCTTTTTCTACTCTAGCTACAAAAGAATAAAATTAAATACAAAAAAAAAAATTGAATTCTTGATCTGTCTCACTCCACTGGACCATGCCTTTCCTAAAAACATCAAAAATAATTAAATGAGCTGATAGCTCAGTAGGTTACCAGAACTTGCATCTGAAATCAATACAAGGCAATATAAATAGTATGCACATAATCATTCAATCCAGGGCAGTGTAAAAATGTGACTGTAACAACATATTGTAATCAATATGAATAATAACATGTCATGTGAATAGTAAATATCTTCGTAGTTGTATTTCTATTTGCTTCTTTTTAGAGGGATTGAATCAATGAAGGTGTACTTTTGGGGAAAATAAATGTAGACTTGAGGGGTTTATATTTTTGTAATTGAAAGTGGCAGTATGAATAATATATTACCTCGAGAGGTAAGTATATTATTCTCTAATGGGTTTAGATTAAAGAAATATAATTTATATCCTAATTATTATAGTCAAATTTAAGGGAGAATTACACATGACCCTCTAGGGTTAAAATAATTTTCAATCATATATTTGGCTACAATAATTAGGATACTTCATCATTAATTTCATAACTAAATTACAATGAGAAAAGATATATTATCCTAGAGGATAAAAATATCATTTTCCATAAAGAATTTGATAATAATGATTATGATGTTAAATCTTTTTTTATCTTTTAATTTTTCCCAATATAATAATTTACCTCATTTTTATTTAGTAAACAAATAATAATGAAATTTATTTTAATATGGGATCTTGAGTCTCCCATAAAGGAAAGCTTTTTTGGTTAATTATATTATTTGAAAATTAAATTTCGTACAAATACTCTTGATTAGAATAGTCGTAGACATTTCATTGGAATTCTTTTAAGAGGGTTATGAAATGAGAGAAGTTGGATTTTTAATTGGGATTAGATCAATTCTTGAGCACTTATTCAGAAGGCCAAAGGATGAGAAATAGGAAGCACTTGGGAATTCTAAAATAATTCAGAAATATTCCAATCTATCCTATATTGGGATTTAAAGTTTTGGATGAGGAAGCTTTATGTTTGAGTTGACATTTTACTATAAATTTGATATTACTTTTTTGATAGTGAGGACTTATGATTTTCTGCCTCATAGCCTAAATCTAAGTTCTATTAGTACATAATAACAACCCAAACCTATTCTAATACACTTTAGACTTACATCAGCCTGGATTACAAAGCTAACTAAACCACCTAAAAGCTTTAAAACCATTATTCCAATATTATGAAGATGGCTAAAGTGTTATTTAAGATTTTGAAATTTTAGAGCTGACATCTAGAAAATTTCCTAAGCTGCCCTTTTACTTATGAGTGGCATGATTATGCTTGATGCAATTAAGTTTTAATTAACATTTTTTTCTTTCTAATGCAATGAATGCAAGTTGATCTTTTATGAAAAAAAATGGTATTTTTTGAACTTTAAAAAATGCATATAAAGTAAGTTTTTCCTTATAAAGCTCACCATCCACTAGATAGATCTGCAGTTAATAGGTCGGGTAGTATATTATGACAAGTAGGTGGGGTGGTGCCTAGTAAGGAGAGAGGAAAGGTACAAATGCATGAAAACTCTAGATGTGTTGTGGCTTACTTCTTAAGAATATTTATCTTTCCTTAAGAGCTAAATCTTGGTTAAAATAGAGTATGCAAGAAATAACCCCGTAAAAGCAGATAATTTCTAAATCATAAAAATGATTTAATGAGAACTCTTAAAACCAAATCAAAGCATATAATAATAGAGGCCATAAGGAAAGTGCCATTTAATTATAAATCGAGGTATGTAGGAAAATAAATGTGGTCAGGCTCCACCTACAACCTAGATTCTACTCCTTCAAAAGGATGCAAGTCTATTTTAAAGCAAAACATCCCTTTTGTCTTAGAATTTCCTTAGCTCCTTTCTTTGGTCTTTCTATATTCATTCGGTTTCGGATATCCAAATTTTAAGAACTCTCCCCTCAAAGAATGTTTCTTTCCTCTTTAGATTCGAAATCTTTGAGGGAATGATTTGCTTTATGAACTTTCATAACTTTTAAATCATATTACATATGGAAATTTAAAAATCGATTCTACACTCCCTGCATGTTAACTAAAAAAATAATTCATATAAAAAATTATCCATAGAAAGCCAAAACATAATATTCATTTGCTCATTTTTAGCAAATACATCAACTTGGCCATACATTTAATCTTTAGGGGGCTAGGTAATAAAGAGCACCTACAAAAACATCATTAATTTAAATTTAAATTATTATTAGCCCCCATTTTTATAGCCCTATATAACCATGTCCACTTGCAGAACATATATTAACATCTATATCCTTCCTAAATTAGAGAAATATGAACACCAATTGTGGACCTCCGTAAGAACACTGCTATGCTGTAGAGTGCAGAGGGGTATACGACCGCACCACCCCGAGGGATAGAGACAATCGCAGGCCTCCGCGCTTCTTGCAAATGGGCCAATGGAAAGGCAGATTAGACCATACATACAATTAACTATGAAGGATAGCAGCTCTCACCTACACACCCCGATGGATAATAATATATATGACCTAATCAAAACATCGGGTTTCCCCCACCCAATACATCAGCTCGAAGTGGGATTTATTTGATGGTGGAATTTAGTTTCCCATGGGCGCAAGCTGCCATGGTTAATTACATCTTAGGCTGGAGCCTAAGAAGACTCTTGATTAAGAATCCTACATTATCCTTTTGAATGGGATTGGTACAAGGGTGAAGACTATGAAATCCTACTCAAAAGGAAAGAAAGGGCTCAAATGGCTTAGTCAACATATAAGGTTCATACTAGCATTCAGAGGGATTAACGCACTAAGGGGAAATAGGAGAAGTGAAAGTCATGCACTCCAAGCATACATAAGAGAAAGAAAGAAGTGGCTTCATCCATGTGAAGCGGATAGGTAGGATTTATAGTCCCTGAAGAATAGAAAACTTACCCACCGATGAGGCGTACTATGAGACTGAATGTAGTAGCCTTGAATCCTAATATCTAAATTGGGTTTAGTGTTCTACGCATAATACTAACACTGTATCCCAACTAATGTAGTGCAAAACCTGGACTTATCCCGGCCTGGATTGGGGAGCCAGCTAACCACCTAATCGATTTAAAACTATACCTTCTAGTCATTTATGAAAGATAGAAGGTTGGTTTAGTTTATGAAAATTAAGGCCGGCATCTAGAGAGCTCCTAAGTGGCCTTGTACTTATATAGAGTAAATTCGCCTAGAGCTAATGTAATTAAAATTTTAATTTAGTTAGTTTCTAATAAAATGCATACTAGTTGAAAGTTTGAATCTTGTATGCTTTAGATTTTAAAAATAGGCTTATATAAAAATAATTTTTAGAAGGAGATTAGACTTCCTCAGGTCCGACACCTTATCCTCATAGGCCAAATTATCCAGACTCTACCCGCAGGCGGGGAAGTGTCTCTTAATAAGGGGGGAGAAGAAATACAGACAAGCAACCTCGGATGATTATGGAAATTCTCTAGATCATATTAGCCAATTTTAGAAAGTCCTAGGTCCTCCTTGGTACTAGGTTATGGGGTTCCAAAAGGTCACTATAGGAGATAGGCTAAGTTTGGAGGATTTAGCATTTTAGTTAAATATTATACCCTAAGATGAGTAATTATGCTTTTAGTTTGCCGGATTTGTAGCTTCCTATGCAAAGATATGAATTTTCAAAGTTTTGGGTATTTAATGAATTATTAAAATTGCTTAATTAGGGGTGATTTTATGGTATTGATCCAAATCAGCACCAAACTGATTGGAATCACCCTCAAAGGTCATAAATGACCTAAAAAGTGTTCCCAAGGGTTTGGTGAAAATTTGAAATTTCTAATAATTTTTAATTATCAAATAAGGGTAAAAAGATAATTTTTAATTAAAGTTTGATTAAGGGTCAGATTGAGGTCAAAATATGGAACCCTACTTTTCTAAGGTTAAGTGTCAAATTCTGGAGAGTTCAAGAAATTGTAGGTAATTTTCTGAGTTGCAATTGATTTATTAAAATTTTTAGAATTTATCGGGGCCTAATTAACATGTAAATTAGTTTTTGTTAATTAAGGGGTCTAAAAAGTCCTAAAAATTCCTAGAAAATTTTAGGAGGTTCACGCTGTTACTAAGTTTAAATGTTGAAATTTTCACACCAATCAGGGATCTACCCTAGCTCCTAAAAGTTTTTGAAGTTTGCTAGACGCGTCCTTAATTATTGTCCTTAGGGTGTCACTACATTGAATAGGTTTAAATCAAGTTTGGAACTAACCCTTGGGATAACAATGCAGGGAATACATAAATAAATAAACACACCAAGTCCTTAGTTCTAGGAGAGTCTAAACTAGGTGCTCGTGCATCCTATACATGTAAAATATGATAAAGGAAAAACTAAGCATGATTAATAATGTGATTAGTGAATGACTGGGACTCAATCATTCACTAATCCACTCCCCCAAGAACGTTATTCATATACACAGCCTATGTTTAAAATTTTAAGAAATGAATCTCCCAAAATTAAGGGATTTAAAATATAAGTAATTTTAAAATAATTTAAAATACTTATAAATATATAAAATTTGAAAAATAAAGTAATTAAAAATAAATTAATTTATAATAAATAAATATAGGAGAGATCCACTGATCACCTGAACAAGGATTTGAAAATGTTTGAAAATAATTTGTAATTTTAAAATAATTATTATATTAATTATTTAAATAATAATTAAATAATTAATATATTAAATAATACAGAAAAAATGTTAGGAAAAATAAATTTTGATACATGTAGATATTTTTAAATTAAAATATATAATGTTCTAAAAATTTCAAGGTATTTTGCATCAAAATCGGATAAAAAATGAATTAGTTATGAATTTTCAAAGTTTAAAGCATTAAAAACTATTTTTAAAATAATTTAAAGTAATCATCATTTAAGAAATAGTTATTAAATTAGATTAAAATAAATATCAAATTTTTTTAAATTTTAAAATGATTTAAAGTATAATAATAATTTTTATAGAAAATATTAAAATTCAAAATCTATTAATTAAATAATATTAAAAATAATTAAAATAATTAAAATAATTTGAAATAGATGGATAATTATTAATTAATAATTAAATTACAGATAATAAAGTTTAATTTTTAAATAACTTAATAAAATAATAATTTTTATGAGTTTTAGAAAATATTTAAACTAAATATTATTTATTGATTATGAATTTAGATAATTTAATTACTTAAAATAATTTAAAGGAAATAATAATAAAATAATAATAATAATAATAATAGGCGTAAAATAATCAAAATAATAATGAATAAACTAATTATGATTAAAATATGATAATAAAAAATAATTATAATTAAATAATAATAATAATAATAATAATAAATAATGAAATTATTATTTTAATTCTAATTTAAAAAATATATAATATTTTTAAATGAAAATAATTTTAAATTAAGGAGAATAAAAATATGATCGATTTGATATATTATACATATTTTTTGGGTTTAAAAAAAAATTTAAATAATTATTTGAATGTTTCAAGATTTAAAAAATGAATTTAAAACTAAATAAAATTAATTAAACAAAACTCCGACGGTACGTGGTTATCCACACAGCACCAGCGGATTGGCTTCCGCAACCGCGGACACGATTTACAATCATGCGTAATGATTGCGCCACCGTGCATTCCGTGCCGCATGATTAGCCGCGGCAGTATCTCACTTGGCAGCACAATCATTGTCGCATGATTAGTTGCGGCGCTATCTCACTTAACAACGTCAGCATATGGTTTGCACCATCAGATCGACCGTGAAATGGATTGGATGGCCCTAATCTTGGCAGATGATGAGCGTAACTGCAAAATTCTGTCGTGCGGTTGATTGTAACTGTGGAGAGACCAAATTATACCCATTGATCGCAAGATCAACTGCCTGATTTATCTCTGGCGAGCGAAGAACCGAAACCGAAATCCAATGGCATTTTTTGCTTCATTCTCGCGATCCAATGAACCAAATGAATTAAAATTTTAAACGCAGGGTCTACTCATGAAGAGCATTCATGGGGTATGATTAGTTTAGGATAAAAGCGGCCTTTCAAAAAGCTAAAAAGCCCTAAGTGTTGTGACCTAATCTAAGGGTTTTAAGGAGTTTTCACTGTTGGATCTTCAAATCTTTGGAATAATTGAGCTTGTATATTGTCCTCGTACATTTTTCTAGTTTAACGTGAGCTTTGACACGCCTTGGATCAAAGGTAATTCGTCTAGGAAGCTATCTCGCCTTGGCTCGCCGGAGATCTCACCACCGACAACTTCGAACGGTGGTGTTCGACTTGGAAAAGGTAGAGGGGAGTCGTGGGAGCTCTCTCACAAAATTCCAGGGGCTAGGGAACTCTAGGGAGAGAATAAGCCAAAAGTCCTCTAAAAGCCTTAATTGTTTTTATTTAAAGGCTCGAATCCATGATGGATGGTTAAGATCAACCCTAGGGCTAATTAGCAGGGCAAAACAACTCCCTTGGCCATGGTTTTGAATTAGAGAGGATTTGGAAAGAAATTAATGCATTGAAAGGGTTTAAATTGATTTAAAGAGGTTAATTTGACCTATTTAAGAGTTAGGTTGACCAAGTCATTGGTTGACCTAGTCAACCTAGTCAAATAGGTCCAAAGTATGGGAGCTTGAGCCTAAAAGAATTTGAAATGGGTTTAGAATTGATTTAGGTTCAAAATGGGTCAACCTGAGTTGACCTGGTCAACTAGGTTGACCTAGGGCATGGGTCTGAGCTCAAGAGACTTAGTTTGACCCATGGGACCCAAGAGAGGTGAGAGGTTGAGCCAAGAAGGCTTAAATTGAATTTGAAATCAAGTAGGAAGGGTTTGGGTCAATCTGGTTCAACCAAGTTGACCCAGGAACTAGGTCTGGGCTCAGCAGACTTGGCTTGACTCCCTGAATCCATTGGGAATGGTCTTGGGGTCTAGCCTTGTCAAATTTAATCAGGTCAACTCTTTGACCTAGGTTTGGGGGAAACAAGGTCAACAAACAGACCCCCAATATGAGTGGCGAATAAACTACCTATTGTTCATTTCAAACAATAGTATAGAAGGTGAAAAGGATCCTGTCTCATCCTGATCCTTTCAGAAAAGTGGATTTGAATGACTCAATACTTTTGCTTGACCTAGCAAAAAGTAAATAAGCCATGAAATTGGAAGTCTGCCAAGTCTTTAAAAAGACATCCAGAATAAAGGGGTGGTGAGGAATGCCTCCCAGGAACTTTGTCGAGCTCTCTCAACTGGGTAAGTAAAACCAACTACTAGTTTGACCGTATCAGGACAGCGGGGTAGAAGGTGAAAAGGATCACATCTTCTCTTGATCCTTTCGGAAAAGTGGATCAGGGTGACTCAATACTTCTGTCTGACCTCAGCAAAAAGTAAATAAGACACGAAATTAGAAGTTTGTCTAGTCTTGAATAGAACATCCAGAGTAAAAAGGGGTGGTGAGGAATGGCTCACAGTGACTCTGTCAGGCTCTCTCAATCGGGTAAGTAAAACTAAGTACCAGTCTGACCGTATCGGGATAACAGGGTAGAAGGTGAAAAGGATCCTGTCTCTGCCTGATCCTTTCAGAATAATGGATTGGGGTGACTCAATACTTCTGCATGATCTCAATAAAAAGTAAATAAGCCACAAAATTGGAAGTTTGCCTAGTCTTTAATAGAACATTTAGGGTAAAAAAAGGGGTGGTGAGGAATGCCTCCCAGGGATTGTCGAGCTCTCTCAACCGGGTAAGCTCAACATCTGCTCAATCAGATCAGCCTTACAAATAAGGAAGGGCTCAATACTCACTTGTTCTTGTTGGAAGTAGTGGGTAAAGAGTCAGTCTCTGATACCTTTCTGATCATAATAGGACACTTAGAAAGGAAAAGGATGGTGAGGAATGCCTTCCAGGGGATCTGTTAGGCTCTCTCGACCAGGTAAGTAAGACCAACTACCTGTCTATTAGTATCAAAACAGCAGGGTAGAAGGTGGAAGTCATCTCATCATCAACCTGACACAGATCGGTGTAGGGATGTAAGGGAGAAAATAAAGGTGAATGGAAGAATTCCAAGGGTAGAGCTATCTAAGGAATCCCAAGCTAGCATTTTGGTAACCACATTGTAGAGGACAAATTGTCATGGCCATGAGTATACAAATGCCATCGGGACAAATTGTCATGGCCATGAATATACAAATACAATCTAAGTTTTGAAACCTTCTAAGAATTTTTCTTCTAATTTGAACTTTAAAATAAATAACAAACCACATAGCTACTAATAACATTTAGTATACTTAAAATGAACTCATCCATAAAACTCCTTTTATGTCATCATCTAAATATATATTCAATAATTACACTATAATATATGGTTATAGACAAGAATGTCAAACAGAGTAAATCAAATAACTTGTCATGATTGTATAAAAGTTAATAGAAAGACATACTTATATTAGATCCTGAAACTGCTACACAGCTGGCTCTATCCTTGTTCTAGTCCCTAAAATAGAAGGCACAATTACTGTAAGCTAACACAGCTCAACAACCCATATTTACCAATCTAAATTTCTAAATTATTCATTTATTAAGCATTTAATTGAATATAAAAAAAGCATAATAACTCACTATGAGGAGCCAAATAAGAGTTATATTTATCATAACTTTAAAAAATAGTACTTAAAAAGTAAATACAAAAGTACTTCATATACCGAAGATAACCACCAGACAAAATTCAAAGAATTATGATCCTTCTGCCTCCCAACAGATAAAATATAGAGAATTCTGACCCTTATGTCTACCAATTGATAAAGTGTGCATATAACACCAACATGAGCATTTAGCAACAAAACCAAACTTCCTCCACCTACATCGGATCACCTCAGAATTACACATTCATATTGATAAGTATATAATTTGGTAGTAAAAGAAGCACAAATAAACTCATTTTAGAATTTGTCAAAATGTTTTAATGGTAAATAACAAAATACTCTATTGAGTAGAAATTCTCTATTTCAGAAAATAATCGAATTACTAGATATTATCTAGAACATTGTTTTGAAGTTTTAAATGTAATACAACAGTTTTTTTAGAGTTGGGATTATTCTTTAATCAATTAAAATAATATAATTCCCAAAATCCCTAGCATAAAATTTCTAGAAAAAATATCTAAATGTCCATAATTATTGTCTCTAAAACATACAAGAAGTTACACCATGAAAGTTTAGCGATTATAGAATTATCTCCATTTTTGCAATTCTGAAATATAATTTAAATCAGAAAATTCCCCAAATTCTCATATTTTTTAACGACATAAACAAAATACAACCTGCCTCGATCCGAGTAACCAACTTCCAAAAGTAAAGTTATAGACTTTCTCTCTCTAGAAATATAGCTGGGTTGTCGATTGAAAATGGTCTAAAGTTGCCTAAAATTTTCAAACATATAAATTAACCCCCAAAATCTACTCCAAAACACATGTAAACCTTTACATTCATACAAAACCCTCTACAAATGTTGAAGGGTTAAAACATGTTGTACTATACACTGACTTTAGAAGTGTTACAATTACTTTGACATGAAATGTAAGAATCCAATGCAATTAGCAATAATAATTTTTGGATCTTTTCATAAAAACTTATTTTAAAAAATTTCAAATATATATTTAATATAAACAAAAATTAATTTTTAATGTTATTATATTTAAAGACAAAGTTTAAGTTAAGATATAGTCAACAAAAAAATTTAATAATCTATTCTAAATGAAAAAAAAATCTCTCTTATTTCAATATTTAATAATTTATATCTTTATTGACATATAAAATAATTTAAAATAATAATTCTTATATTAAAAAATAAACATATAAATTTTTTTATAAAATTATTATTTTTATATTGTTATATACTGTAATATATTTTCTTAATTAAATTAGTTATATAAACCTATATAAATAAATTCAATTGTATAGTTTAATTTAATTAACCATAAAAATTTAATTATACTATACATACATATATAACTCTTATATATATAAATGTGTAGCTATTAAAGTGTTAATTAACTAAATTAAAGCTAGTGGCTGACACAAAGAGCGACAGGCTAATTTTAAAAATTAAAAAATATTTTAAAATGTTGTTAATCGCTGAAGATGTCAGCCACCATCTCTAAAAAATTAAATTTTCTGCTTTTTCCGCATCAGCTGAACTTGGCCACGTTCCAGGAATAATTATTAGGTACTCCGATCGGTAAGCACTAAAATTCTGTCAAAAAATTCGGTATTTGCTCGGTATTATTAGATATTATTTGATAATAACGAGGAATACCATTCTGTGAAGACCAATATCGAGTTATACCGAGCTATACCGAGCAATACCGAGTTATACAAAAAAATTCCGAGTTTTTCCTAAAAAAAACTCGGTATTTTTTTGTATAACTCGGTATTGCTCGGTATAGCTCGGTATAACTCGGTATTGGGTCTTCACATGATGGTATTCCTCGCTGTTGTTTGGTATTGCTCGGTATTTCTCGTTTTTTGGTGTGATTTTAGCTCCGATCGGACGTAGCTCTACGTCCGGTCGGAGGACCTAATAACTGTTCACGTTCCAGTCGGTAGCTTTGCTCGCGACTGTCTGTTTTAAACTTTTTTTTAATATTTAATTCAACAAAATAAATTATTAGCATTCCTATTTATTAAAATACTCCATAATAAACTTGAGCACGTCCCAATTATTACTAATCTTCTTGTATTTTCCGTAGATCAACAGGCAAATCTGTAACTTTATCAAAGGGTTATAAGCTTATAGTTGTCTTCTTGCCATCAAGCTTACTTTGTAATCAACTCTTGTGAGTTTTAGCTTTTTTTTTCCCATGCCGAAACACTAACTCTGGTCCATTCTGCATTGGAGCTTTGGGAAGATGCTAATTTCACATTTCCAGTTTTCTTTAACATGACGGAGCACACATTACATGTGAGAAGGCGGATTTATTATTCTGTGCGGAGTCCAGAAGACGTTCGGAGATCAATAAAAATGTGCCACATCACCCTAAAAATGTACCGCGCTCGGTACCCCTGTTGGGTACCACTCAATACCGAGTGTGTAACCGGACGGGAGAACCATCCGGTGTCCGCACAGATTAATAGCTCAAGAAGGCGGCCCTGCCTTCAGACCTTCCTTGAGAGATTTGCTGAAGTGTTTGAGATGGTGGTTTTCAGGGCTAGTAAATTAAGATGTATGTGCTGAACAATTATTAGACGTCTTAATGGTAAGAGAGATAATTTCTGAAAGCATTTTTCGGGAAACATGCATGTTTTCTGATGGAAGCTGCTACATGAAGGATTTAAGGATTTTAGGACGATACCTTAAAAAGGTTGTCATTATTGATAACTATGCTCAGAGTTCTCTCTCTTGATATTGTCTCCTATTACACTCCCATTTTATGTCGGCAAATGTATTTGTTGCAGGTCTGGTAAGTTCGATTAAATCTGAAATATGCCACTACAGAAAAATCATCGATTACAGATGGACTTTTCCGGCGGACTGGTCCGGACGCTTTCCAATATATTTTCGGCGGAATTTGTCCAACTAATTGTTAATTCTTATATTTTAAATTAAAAAAATGTAACAATTAAACATTTTTATCTTTCTAGCAAACTGGTTTGGGTCTTTGAAATCATTCTCACTTCGAATCCCAACGAATGCAGGCAATGCGGACATCCAGGCAACGCTGGCTGGAGGGAAGCGTAGGAGGTGGGCAAGCAACTGAGCATGCAATGGGCCTGGTGAGCAGCGGGTAACCTGATTTTTTAATTAATTTATTTTTAAAATTTTCGGCAGCATTACTTAGCCGGAAAGCCGCTGGTTGTCGTTTCCTACGCGACTTTTTTCGGCGGAAAAATATCCGTCGGAAATCTTAATTTCCGTCATAAAAAATTGCCGGTAATACATGATTTTTCTGTAGTGTGCGTTACAAATTATCTGGTTTTTATATTCAAAATTTCATATCTAGTTCTATTAACCTTCATAAGAATTTGGCATGTATATATATATATATGTTTGAATTTGTTTTTTTTTGTCTCATTATATGTTTAAAAGTTTCAATTTAGGCTTCATTTAGGGCAGAATTCTTATTACTTTCTAAAACAGTTTTCATTAAAAATTTCGAGTTAAAAAAAAATTATACTAGAAAACAAAGCATTAATCTCAACTTCAGTCAATAGGTTTAATTCAAGTTTTTCCTTCATTTAGTATAATTTTTTATTTGATCTAAAAATTAATCAAACTTTATAACGATTTTCTGATTTGGATGCAATTTTTCCTTCATTCAGTATAATCTTTTCAATAACTTTTAGTGATGCTATCTTTAATTTATCTTTTCCTTCTAAATCTCTCACATTAGTTTTATCTCTCTTTCTTTAACACCTTTTTTGTTCTTCATTGTATTCAATTCAGTTGAATTACTTTTTCTATAATTTTACGCTGAAAAGTAATTTCACTTACTACTTGATATATATCAGCATTGTTTTCAATATTAATAGAACTGATTCCATAAACTATAAAAGCTCTTTAAGATAATTACGAAGGATCCTTAATATGGACTGATAATTTTCGTTTTCCTCCTCATCTCCTTCAAATATATCTTTTCAGTGGGGATCATAGAACAAATTCAGCAAAAAAAAAAGAGAATGCTCAACCCCTTTAATGTTATCACAGCCAGCAAGCTGCTAAGAGCTGTAGATTTGCACCCTCCTACGTGATTTTTTAGTAATGTCACGTAAGTTCACAAGGCATATATATGGTTAAAGGCCAATAAAATTCTCTGAACCAAACTAATTTCACCCAGGCTTGCTCTTGCTGAAAATCTCTAGAGAATCTAAGTGAAGGCCCCTCATCCCAATTCCCACTGATAGTAGTTGCCGACACGACTAAACACTCAGTTGTGGCTTTCATCCTAATCATGATAGTTGCTTTTTTCCTTAGATTTTTTGAGAGGATGAGGATCATTGAGCAAATTTACATGAACAGCTTCTCATAAAAAAAAAAATCAATGCAAATAATTTTTTTTCAAAAATAACAATACGATTTTACATATACAATAAGTTGATCACGTTTTATCTTGAAGAGGATTTTTTGGCTTCTTTTAGGATAGAATTCTTATTGTTTTCTAAGGCTTCGTTTGGGACGACTTTCTTTCTGCTTCTTAAAGCGGCTTTTTAATAAAAAATTTAAATTTTTGTACAAAAAAGCCACTTTAAGAAGCAGAAAGAAAGATGTGGCAAACGAAACCTAAAGTTGTTGAAGAAGGTAATTTTCTAATTCAATTTTTTTCTTAAAGAACTGGAAAGCAATGACCTAAAAAAATTATAGTTGTGGTATGAAGAACAAACCATCAAGAAAATTATCTCAAACAAAACCGTAAGCATTGTCTTCTGGTCCAGGGGTTGTTTTTTAACTTATTTTGTTGAACCTGCTGCTATTTTATTTGAAATAGCCTTAATTGAAATATATATAGATACATTGAAGATTATATATACTATCTTAAATGTTGAACCAGCTGTTATCATGTATGTTGCTTCTAAATTGTGACGTTTAATTATTTATATTGTTTGGCCAGCCACTCCACTCTATTAGTTAGGCACCTAATTAAATTAATTAAGTGCCTTTAACTAACAAAATAATTAACACATAAAATCCACATTACATATGATCATAATCTCAAAGATAATACAACATATGAGAATTCCATAAAAAAAAAAAAACTTTAATTCTTGATGCCCATTTTCACTTTGCTTCAAATAAGATATCCTCTTGTTTTAGTGAAGCCCACCTAGCTATGGATGTTGTTATTGAACCTTTTTTTTTTCTTATTAACTTCATATGCTATATCAATTTCCTTTGACCACAAGAACTTTTATATGAAGAGTTGAAGTCCAAGTAGTTTAATTGCAAACTCTAGTGCTTGCTTCTCCGAATCCTTTATAGCATGTCAAGTGTCATCAATGGGTGGCTTGTTGCTCCATCTAACAAGAAATATATATAGGATCTTTAGTATGGCTTGTTTCATCGATAATGATGTGATCCACCTTAAAAAAAGAGTGTTAATTTCACATATGCAAAGAGTGATTTTTGTTCTTGCAAAAGAATCATCTTATGTATTTGAAGGTTAGCTAACTCATTTATATAAAAAGTGATATGTAGGGTTATAATTAAAAATAAGGTTGATATGTCTTTGGGCAATTGAATAATGAATGCATCCACACAAATTTTTTAAATAATTTCAAAAGATATATATGTCATAGCTTGTAATTTTCTAAATTTAGTGTAATAACGTCTCTTAGAATAGATTCTTATTAACACATTATCCCCTTCTCTTTGAATTCTTTAAATGTTTATTCTTATATTCTTAATTTTAATCTGTTTTTATTAGTGATTTCCAATTTTAGTTTTACATTAATTCTCATGAAGATAATCAAAGTGATCTCATGCAAATGTAAATGTAGAATAAAAAAATTAATGTGACAGGATGCTAGAAAGATTAACTATCTTTCTAGGGTTATAATTATAGCCTATCTTCGATGGTGTTTAATTGATTGCCCTAAAAACCAAACTATTATTACCAAACTCAACTGTAGGTAAATGAAGATCCCTTTTTTCTAAACTTTTACCAATCAAACTCATAAGAATATTTTTTAAAGATATGTTGATGACCTTAGTTTGGGGGTAAAAGGCTAAAGAAAATTTAATTGTTGTACACATCAACATTCACAATGTTTCTCAAAAATATATTACGAACTTGGCACCTCTTTCATAAACAAGTATCTCAAAAGTGACTTATAAATCTTGTTTTATAAATAAACCCAAAAGGATATTAATTATAAGTAATGCTAATTAATGTAAATAAAAGATAATTTTAGAAGCAGAATGATTATATGTAAGTCTTAATTTCTCTACCCCCCCCCCCCCCCCCCCCCCCCCCCCCCCCCCCCCCCCTATGATGACTTATCCTTCCTTCTAATTAAGATAACATTGTTTTACTCTCTCAATCAAGCATCTGCAAAATCATCAATGATGATTGTATCTTACTTCTCATTCCTTAGCTAGTTGAGATAATGATTTACCCCCTAAACCAACTTGAATAAAAGTATCCTAGTCAGCCCATGTTAATGTTATAACTAGATTGAGAGTTGGTATAGGTAAGTGGCTATGCATTATCCATTAGGAGGTTAGAAGAAAGTAATTCATAAGAGATGAAAGATGGCCAATTACGGGCAAAAGATTGATTTTACTCCACAAATTTTATCATTGAGTTTCCCATTATCAAGATGTTAGTTTTTGGATTTCAATTTGCATTATTATTTATTATGAGTTGGATATGGGAGTGTGGTCCAAAGGGTGTAGGAGAATTTATGATGTTGATATTTTAGGGTTCTTGATTGTCTTAAAAAGGCGAGTGATTATCTTGATGTAGCTAGTACAAAATTAGATATCTTAATTATAATGTTAACTCACAAAATTAATATTGCAACAATGATGTATTTAAAAAGGATAACCAAATCTACATCCCATATTAGTCCCCTTTGAATTTGAGTTTTAAAAATTGGAATAAAAAGATATACAAATAATCTTTAACTTCTTCATCTTTTGTGTAAAATAATCTACTAGAATGAGCTTTGACAAGCTAATTCCTAAGAATAATATTCTTTAATTTTGAAAAAGGGAAGATAGTTCCACCACAAAAGAAAAAACTTCTAAAACTCTAGTGCCTCTTCAACCATTTTTTATTCCTTAAATTGTCATTGAGCTAGTATATTTCTTCTTCTAACTTCCAATTTATAATACAAAAATAGAACAATAACAATAAGTTTTGCTAGATTTTCAAACTTTTTCCTCTTCATGCAAGGTGACTATTATTGAAATGTTTATAAAGAGTTGACCCATCATAGATTAATGGCAATAACCTATAAACTTTTTCCTCTTCTTGCAAGGTGATATTTTTTCCTCTTATTGAAATGTTCTCAAAATTGAACAATAATAATAAATTCCATGTAGTGTTATAAGTGACCAAAGTTATTATTTTATTTTTTTGCTATATATATACTTTAAAACACATGGAATGCATTTATGCATAGATTGTATGCAATATGTTTTCCTTGGACATTAGTTATTAGAAACTGCATATGAACCTAGTTGATGTATAAGATTAATCTACATAATTTTTTTATTTTATGAGATATAATGTAACATTATAGAATGTACATAAAATTGTTTATTCCACTAATATATATGATTAAATATATATTTTTTATTTTGTGATCAAATAATCATGGGTTATTCATATGTTGTTAGTAATGCTTAAACATGAAGTGCTAATATGGTAATTAGTCTACAAATATCTAATGAAGACTTTGAGGTTTAATTTATGTTATTTTGATGGTTACCATATGTTTACCATTCATAAGGTGGTGAGTTGGAGGATAATGGTTTGCTCACCAAAAAGATGGGTGAATTTGGTAAGCTAGAGGATGACAGCTGCATACAAATAGATCCTGTGTAATGTGTGTAAAAATATCAAATGTAACCATGAGATGGTTTAGAGCGTAATAATTGCTACCTCAATTATGATTGCAATCTAATGAATTGAAACTCTTGGTAACCTCGTTATAGTGACTATAATTGCATAATATGCTAGGGTAACATATTTGTAAAATTTAAATTTGTTGGATAAGAAGATGCTATGTGGGAGGTGTCAATTATGGAATCAATCGGTTACCAACCTGTTAATGATAAATCACTTGTAACTTGATGATATTTCAATTTTTTTAGTTTAAGAGTGTTGTAGGCTTGGATTTGGCTTTGCAAGATGGCTTAAAAGGGACTTAAATTGCTTATGTGAGGTATTAAGAGTGTTGCATATACTTTTGTGGGATTGGAGTAGAAGTGGGGGTTAACAAATGATTTTATATTATACCACACAATGATATTGAGCTAATACATGCATAAATTCTGCCAATTTGGCCAATGAGCATTTATATTACAGGAATTCATAATAGCTTACTAGTTTGCTAACAAGCAACAGCATGATGATTGCGACATAAGACTGGGAATGCCAATTGTGTTAAAACAAGTGATTATTAAAATACATGTGTTTACGAACTACCCTTGGTCATCCCATGAGATTAGGAAGGGGTTCTAGAAGTCACCATGCCAATATCAAACAAGTTGCAAGCCATAACAAGCCTTGGTTGGCCACATTGATACTTAACCTTCCTTAATGCTTCTAGCATTTCTCCTCGTTCCTGGTGGTGAAATGAACCTTTGATGTTTGATGGACTCATGATACAATTTTACATCCTTTACTTGAGCGCAGAAAGAAAAATATAAAATGATAAATATAATGTATCATATACAACAATAATTATCTCAACACATTAAGTGCTAATAATAATAATATACAATAACTATCAAATTAAAATCAGGAAATATTAAATTATACATGAAATCCTCATAATTTTATCATGTAGAGGAGGCTAATCATCTGCCTTTGAAAGTGAATTTCGAAGTTCTTAAAGATCCACCCAATTCATGAAGATGACGCTCTAGTAGTCTTGCATCAAATAGGGACTGCCAGCTATATTAATGCAAGTGATTATTGAAATACACATGGTCATGCATGCCAACCTTGATGTATAGAAATGGATGATATGCATGCTCTTATTTACATGAATGATGTTACTTCTTAGCTTGCATGAAAGCAAATGATGATTTAAATAGAGAATTGTTACATTGATTATATAATATGAATGCTTGACATGATATGTCATTAAAAGACATGAAGGCACTATGATTGTGCATGTTGATTCTCTCCATTACTTGGACTCCTTGTGAAATACTAAAGTTATGCTTAGTATTATTGTATGCTCATTGTTTTTAGTTTTAGGAATGGATAATTAGTGCGTTCATAAGAGATTTTATGATCTTTATAATAGAGGCTATCATATTATCTTCATACTGGTATTTTTGTGCAAAATGAATTTTCTATGGATAAATTTTAATATTGTATGTGAAAATAATCACAATGCATCTTAATTTTTTATTATAATGATGATGTATGTGCTTATGTTACTAAAGTTATAGCTTATGCTGTTACAAATAAAAGTTAATGTTTTTCTTTTATTGTGTAGTTTTTTTTTTTTGTCGATTATAGTGGCTCTTTGGATGTAAGATAAATTATTAATATGAATGATAAATTATGAACTAATTAATGATTCTAACTTGAAGAAAATAATGATTATCATGATTATTAATATAATATGTTTTAGTGTACATGATTAGTGTTCTTCTATGTCCACCCTAATTTAGCATTATTTGCTGTAGAGTATGAGTTATTTTAGTTAGGGTGTGACACCCCCATATAAGGTTACTAAGTAGCATGTTTATAACATTTGTTCAAATGAAGAGTTTTGTATTTTTTAGGGGTGGTGATTATTCTAACCAGATTTAAGTGAAGAAACATTATTCATCATAATCTTCACTATGCTTTATGTTATAACTATTATGAGGATTGTGCTGACACAAATAGTCTTAAAAAACCCTCCTCCATCAATAGAAGAAGGTCCAATACAAGCAAGCGTCATGTTTGTACGTGATCAAATGCGAGTAGCCTGCAGGAAAGGAAGCCGAGTAATTTCATAAAAATCTACCATTTTGCACTAATTTTGTTGACGAGCTAGCTGTAATCATTATTGTTTAGTATTGTGAAGTATCGTCCATATTTTACAGGTTGCTTAATTCCTAATCAAAGTTCATAAACAATCTTTTATTTGGAGAACTTTCATTATTTTGCTTACTAAACATCAAGTAATTATGAATTCTAAGGAATCTTGTCGCTTCAAGTATCTTTTATTTTATCCTAAGAGTTGATTTATAGCCTTCTGACCCTTCCTTGTAGTATAAGAGTTGACTTATAGCCTTATAGGAATTAAATTTCTACCTCAATAAGCCACTCGTATCCAGTGAACGTACGCTCCTCTACGTTCGGATCTAGGCAAAAAAAACGCAATACCGAGTACCGAGTTGTACCGAGTTTTTTAAAAAAACTCGGTATTGCGCTGTTTTGGTCTAAAACCGACCGTAGAGGAGCGTACGTTCACTGGATGTAATAAAAGTTCCAATACGAGGCGTCCACTCACTCTTGAATGCAAAAAATTGTGAGTTTAACGTTCATTTTTACATAAATTTTATATGCCCTAGAGTTGGATAAGTACCGAGCTCGTTAAAAGATTCATTGCCGCGTGTCAGGATTTAGACCATCACAAAGATGGGATTACAGGGATGTGAATTTTGCACTGGAATTCAAATATCTCTCTCTCTTTCATTCATTAGGGTTCAGTTAAGATCTGTTTTAGATGGCTCCATAGCAATTGAAGGTTTTATTTGAGATAATTTTTTTACTGCTTCCAAAAATAGTTGTTAGTATAAAAATTTCTTGAACGAGAAAATTTTGTACTAAAATGCTACTCTAGGTATCTTTTGGGATGACTTTTTAACTACTTAAAGCAGTTTTCTAGTATAATTTTTTTAATTTTTATACTAGAAAGCTGTATTAATAAGCACGAAGAAAATGATCCCAAACAAAGCTTTAGAAAGTAATAAGAAAACCATCCCAAACGAAACTAAAGTTGATTGTGGACTTGCCGTGGAGAGAGTAACTTCCCTATTATAGTTGTAGAAAACAACTTTCTATAATAAAAAAGTTTTGAAAAATAGTGAAAAAATAATAAAAAATATAATAGTCAAATGAAATTGTAGTTGTTCCTTAAAAGACAAAATAATTAGAAAGTTATCCAAAACAAATCCTTAGCATATATTAACTTTACATTAACTTAGGCTAGCTCAAGCTCAAATCGAAGACATTGAATTAATTAATCCTATAATCATTCATGTTCTGACTCAAATGAATTTGAAATAATCATTGGTCCGGATAAGATCGTCTTCAGATTGGACCTTTCACAGCCGAAGATGCACATGCTGGGAATGGACAACCAGATGCAACTCATATTAAACAATAAGCATCAATAATTGCCATTGCAAGTCCAATCAAACGAATACGAGGCAGCCAAGCTTCACTTACCCGTCAGATTCTAAGGCCAACATCGCTTTTCAGGAATGAAAGCTTTCATCTAACTGCTACTAATTATTAGAAAATACTCATCAATCTTCTATTTTTACTCCCTTACAGAAACTTTCATTGTCAAATCTCTGTTTTTACCAAGAATAATACTTTTTAGTTGGGTGAAAGTGCTGTAATGCCCAGCCTAAATGAGACATAATGATGATTAGTAATTTAAACAAAGCAGGAGAAGTTAATTATATGTGAGAACGAAAGAACTGATCTTGTACAGGTAAATATACGAGAGATCACAATCTGCTTCTTCAAAAGAGTTAAATCAGTATATGCCCCTTTTTTCCTGGATGATTCGATTGATTCATCGTATGCCAGAAGAATGAAAATATCGCAAAATCTAGTTTTTAGGAGATTTGAGGTAAACGGAGCAGATATTTGATGCAGCCATGAATAAAAGTTAAGGAATTCGAAATAAAACAGGGGAAGGTAAAAGAAAAGGAAAGAGAAGTTACAGAAACCATGATGCTTTTGGTTAGATGGAAGAACAATCACAAATGGCATATACAAAAGTGTCAGATTTACATGAATATGATGAAGAAGAAAAAGTAATACAACAACGTTCTAAAAATCTCCACGGATAAAGCTTTATTACTCGATTGCAGACATAAAAATACCAAATTCCTCATTCAACTCTCCACGGCGGGAGCAGATTCGCTGGCCGGCGAGGAAAGCGCTGCCGCTGATAGAGCATCAGCTAGCGAGCGCATCGTCTTGACCTGCATCTCGAGGGCCGCCACGTAATCCGCGGTTTCTTCCAAAAGGATCGGCGCCGACAGCTTCCGGCAGCCGGGGACAAGCCTCGACAACACTCGGAGGCGGTCCCTCACCTTCTTACCCTTCAGCACCGGCGGCTGCGGCTCAATCCCCGCATCCGATACAAACTTACGGGTCGGACGCGGAGGTCTCCGTCGCCGGATCTTACCTCCAGACTTGAGGAGCACTTTCCGACGGCGGCAACGGCCGAAGAGGAGGGAGCGACTCCATCGGGTCTGACCCCGGGCCGTAAGAGCAAGGGCTGAGTCAGCAGCGTCTTTGATGGCCCGCGGACCTGCGGGCGGTGTGCCGCGGGTGGCGCGGAGAGCTTCGAGGAGACGACGGCCGTAGATCCGTTGCTGGGCCCCGCTTCGCCACTTGGACTCCTGCGGCGATCTAAGGTCGGACTTGGGCTTCTTCCTGGCGGCAGCAGCGGAAGTGGAGGCAGAGGAGATCATTTCTGGGGCAGTATAATTGCTGCAGGTGGAAGAAGAAGGGAAAGAAGGAAGGCGAGGGATGGGCTGAGAGGGGAGAAGAATATTGATTTATGAAAGAAAAAATTGCTTTGCGATTTCTTTATTTATAAATAAAATAAACGGACCTGTAATTATGCTTTATTTAATTAATTTTTTAAAAGAAACTCCTTAAAAAAAAAAAAGAGTATTATTGGTTGATGGACTGTAACGTGATGGAGCCAGAAACGAGAAAAGCCGTGGGCTCCACAAAGCACCCACCCATAGATAACCCATGTGATTTTCTTCCATAATGATATTATTTTTTTTATTTTTTTTTTCTTAAGAAAGAAAATGAGAAATTCTCCTCGCAAATTTCACAATTCACAAGTGTCTGGATGTCTGATATCTACAACCTAAAGTCTTTTGTCTGTGCACTGTGTTTGTATTCATATTTGTTTAGATTGGATATATATATATATATATATATATATATATATATATATATATATATATATATATATATATATATATATATATATATATATATATATATGAGATTAAGGTCATATTTGGGACGTCTTTCTTACTGCTTCTTAAAACAATTTTTTAGTAAAAAATTTAAATTTACGTACTAAAAAAATTGTTTTAATTAGCAGAAAGAAAACCGTTTCAAACGAAGTCTAAATGAGTTTCAATAATTATTGACTGTCGATCAAATTGAACAGCTTGCAACATAAAATTTAGAATATTTTAAGTTGGATAAAGACTCGAGTCACCCATTACTAAATCTTGTTAAGTTGTCTACGAATCAATTTAACTCTCAACTAATGAACTCGTTTAGAACTCATGAAGTTATTTTTGGTGCAATAAATCTGGACTTTAATCTGTATGTGCCATGGCTACTCACTCAAGACTCATCAGGCAATTAGTGGTTCCCAATAGAAGATGCTATGCAGGAGTAGTCGATATGAATCCGTAATGCTTTAGTAGTTCCTGACTAGCAATCTACTACAAGCTAGTGTAGTAGAGAGAGATTTGAATAACCACACAAGTTCAAGTTATGTCTATTTTGTAATAGCATTATGCAGCTAATTATGAGAAGGGGAATCATGAACACAAATATTAAATGTGTTATATGATCTTGTTATCGAAATTTGTTATTTTTGCCAAGATTCTATCCACTAAAATCTTACTTCGTTTGAATTTTTCAATGATTCTCCTCATAATATCTTTTTCTCTCACTAAAACATCTCTATGGCGCAATTCAAGTCACTCGTCTCTTTCTATTTGGTTCAATCGAGTCTTCTATATATTGTGAAAGAGGTAGAATGGCGACGATGATGAGAGTCTAAGAAAACATTTCAATAGTGAAGTTTCATCTGTTTACTAGGTAATAATTAACATGAGCAGAAGAGAAGAGTTAGAGCTAGAATAGTTTTCCCGTCCAAATTTTAGCACACCCGAGAAGGCGGCGGGGGATTTGGCATCTTTAAAAAATTATAGTTATTTTTGCAGAAGTCTTAACTCTTAATCACAAACTTTTTCTCTTATAAAATAGTGAATACAATACTATTTCTTAGGGATAAATATATCAAAGTGTTATTTTTCAATTGTTATGTTCTGAAGTAATAAAATATTTTTTCTGATCTATTCTCTTAAAAGAATATTTTTTAAAGCTACTTAGCATGTTTAAGTGAAAGACATCAACTAAACATATATCCATGAGAAAATTGACATTCTTCAAACTTATATTCAAACAATGATATCACTATGAAAAATACAGCCACACATGAAATAGTGAAAATAAATAAAATGTAAAAGAAAAAAAATGAAAAAAACAAAATCTATAAATCGATTTATTGTAGTTCGGCCAATAGGCCTACGTAAACTTACCAAGTCCACTAATTGAGATTTCGACTAGTACTCTATTCTTCTGATCCTAGCAAGCAAAGAAGCCTCTGTTCTTCATAGGATAAGGGAGAAACCCATCACACAATTCTCACCTTCAACTCCTCACAAGGCAGAGGCACCTCTCTCCTTTATAGGTAACAGGGAGATCCTAAACGCCACTTTTTTATTTCAAAATTATACATCTCTAGTCACTCCAGCTAGAACCACAAGATACACAAGAACTCCATGAGATCTCCACATTCCTTATAACAAGACTAAAAAAACTCTCAACAAAGCTACAAACTATCAACATAGAGAAATAAGGATATTACTAGAGAAATAATTAAACTGAAGCCTCACACAATTTTCTTCAAGAACTTTCATGAAATTTTATGCGATCTTCTCAAATATCTCACACATGAAATAGTTCAAGTAAAAGATAAATACAAAAATAAAATTACATAAACTAATTTATAGTAGTTCGACCAACAGGCCTACGTCAACTTCTGAAGTTCGTTGATTGATATTTCCACTAGTACTCTTTCCTTATGGTCTCAGCAAAGTGAAGAAGTCTCTCTCCTTTGCATGATAATTGAGAAAACCATTACATAATTCTCTCCTTCAAGTCTTCACAAGGTAGAGACTCCTCTCTCCTTCTAATGTAATGGGGACATTCTTAACTCCACTTTTCTGTTCGAAAAGTATACAATGCTAGTTGCTCCAGCTAGATCCATAAGATACACAAGTCCTGCATGAGATCTTCACATCCCTTATAACAAGACTCAAAAAGCTCTCAACCAAATGCTACAAACTATCTATATAGGGAAATAATGATATTATTAGAGAAATAGTTAAATTGAAGCCACATATTAGTTTCTTCAAGAACTCTCATGAAATTTCATGCAAGCTTCTCAAATATCTCAAAAGCCCTTACAAATCTATCAAAAAATCTATCAAAAGACTAATTAGGATTTCTTATATATATATATATATATATATATATATATACACAAACACACACACACACACACACATACAAGATGGCTCCCATAGAAACCATAAAAAATCAGTTTAATAGAATTATCGGCCTAATAGTTAAAAAAAAATCGGCCTGATAATACAGTCTAATCATGAGATTATATAGCATGATTAGTACAACCATCTTAAAATCCTAAAAAAAAGCACATGAATATAAAATGCTCATGAGTACAACATATGAATACCACTTTAGCCAAATACTCATTAATACACATACAACAAAAAAACCCTCATCCATCGCCCTTTTGATATCTAAAAATATGTGTAAAGAAAACACAAAATCAAAAGCAAAGATAAAACAAAGTCAATAGTTAAGCAATCCTGGTTTGGTGTTAGTTGTGGTAGATGGTGATAACCATATAGAAGTGAAGAATGCTTCTGAAACTAGGAGTGATCCTCCACGAGTTGCACCATAGTAGCTCTCACCTGATATTCTTCTACTACACAAACCTGGTCTATGCAGGGGGCATGTGGTCTAGTAGTTGAGGATAGAAAATAGTATACTTGGCTTCTAATACATAAGTAATAATGTGACCGAGTGATCAATTTTATTTTTGGTAGACTATAGGATACTTAATAGAAGTGAGTTTTCTATGTACTAGATCAAAATATTTGTTAAATTTAATTATATAATATTCATGCAATAATATGTATCTATGGAGACATGTGGGGTAATATTAATCTTATCAGTAGCTTTTTGGATTTACATTATGTCAAAACATGAGTAGGATGACATGAGAGCTTAAGAGGTAAGCTTCTTAAGTTTATATTAATGGTGGACAATTATAATGCAAGTTTATGGTTATGTCGTGAGGTGAGATAATGGAATGTGATACGTGAAGGTACTCGTGTAAATCTAGATCAATGATAATACTAGGGATTGAATAGTTGTCCTATCCACATTAATCCTAAGGTGGAAATATAATTTAAATAAAAAATTTGAATTATAGGGAAAGTCAAGAGAGATAAGGAATTGAAGTTAGGTACTAATGAAACAATCATAGATTTAATATGAATGCTGCTCTTGTATGACAACTTTCAAGTTAGTGATGTACGCCTTGCTATATTTTGCATATATAGCTTTATCTTCCTTTATTCTCAATCTTTCATCTCTTTGTTGATGGATTGAATTTTTTATGGCTCATGCTCTTTTAAAGGGAAAGAAAGTGAGAGAAGGCTTTAGAATTTTAATAACTCACATAAGAGGGATCTTGGAGCTTAGTGGAAAGTGTGGATGGAAGGGAGAAATGGAGCCCCTACTTATAGATTTTCTCCACTGACAAATTATGCAATATTATATAAATCTTCTAGTATGACTAATAATGTGCTAGATCGTCCTAACAACATTATAACATCTACTTTAATTGGGTTAAATGTATAGAATGATAAGTATCCATATTCCGATCTTCAACATTTTTATAATCCCAATAGTTATCCTAAATGGCTAGTTAACTAACCCAACTTATATAGTTAAAAGTTAAATAATACAATATAAAGTTTTTTATAGTTCATTCTAAATGTGTATTGTTTTAATTAATTTCCAAAAAATTGTAAAATTATATGTATATTGTATAGTACAATGTTGATTGTATAGTATGAAATGGTCTTTTTCTATTTTAAATTATTTTTTTATTTTTTTAATAAAAATTCCTAACACATGCAATCATATGATAATAATAATAATAATAATAATTAAAAAAAACATAATAATCACAGATAAACACTAGAATTACAAAAGCATCAAACACATGAATAAGTTCAATATAGTGGTCCATTTGTGATACTAAATAATTCAAGAGGGATTTTGACTTAATTTGGGGTTTTGATGTTTTTATAAAATACTATATTTTTATTAAAGTTGAATGACATTGAGTTTGATTAAATTGGATTTTTCTAAAATTATTGGTGATTTTCCAAAGTTTGCACTTTTTTGAAATTTTTATCTGTGATTATCTAATTAAAGGGATTTTTAGATTTTGATCCAAATCAGTCTCAAACCTCTTGGAATCACCCCCAAAGGTCAAGAATGACCTAAGGGGACGATTCCAATAATTTAGGGATTTTTTAGAATTTTAAATATTTTTAATTAATTAATTGATTAATTAATAATTTTATGTAGAAATTAAATTAAAGTTAAATTAGGGGTGATTTGATGGGGCATTTATTTTTCATTGATTAAGGGTTTAATTAGGGTCAATTAGATTCCTTATGTGAATTTTTTGAATTTAATATGAATTAATTAAGGTTATAGGCCAAATCTAAGAAGGGGTTTTGGGGTTCCTAGTTGGTGGACCAAATGGGCACCAAATTTAGTGAATTTTGGATCATGGGATCACCTAATCTCAAGGTTCAATCCCCTTGTATTTGGGACTAAATGGAGCTCTCCAAGGTTGCTGACCAAACCACCTAAGGTAACCTCTACGTTACCTTCAAAAATTCTTAAGTCACTATCATAGGCTTGGATGGTGATGCAATCAGTGGCTCTAAACTCCTTAAACTACGCATAATTAACATAGAAACACCCAATTGCTAATTCTCAATGGAGAGATCATAGAACCGATTTGAACCTAGTGGTCAAACCATGACCCCTAAGCCTAAATTGGCATAGACATGCCCTTAAACACCTCAAATAGGGGGGGGGGGGGGGGGAGATAAAATTTGGATGTGTCAAGACATGTCTAATTCAATCCCCCTAAATATCAAACCATGGGGATACCAATTAAGCAGACAAATTCAATAATGCCATAAAATTTCAAATTAAAATTGACATTAACATAGAATTAAATAAGGCTTGAGACCCTAGGTATTTGATAGGTCTCCTCAAGACCTTTCCAATGAGCCTAACACATAAATTGGACAAGTGTGTGAGGAGAATTGATTTTCTAAAGTTTCTCTTAATTTCCTAGGGAATTAAATACAGGATTTACACAATCAGCTGTGATTTCCATGTGGATTCCTCCATATTGGCCGGCTAATCATTGGTGGCTAACTGTGTAAAAATGGTGCTTATCATAGCCATCAAATGAGTGATTAGACGGACACAATTAAATGAGGTTTAAAATTATGGGATCTAATCCGAGCTATTGATTGAGATGAATGGCTTGGATTACGTCTTCAACCTCACCTTGTCTTTCAAATTCTTAAAAATTTTTAGCGTGATCCAGATGATCTTGTAGGAGCATCAAATTTTAGAGGAAAGACCTAGAATATACAAAATGCTAATCCAACGATCAAAATCCAATGGGATAATAGTTTATTTCACACATGATCAAGGCTTGCTGACCAAGGGCTCGGGCTAGAGTTTATTCCTCAGAGAAGGCCTCAATGAATGTGCTTCTATATCAATTTGCTTGAGAGGGGGATGACAATTACCTCTCCTTAAGATGTCAAGCCTAGAGGATGACTGAAGGTACAACTTTGAGTAGAGTGCAGAAGGATTCCACCGAAGCTCCCTCTAACTGCTGGCCGAAAAGGGCTAGGATGTTGGAGATTAAGAGGGAAATGCTTAGGCAGCTAGAGGAAATGTTTTTGAAATGCTAGAATTGAATGGGGATGTCTAGGTGAGGGTGAGCTGTTCAAGCTATCCTCATGTCCATAGACGATCGAGATTGATTAAGCTAGCAGTTGGATGGCTACAAACTAGAAGGGGAAACCATGGGGTGGCTTCCTAAGCTCAAAAGGAGTGAATTCAAACCTTGGAGGAGGTTCTATCCTGGGCTCGTAAAAAAGGGGGGGGGGGGGGGGGGGGGGGTGGTGGGGACCCTGGAGTTCATTTTAGTTTTCACCACTCACCGTCGGCCATTGACTGGGTCAGGCTAAGTTAAAAAGGTCGTTGGGGGTTAGATAAACTTGAGGGTGAGCTCAATTAGGCATGTGAGAGCCCAATTCACATGGGTGGCTCAGGTTGACCCAAACATATACAGTTTGGGTTGATTTGGGTTCAACTTGGGTTAAGTTAGGGCCTACGCTTATTGAGGTAGGTAGTTTGGGTCATGGTGAACCCAACCATGGATTGAATTTGCTATGGGGTGGATGAATTCCCCAAAATGGCTCGAGTTGACTAAATTCTGGGCAGGTTTCCATCCATTTGGATTGGACCCTATTCAAGCTAGGTCAAGTGGTTGATCAGGAAGATGAATTGGGTCATGGACCACCCAATGCAAGTGTCAATTGGGTTTAGTCTGGTCTATGGTGGGAAATGGCTCATGTCAAGGTGGTTTTGACTACTTTGGGCTAGCTTAGAGGTTAACCCAAGCCAGCCCAAGGTTGGGATGACTAGGGTTGGTGTGTTGGACCTTGGGCCACCTAATGGAGGTGTTGGTTTGGTTTAATTGGACTTATGTTGAGAAATGGCTCAACCCATTTGAGCACTTTGGGTTATCCTTATTCTTAACCCAAGTTGACCCAAGGGTTGGGTTAACTATGGAAGGTGTACTGGGTAAAGAGTAACCCAATGTCATCGTATTGGGTTAACTATTCATTAGGTTTGAAAATAATCCCAAGGTCAAATTCTACTGAAAGGCATGTTCAGTGGCATAGGTTGTAAATATTTAAAGGTTTTGAAACAAGTGGAAAAAGATTTAGTTTATGGGGTTAAAGACATTAAAATAAGCTCAAATTTGGAGGGTTGACTATAGAGACATGCTTTCTCAATATGCAACTGAAAAAACATGAATCACAGATCATTTGATTGAGTTTTTAGGTGATAGAAAATTCACCCATAAAGGGTTTCAAGACTTTGGCTTTTGGCTTTGAATTTTGAATTGGAAGTCTGAGTTTAAGCTAGATTTTGGGTTTTATTAGTTGAGTCTTGGAATATCCAAATCAATCAAAATTAGATAAATGATTGGGATTGATTGTATAAGATAAAGGTTTGATTGAAGATTGGATTGAACTATGATTATAGGCATAATAGGAGTCTAGTGTGGGAATTAGATTGAAGGCTAGATTGAAATTTAATTGGGGTCTTTGTGATTGACAAGTGAACAACTGTCAACCATAGGATCACCAAGCAGGAGTCTAGAGAAGTCTTAATGACCTCATACAAAAATGAGTTCAAGAATCCACTCCCTAATGATTCTCCTATTTAGGTATTACATTAATTAGTGACTCCTTCAACAGGAATCTAGGTAGAGAAGTCGTTCTCCCTTACTACAGGTGAAGAATCCCCCTTACAAACTCTTCGCACTCAGAGAATATCCTTTTCTAACATGCATGAATCAATGGAGCTGCCATTCCTCCATTTGCCTCTAAGCTAGGCAAAGATGTCGATCCCTCCTTTCACCTCCAAGCTCGGTGGAGATGTTGATCCCTTCTTTCCCTTCCAAGTATGGCAAAGATACAGAATCTCTTGCCTCCTCGACCAGCAGACATCTAGCCCTAAATACTCTCATACCCTAGAGCTTTTCCCTAAGAGCTCCACACACACAACTAGAGGACCTAAGGTGTAGGCCATCCAGAGCAACTATATGAATCCCCTCACACTCTATTGACTCCCTTAAGTCTTTTCTCCCTCTCATAAACTCACGTCCTTTATCCCTTATGAAGTGGAAACTTTACCATCTTTCACAGAAAAGAAAATGTCACATGACTACCTAAAGACTTTCTCCTCAATAAAAGAAAAAGTTTATTAAGATGGCTCTAAAAATCATAAATTTTAATTTAACTACCTCTAATCATACAATATGGAGGTATCCTCTCATCCTGAGGTATCCTCCTATCAACACTATATACTCAATTTGTGTGTAGATCTTTAGTTTTAACTGGGAAAATTCCTCAACTCATTCTTCCTATGAATAATCACAAGGAAGGAGAGGAGGAGGTTGTGCTAGTGCTCCCACTACTGCTCCTTCCTCTAAACACAATGTTGGTACTCTTGTGGATACCCTATGCCAAAATTTGATGTAGTTACTCCAGGGGTTACCCTACACCTCTCAATATAGATAGAGTGGAAATAATTATTAGTAAAGAAGGTGGGCTGGTTATTTGGTCATGTAAGAAAGGTCATGTTGTATTTTGATTTTAAGATACATACAATGATATGTCCTATATCTAAAGTTTGCTTTGTATGGGCTCCACAGTTCCTGATAGAGGTAAGATTATTTATGCATCTAATGATTATATCAACTACATTAAATTGGGTACAATACATAAAGTAGCAAGTGGTTAAGGAAAGTAAGTTAGTTGTGTTCATATGGTCATCAACTTTTGAACTAATAATATTTCGAAGAATGTGTTGGATAAGACGTGCATTTAGAACCATGGTGCTGGATAGGGGTTAATATTGTGGTAAAGGAGAGTTCATAATTATAGTATTGATGGCAATCTAATAATAATCTTGGGATTGAGAAACAAAATGTGGTGATTGGCTAGTGTTTGAAAGGTGAATATATTCATGCAAATCATTCAAAGTGATAGCGATTTGGCTTTGACATACAAAAGACTACATAGTGGTTTGATAGGTAGTAGTTTCAAGATATGAAAAGAACTATAGGAGGAGTTTAGTGTTCTGGAAATGCATGATAAATTACAAACTAAAGGGTGGTGGCAATGAAGAGATCAAGTACATGATATGATAAGAGTTCTTAATTTAGTACTTCAGAGTTAGTAATGGAAGTGCCTCTATATCATTTCTATGCTACCTCATCTTTAAAATCTATAATTCAACCTTTGGTAGATACCTAATTGATCATGCTTACAAGTTATGCAGAGGAGAGTTGGTTAGTGGTGTGAGAAAAACGAAATGAAATCCTCTCTAGCTATAGCTCGAGTTATTCATATAGTATGATTTGGAGTGTTGACCTTGTTATTTCCCAGACCTCGGTCAAAAAATTGATCTAGTCAAATTTGACTAGGCTAGACTCCATGACCCTTCTCAATGGGTTTAGGGAGTCAAGCAAAGTCTCTAGAGCCCAGACCCAGGTCCTGGGTCAACCTGGGATGACCCAAATTGACCCAAGCCACTTCTATTTGATCTCAAATCAATTTTAGATCCTTCTTGGCTCAATTTCTCCCCTCCACTGGACTAAGAGGGTTAGACCAACTCTGTTGAGCTCAGACCTGAGTCATGGGTCAACCTAGTTGATCAGGTCAGCCCAAGTTGACCTAATTAGCCTGTATGGGTCATCTCAACTCTAAATCAAATTTAATCCTTCCCTAGACCAAAACTCTTCATTCCTTGGGTCTTGTTCATTGGTTTGACCAAGTCGAACATGGGCTTGGTTAACCATAGCCCTTAATGGGTCAAATTGACCTATTTAGGTCAATTTAAGACCCATTAATGCATTTAATTCATTCGAAACCCTCTCTAAATCAAAACACGGCCTAAATAGCCTAATTTCGCTCCCAATTGACTGGTGATTCGATCATAGCCATCCACCTTAGGTATAGGGGTTTAAATAGAAGAATTTAGGTTATTTTGTAAATCTTTTCTTGATTTCTCTCGACCTAGACCTCCAGAGGCTATGAGATTTGGTGTGAGAGGTCCCACGACCTTCCCCTACCTCTTTCAACCCAATCATGATGGTTCCGAGCCATCGACGGTGAGATCTCTGGTGAACCAAAGGCAAATGACTTCCAAGGTGTTTTATAATCAAACCACATCATTTGGGATCTTGATTTCTTCTACAAAAAGGAGCGTGGACAGTCTACAAGTGCAACAAGCCAATATACGGGTCAAACCTTCTAAAAACCAAGGTGAAATCCCTAAACCTAGGTTAGGACACTTAGATCTAAATAGCTTTTCAATAAGCACTTTTTAGACCTCACCAAGTATCCCCACGAATTCTCTTTGTTCATAGAACTTATTTTTAAAATTTTATTCGAATTGGTGCCCCGATCGAGAGAACGAGCTCAAAATTGGTTTCTAAGTCTCGGTTTATATAGCCCATTCCTACATAAATCATACACCATTGATCTTCCAATCAATAGTCTTAATCTAGTCGAACCGCGACGGGATGGAGATCGTGTATGCGCTTCATTCATTCGGATCTCCGTCCGACGAGATCGTAGCCGTTGAATCCTGACCGTGGAGGATCAGACGACCATGGGAGATAGCTGACATGGCTAAGTGGAGACCGCCGCCGCAATCATCCTGTGGTGATAGCCATAGACCATGGATCAAATGGATGCCCGCCATGTGGCCACTCAGTTGCCGCCATTATTTTAATTTAATTATTATTTTAAATATATTTTTAAATATATTTTAAATCAGGAAACTTTAAAAAATCATAGAAAATTCATTTTGATTCAAAAATTGCTTGTAATATATCGAATCACTCGTATTTTTATTCACTTTAATTTAAAATTAAAATTATCTTAAAATAATATATATATTTTAAGTTATTATGAAAAATAGTAAAACACCTTTTTTTAAATTATATTATTACTTTATTTTAAATAATAATTGTTATTATATTATCATTATCATTATTTTAATTAAGATTATTCATAATAAATATTATTTTAAACTATTTTGCTTCTATTTTGTTTCTTATTATTATTATTATTATTATTATTATTATTATTATTATTATTATTATTATTATTATTATTATTACTACTACTACTACTACTATTATTATTATTATTAGTCTTATTTTAAAACTAATTTTATATTATTATTATTATTATTATTATTACTTTAAAATTATTATTATTATTATTATTATTATTATTTCATTAAGTTAACATTAAATGTGAGAAACTTTAAACTTTTATTTTATTTTATTTTAATAATTATTTTCAAATATTAATTATTTTAAAATTATTTTTGAAACTCTTTTATTACCTTTAAACTTTAAAAATCCATATCTTTTCCGTTTTAAATCGGATGTCGACGTGCAATACCCCGTTCTATTCAGAAGATTATGCACTTTCATCTAAAATTTTTTTTAGATATCAAACCTTATTTTTATTCTATATTTTATGTATTATTTAATTAGTTAATTATTATTCATTATTTAAATAATTATTATAATAGTTATTTTGAAATTAAAAATTATTTTTAAATCATTTTGAAACCTTATTAGGACAACCAGTGGATCTCCTCTATATGTATTTATTATAAATTGTTTTATTTTTAATTACAATATTTTTCAAAATTTATATATTTATAAGTATTTTAAATTATTTTAAAATTACTTATATTATTAAATCCTAATTTTGGGAGATCCACTCAATAAAATTTTCGACATATATTCTTTATGTGAATAACAATCATGGGGAGTGGATCAATGAATGATTGAGTCCCAATCATTCACTAATCACTTTACTAAGCGCACTTACTTTTCTTTTATCATACTTTGCATGTGTAGGATGCTCGAGCACTTTGTTTAGGCTCTTATAGATCTAAGAATATGACGTGTTTACTGCTTTTGTGTATTCCATGCATTGTTACCTCAAGGATTAGTCTAAAACTTTATTTTGAATCCCTATAACATAGTGACACCCTAAAGACAAAAATTAAGGACCAATCTAGCAAACTTAAAAAAATTTTAGGAGCTAGGATAGATCACTGATTGACATAAAAACTTTAACATTTAAACTTAGTGACATTTTAAATATTACAAAATTTTTTAGGAATTTTTAAGTCTCTTTTCAACCCTTAATTAACCAATCCTAATTTACTTATTAAATAGGGCTTGATACCTTTAGAAAATTCTAATAAATCCATTTCAACTCAAAAAATTCCCTATAATACTTTAAATTGTTCAAAATTTAGTCCTTAACCTTAGATAAATAGGAATCCTTAGGTTGAATTTAATCTGACCCTTAATTCAACTCTAATTGAAAATTACATTTTGCCCTTTTTTAATAATTAAAAATTGTTAAAAATTTCAAAATTTCCCCAAACACTTGGGAACACATTCTTAGGTCATTTATGACCTTTGGGGTTGATTTCAATTAGTTTAGAGCTGATTTGGATCAAGACCATAAAATCAACCATAATTAGGCAGTTTTAATAATTCATTAATTGCAAATTTTTTTGAAAATTCATAACTTTGCATAGGAAACTCCAAACACAGCAAACTCAAAGCCTAACTACTCACCTTAAGGTATGGTATTTACCTAAAATGTTAGAAACCCCAAACCTAGCCTATTTCCCATGTTGACCTTTCGAATCCCCTCATCCTAGTACCTAGGAGGACTCGATACTTGCCAAAATAGGATAATATAATTTGAACTTTAAATATCACTACCTTAAGCATTAATAAGGGATTAACAAACTAAATTAACTAAAATGAGCCCTAATTCACTAATATTTAATTTTTAATTAAAATTTCATTTTCTAACCTTTAATAAATTCCAACCTTAGACAACTTGAACTAATCACCCTACATAGGACCTATCCAAAATAACACAAGCCTTTCACACACATAGAATTGTTTGCTAGGGCACCACTTCTAGACTTAGGCTAGGCCGGTGTTTACTTTTCTACTATTTGCTGGGTTTTTTGAAATTTCATTGCATGTTGTGAAAATTGATGTGTTTGCTTACTTTTACTGCACTGTGTGGATTGATGTGATGAGCGACAGATTACCCATAGTTTAGGGCTGATATTTTTATACTAATGAAGTTTTCTACATGTGGCCATGCTCATGTAGCGCTTAATAAAAGGGGAGTAAATATCATAATTTCTAATAATATTTTGTGCAGGTGCTTCAGAATTTTCTCAGTCCCCTTAAATAAATTAGGGCTAAAATCATAAAATAATAACTGCTACAAATGGACTTCTTAGCCCTCATAATTAAGAGCATGGTCAAGGATGACTATAATGATAACTTTTCATTTTTATATAAACTACTTGGGCTAATTAAAAATGCTTAGGATTTTCATTAGTATAACCTTACAGGATAGTCTAGATTTTTTTTACTGTTTTTCATTAATGTAAATTATTTATAATATTGATGAGAGTTGTGAAAGTGTATTTGAGTTGGAATATTCTTATCTAACTCGAATTCCAAAAGAAAAATATATCCTCAAAGGGGAGAGTCTTCTTTAATTTGAAAGATCAAGTTTGGATGGCTTTTAAATATATAAAAAACAGGTAATACCCCAATTACCTCTTTATTTGGATATTCAAGCCATGACAAATCTAAGGAGTCAAAGGAGGAGAGATCCAAGGAGTCTAAGGAGGAGAGATTCAAGAATAAAAGTCTAAAGAGCTGAAGATCCAATATCCCACTCAAAGTCATTTGCGTTAGTCATAGGCTTAGAAATCTAGGTTATTGACAGTAGTGTCTGACCACTTTACTTTCTCCAAACCCTGGTTTGTAATTAAGGGTAGCTGGCCTATGAATATTAATTAATTAATTTGTTTATTTTGTTGTATTTTATTTGTGATGTGTGCCTCTAGGGTTGCATGCTTTTCATAATTTATTGACAATATTACATGCCACTTTTGTTTTAGTCTGGATTTCGTTAGGCTCTCAAAGGACTAAAAATATTTTTTTACTCATAACTAAAATTTAATATTTAAGGTTTAAATAATTTAGAAACCTAACAAATTAAGGAACTGCCTGAATCATCTGGGGTCACATACATAATGTTGCATTCATCTTTCCTTGTTATAAGACTCCTCCCCGCCCGCAGTTAAAGTCTAGATAATCTGGCATATGAGGATGACGTGCCGGACCTAGGGAGGCCCAGTCTTTTCTAAAAATTATTTTATAACAAGCCTATTTTTAAAATCTCAAGCATGCATGATTTAGACTTTCAACTAGCATGCATTACACTAAAAACTTATAAAATTAAAATTTTAATTGCATTAGCTCTTGGAGCATTTACCCTACATAACTACAAGGTCAATTAGGAAATTCTCTAGACGTCGGCCTTAACTTCCAAAAACTAAACCACCTACCCATCTTTCATAAATGACTATACAACATGATTTTAAATCGATTAGGTGGTTAGCTGGCTCCCCAATCTAGGCTAGGGTAAGTCCAGGTTTTGCATTCATTAGTTAGGATATGGGTGTTAGTGTGTGTAGAATACTAAACCTAATTTAGATTTAGGATTCAAGGCTACTACATTCGGTCTCGTAGTATGCCTAAATAGTGGGTAAGTTCCATATTATTCAGGGACTATAAATCTTACTTATCTACATCACATGGATGATGCCACCTCCATCCTTCTCTCATATATGTGTCGAGTGCTTGATTTATTTTCTCTAGTTTCTTCTCATTATCTTAGTCCCTTCGAATGCTGTTATGAACCCCAAATGTTGACTGAGCCATTTAATCACTTTTTTCCCTTTGAGTAGGACTTCTCAGTCTTCGCCCTTATACCAATCTCATTTTGAAGAGGATAATATATGATCATTAATCGATAGTTTTCTCAAGCTCTGGCCTGAGATATAATAAACCACGGGGGCTTACGCCCATGGGAAACTGAATTTCACATCTACTAAAACCTATCCGAGCTGATGTATTATGTGGGGGAAACTCATGACTGTGATCAGGCCATATATATTATTACCCATCGAGGTGCGTAGGCGAGAGTCGCTATCCTCCATGGTTAAACATATGTAGGGTTTAATCTACCCTTCCATCAGCCCGTTTATGAGGAGTGTGGAGGCCTGTGATCATCTCTATCCCTCGGGGTAGGTGCGGTCATATACCCCTCTACAATCTTTCAAACATAGCGGTGTTCTTTTAGAGGTCCACAGGTTTTTGGCGACTACGGCAGGACTAGTTTATCTCTCCATCTTTGGATCATATATTATCTTTTCTTGTGTGTACTCTGGGATTGGTACTCCTTAGATTATGTCTATCCCACTCTTAGTTAGGGTTCCTTCCTCTTAGCTAGGGTTTCTCCTTACTCTACTTCTTTCAATTTTGTAGGCTATTTCGTCCCTTATCCATCTTTATCAATTCCTTTATGCTTTCTTGATTTCTATTCTAACTAATATTTCAAAATTTCTTTTCTTGGGAGTAGTGCCATGTCTTCATTTGTACATTCCGTTACTTTTAGCTTTGGCTCGGATGCACGGGTGACTCTTCCTAAGTCATTCCTTGCTAGTTCCCTTGTTGGAGGGATCACTTTTGGTTCCTTCACCGGCTTGGCATTCGTCACCCTTGGTGGACCCACCCCTGTTGAGTCTGCTATATTTTCTCTTCCCCAGAGAAGAAGATGTACAACCATGCATCCCTTCGGACATTCAGTTGCTCGGTAGATAGCCCGGGCACCTGCTCATCCCGTTCACATTCCTGCGCAGCCAGTGCACCCTATAGATAGGCGACCAGTGCCTAGACCACTCCATATTCCCCCCGTTTATCCATTGGTTAGGCAACCAGTGCCTACCACACTTTTTGTACAAGTTACTTCAGCCCCTCAGTGCCAACAACCTGCTATTATTACCACTGTTGTTTTGGCAGAGGTTCCTCGAGTTCGGGTTCCCCCTCCCATAACCACTAGGAAGAGGGATGCCCAGACCAAAGCTCCTTCACCTTCTTCTTATCGGGTTTTATTTTTTTCTTAGCTCTCTCACTCTGAGACTGCCGGGCAGACCCTGACCCTTTCTATTGTTCTTGTTCCCCTGCCACCCAGGCAGTAGGTTAAGATATTCCATCCACCTCTACATCTGAGAAGGGCCAGGAGGAATAGAAATATGAGACTTAGTTTAGCTACATATGAAGCAGATAGGCAGTAGATAGCAGAGGTAGTAGCTCACCAAGAGCTCATTCAGAGGACAGTGGTTCCCAGGCAGCAGAGAACACGACTAGCTATAGTCACACCTACTCTTGAGATAGTAGTTGCACCTGAGATAGAGGCAATCCAGGGAGGGCACTTCTCTCCACTAACAGACAGTGGGGATGAGGAGGATGTTTCCCATATTACGGTGGCCCCTCCTGTCACCACTACTCTTCCGCGGGCTAGGGTCCCTAGGGATGCTGGTATTTGAGCCCTCTCTTAGAGAATTCAGAGCATCGTCCGCTTAGCACATGGTAGAGGGCCTGTTAGTTGAGAGAGGTTACTCTAATAGATTTCTTAGGCTACTCTTGAGTTACATAGATAGACTGCAAGAAAGAGGTATAGGTGGCAGAGAGGATAACTACCTCGGTAGTTAGTTGATATAGCTCTAGTTGTTAGACCGTTAGTAGTTACTCCTGCTGTTGGACGACGCCCACATCGCCACAGATAGAGACAACAGCGAGAGCTTGCTTAGGCCTATATTAGTTTAGTTTTAGTAGCCCCTCAGCATCCCGTTACCCATACGGAGCCCCGCCGTAGTAGGTGGGTTTGGAGACGTCGATAGGCAGTTCAACCAATTAAGACAGTACAATTATAAGATATAGTTTAGCCAGTAGATACAATAAATCAGATGGATGTAGTAGTTTATTTCAAATCTGAGTTGGTCCCGAGGACTTGTGATGTGGAGGCAGTAGCTCCCCCTGATAGATCACCAGACCGAGTTGAGACATCTTTAGCTTCCTACCCCCATAGGATTACTTCTCCTATAAGTCCCTATATAGAGGCACTCTACTAGGGATTTTTAGAGGATGACTCACTCTGGGATGAGTCAGATGAGGACATATTAGTATACCAGGTCTGTGAGATTACACATTGGGGTCACTCGAACGAGCAAAGAAAGCCTGAAGATCAGGATGAGCAGGAAGACCCCGAGGCAGGAGGATCTCCGAGATCAGTAGCTAAGGATGCCATAATCTTGCACTTACAAGCTCATATGGCTGAGATGACTAAGATAACGATAACTGCCCCGTTGACAGTTTTGGGGGCTACACCCCAGAAGAAGGACGCAGGTACCCCTACCACTTCTAGAGATGAGCCAGTGGTATCGCTAGTAGTACTAGACTTTATGAGAGTGGATAGAGTCGAGATGGAAGTTCCTACATCACCTACAATAGTCTAGAGTTAGCTAGCACAGTTATCAGCTGGTCAATATGATGATTGCAGTAGTTAGTAGAATATCCCTTAGTTCTAGGTGGAGTGGCCGTTTGCACTCTCTTGCAAGATAAGAGGTATAATTAGATAGGCTGTATAGAGTTCAGAGGCAGTTGAGAGGAGGCCTCCTCAGGTCAAATCGATAGTTGCCACTTCAATTTCATTGCCAGCACCTATTTCTTTCTTTCTTTCTTCTGTTGTAGTGCCAGATGATCATATTTCTTTTTCTACTTTTATATGTAATAAGAAATGTATGAAAAAGAAAAATATTATAACTTCAAAGGGGAAGATGAGATCTTTTGCATTGCTTATGCTAAAATATTTTGTTCTCCTTTCTATTAATGATTGTTCAATAATAAAAATGATGGTTTTGAGTTATTTTTGCTCTCTGGCTTCTTCTAGTTTAACTATAATCTCCCTATCTCATCCCTTGTGTGGAGTGATTTCTTTTTGAACTATAATCTATTTCAAATTGAAATTAGATTTAGAAGTGAAAATTTTCTTCATTATCTTGTAATTCTCCATCTCATAAATAACTTTAGCATGCTGATGAATGTATTTCATAATTTTCTCAATCAAACTATTCATTCTTATCAAAGGATCAGATCTGTTTTGTAGATCCTTCTTCCTTGCATGAGAGAAGTGAGTTTTTTTCTCTCGTATCTAGAAGATGATCTTACAACTGAGAAAAAGTTTTCTTTTAGAAGTTTGGAAAGGAAGCCAGTTACAAAAGTGAAAAGATGCGCAAAGTGCGCCAAAAATGAAAGATGCACAAAGTGTATGAAATAATTGAAAATTGTACAAAGTGTACTAAAGTTAGGAAAGTGGCACAAAATGTGCCCAAAATTTATATGTAAATGACTTCTCTTTCTAGTAAATCTCTAAATCTCAGAAGATCCATATATCCTTTTGATACTTGAGTTTGTAAATTATGACTTTGGATTCATCATTATGCAATGATATCCTATCAGATACAGAAATAAATCTTCATACAAGAAAATTGAGAAAATTTAATTTATTTTTCTAATTTAAATATCTTTTTGAATTAGATTTAAATTCAAGAAAAAAATACTCATATAAGAGAGATAGCACGCTCTAGTTGGTATAGAGCTCGAGCTGAGTTAGAAAATTTAAACTGTTGCTCTTTCTGAGGATTGGATAAAGTTAATATAATAAACTCTTTTGGAGTATTTTCCCATTAGTCATTTTTGACAGGGTCCATATAATCAAAATATCCGTTATAGGTTTTAGCTTTCCTAGTTTCACTTGCCACCTCAAGTGTGGTATTGGATATCAAAACCAATGATTTAAGTCCATTTTCGAGAGATGATATTGGTCCACACCCACCTACATTAGTCAGATAGGGTGATGGTGATCCACTATTCATATATGAATTTCTTTCTTCTATCAGTCCTGCTCTGATAGTTATAGCCCCTGGTCCATTCATTTGAGTTGAATGTGATCGGGGATGTCAAAGTCATTAGTTTAGACTGTTTGAAGATGGGATACTGAGTCCATACCATCCTTTGTTAACCAGGAGTGGTAGTGTTCATCCTCTATCCTGACTTTGATTATATTTGGATATCAAACTTACTATGGTTGTGCTCCCCAATTCATTCATATGAGTTGAATGTAGTTTGGGTTATCAAAATTGATTGTTCACTTCCTTACAAGATCCTGTGTAATTTTCCTTCTCCCTAGTTTTTTTCATGTGGCAGGTATGGCCTGGGTTTTCAAAGCCAACCATAATTCCCTCCATTTGTATTCCAATCATTAGAGGATATGGTAAATGTCCCCTCTACTATGAGTTATCTTTGACAGTATGGGATAATCTAAATCTATGATTATGAACACATAAAAAAAAAACACATATGATAAAAAAAGAGGGAAGCTCTTAGTAGAGCAAAATTGGTTTCCCTTATCACATGAGGAACCTGGAAACACTCTTTGAGAGCACAAATTCCCCAACGTTCTTCTTTCCTCTCCATTGAAGCACCTGGATGTTTTCTTCAAGGATGAATGTATACCTATTTGGTTATGAGCTTTTGTAATTTTAAGTGTCTTTGTCAGTGATGTGATATATCATATCTTGGATGTCAACATTACTGCCTTGTGGGTTTGGATTTTTCTGACAAAAGATCAACCCTCTTTTCCACTCTTTTGGCAACCCACTCTCCCATTCATACATTGCTCTAAGCTGCTAGAGTCCTCCTATGGATGTGCTAGGGTTGCTTTCACTCCTCACAGGGTCCTACCCAGTTAGGGTAGGAGTTACCATTATGACCTTTTGAGTGATCATTGATCTTACTCATGATTACTATACTCGATGGCAGATGTGTTCCCTTATCAACTCGAGGTGTTTCCTTAGTTGTGATGTGGTACATCTTGTCTCAAATATTAGCATCACATCCTTAAGAGCTTTAATTTTCTAGCAAAATATTGACTCCTTAGTTTCTCTATCGACCTACTGCACCATTCGTACCTTACTCTTAACTGTTCAAGTAGTCCTATGAATGTAGTAGTATTGCTTCTACTCCTCACAGGGTCCTAACTGGTTAGGATAGGTGTTACCACTGTGACCCTCTGATGTTTATCAATCTATTCATAATTACTGTCCTCAGGTAGTGAGTGTGCCCCCTTACTACCTAGAGTTGTTTTCCTAGTAGTGATTTAGTATATCTTATCTTAGAGGTTAGCATTACTGCTTTGAGAACATTGATTTTCCAGCAAAAAATCAATTTTCTTACTCCTTTTCATGACATATCCTACCATTCATACACTAGGCTCAGTCGCCATAATAGTCTTATGAATGTGTTGAGGTCACTCCCACTTTCACTCCTTACAAGGTCCTACCTGATTATGGTAGTTGTTACCACTGTGACCCTCTGATGTCTACTATTCATAGTTATTACCCTGGATGGTGAGTGTGTCCCTTCGCTACTAAGAGTTACTTCCCTAGTTGTGATGTGGTACATCCTTGTTCTGGATGTTAGCATTATCACTTTGAGATCTTTTGATTTTCCTTGCAGAAGGGCATGTCCCTTCCTTCCTTTAGTGATCTATTATAGGTAACTTTCTCTTCCCACAGGGTCCCACTAGTTTGTATGGGTTTTACCACTGTGAGTTTTAGATCCTATTCAGGATTGTTGTCACCCGTGGCGAGTGTGCTTCTTATTACTTTAGCCTTTTTTCTTCTAGTAGGTGATTTGTGGCGTCAGGCCTCAGATGATGCCATCACCTCCTTCTTGAGTTTTGATTTTTTTTTTTTAAAGAAAATCAGATCTTCAGTTTCTTCTACCACTTGTGTTCCCATTGAGACCTAACTCCTAGCTACTGGAGTGGTCTTTTGGATGTGTTGATTTTTGTCTCTACTATAGTGCTTTTATGGCTTTATTTAAATTATATTTTAACTATGAATTAAAGTATGCTTTTGGAAAAAGGTTGGCCATCTAAATTTATACTCACACTATTATTTATATAATGTTTTAAGTAAGGGTAATAGAACTGTGGAGTAGACTTTGTTTGATAGAAAATAAGAATTCTAGTTTTGAAAGGTATTTATGATTTTTAGTTAAAATTATATTTTAATTTTGCTGGAAGTATTGTAATATAGGATATTGTAGTTTAATTATTTTAGAAATAAATTTCTAGTTATTGCACTCTGAAAATCTATTCTATATTATTTTGAATGATTAGATAGCTCTATTAAATGATAAATTATATGAGAATAAGCAAATATATTGAAAAGGTAGGTTTAAATCCCTTCACTAGGTTTTGGTGGATGTCAGTGGTATCGAATCATCATTTAGGAGGAATTTAATAAGTATCAAAGCTGTAAGAAATTATTTGTAAGATTAAGGTAGGAATATTGAGTTGTTAACATTATATGTTGTATATTTAATTAAAATTTAATGAATCTATTATTGAATTCCTTTTATTTTGAGTACTTAGATGTGTTTATTTGAATGGACCCTCAAGATCTTGAGGTAGCTAATTGATAAAGTTCTAGAGCTGCTACAATTCATAGCACGGTAGAAGAAGTAGCATTAGATTCAATGATTTAGATGTCAGGCTAGTAGCAATGTTAATTAGAGAATCCCAATGTAGTGTAAAGGGAGATGAGGAAATCCATCATTTATAGTTATTTTTGAAAATGAAACCTCCTAATTTTCAAGGAGTATTATATTTTCTAACTATAGAATATTTGTTATTAAGACTACAAAAATCATTTGATTGCATGCAATTTCCTAAAGGTAGGAAGGTTCTCTTAGCGGTGCTTCTACTGCATGGATAAGTTGAGCATTGGTGTGTATGTCAACAGAGGTAGAAATTTTTAGGGTAAAGTGAATGTTGAGATTTTATTAGAAGTGATCATAGAGACCTTTAGAGACTAGTTTATTCCTCCATTTGTATGGTAATAGATATAGGAGCAATTCTTGAGGCTTATTTATGGGAATAAATTAGTGATATAGTATGAAATGGATTTCATAGCCTTAGCTTGATAAGCCCTTAGTTGGTTAGAATGATAAATGAGAAATGATTCCATTTTTTTAGAGGATATAGGGATAGTCTAAAGCATATACTGGTTCCATTTCATATTCGAAACTTTTTTTAGTTCAGTGTGAGCTAAATTAGCATAGAATGTCTTGATGACTACACACATGCGAACATGAGGAGATTTGGAGGAGAGCCCTCCAAGAGTGGAGTGAATGGGAAGAAGCCCAAGTTTAGTGGTGGTGGATAGTCTGAGAAGGAGAGTCCTACAATTTTTATAAGTGCATGTGGATCTATATATGTCTCCACAATCCCATTATGTGGTATTATGGTAGAAGAAACTCTGGTAGATGTTATAAATATACAACTCAGTGTTTTGGCTATGGCCAATTTGGTCACAAGATAGCTAGTGTCCTTAAAATGCATGAGAGGGTAGGATCGAAGTTGGAGGCAGTCAAAGGCAGTCGTTAGTAATAGCTTTATCTGGAGCTGCAAATGAGAGGCCAATAACATGTAGTGGGAGCAAATTTAGTGGAGGCTATAAAGACTGCAGAGAGTATGTAGCCATAGGTAGTGCCTCTACAATTCAGCCCAAAGTATATTGTTTAACTTTGTAGAAAGAAAATGAAGGTCTAGTTGTGGTAACAGGTATGACCTATGTTTTTGAGTAGCGTTGTAGCATTCTTTTTATTTTGATGCTAGTTATTTTGTATTTCTAAGTATATTATGGATGATTTCACTTTCCCTCTTGTTCCATTATGTCTTAAGTTATATGTTATGTTATAGATGGTAGATTTGGTGTTTGTAAATCAAGTATGTATGTGTGAGGTTGATTTTTTGAGTAGGAAATTTGTGTTAACACTAATTATTTTACCATTAAAAGAATTTGAAATCATAGTTGTAATGGATTGACTGAGTAAATATCAGACTCTGGTTGATTGAAGTATGAAGTGGGTGAGTTTTTGCGGGAATGGGGAAGTGTTCTATTTTTTGGGCATTCAATGTATTTTGGAGATTTTTGTACTCAGAGTTGATAAAGCTTGGAGAAGAAGGGACTCTATATTCTTAACTTATGTATGAGACTTATGTAAGCCAGTTGAAGATGTTTATAGTGTTCCATTGTTAAAGGATTTCCCCAATGTTTTTTCAAAAATAGTTATTAGGGTTACCTCTTGAGAGAGATAGAGTTCTATATGTAAGTGGTGCTAGGTACAACTCTAACAAGGAAGACTCATAGAATGGCACAGAGAGAATGGTAAGAATTAAAAATTCAATTACAAGAGTTACTAGATAAATGAAATATTAGGCCAAGAGGATCATCATGGGGAGTAACAATATTATTTTTTAAGAAGGATGGATCTCTAAGAATATGTGTATTGTGTATCAAGAGCTAAATAAGGTGACAAAGAAGAATAAATATCTACTACCCAAATAGATGATCTATATGATTAGTTTAAAGGTGATGTTATGTTCTCTAAGATTGATTTAAGATCAAGTTATCGTTAGTTAAGGGTTAAGAATGAAGATGTTTTAAAGATGACATTCAATACCTAGTATGGGCAATATGTGTTTCTCGTGATGTCATTCAGTGTGATTAATGCACCATATGAATTTAAAGATTTGATGTATAGGATGCTCAAGGAGATCTGGACTAGTATAATATTATGTTCATTGAAGATATTTTGGTGTACTTGAAGTCTGATGAGGAGCATCAAGTTTATCTTAGGTTGACTTTAGAGATATTGCGGCAACATAGATTATATGCTAAGTATTTAAAATATAAGTTCTAGTAGATTTATTTTGCTTTTTTAGGGCATGTGGTGAGCAATGAAGGAATTACTCTAGACCAACTAAAGGTTTAGGTTATGGTAGATTGGTTGAGGCTGACTTTTGTGTCTGAGGTTAATAGTTTTATAGTTTTAGTAGGAAGTTATAAAATGTTTGTCTATGGTTTTCCTCAGATCTTCATTCCTCTGACATTATAAATCAGAAGGCCATGCCATTTGATTAGACCCCAGAACGTGAAGAAAATTTCTTGAGATTGAATGAACACTTGGTTTCATACCCTGTATTTATTATTCCATTTGGTACAAAAGGGATTCAAGTATATAGTGATGCTTCTTGGAAAGGATTAGGATGTTTGCTTTAGTAGAATGGAAGAGTGGTGGCTTATACTTCTAAGAAGTTGAAGCAACATGAAAAAATTATTTGACTCATGATTTGGAGTTAGTAGTAATTATATTTGCATTAAAGATTTGGAGACATAATTTGTAAAATATTTGATACTAGATTTATATTGATCATAAGAGTCTGACGTATATCTTTACTCAAAAGGAGTTAAATCTAAGGCAAAAGAGATGGTTGGAGTTGATCGAGGTTTCTGATTTGAATATTATTTATCAGCCATGTAAAGCAAACGTGGTTGATGATGCACTAAGTAGTATGTAAGTAAGCGTGGTAGCTTTCTTGATTACATTTGAGCTGGCTTTGATTAGAGAAATGAAGAGGCTAAAACTAGAAGTGGTTTCTTCATCATATATGTCAGTTTAGAGTCATTTCTCAGATGATAGTCCAACCTCATTAAAAGATAGAATTAAGGAAGCTTAGAAAGTGGATGGAGAATATATGAAGTTAATAGATCATATTTAGTCCAAGAAGAGGTCTACGTTTTAGGTAGATGAGCAGGGTATACTTTTTTGTGCTAAGATGTTGCAGGTTCCAATTGGTGGTGATCTGAGAAGAGAAATTATGCATAAAGCCCATTATTATGAATATACTTTTCTTCTACGCAAAAAAAAAAAAAAGATGTACCATGATCTAAAATGTATGTTTTGGTGGATTAGATTGTAATGGGAAATAGTGATTTTTTTTTTCTCCAAATGCAAAGCTTAGAAAATTGTGAAAGTTGAATATTATACACCCAGTAGATTATTGCAACTATTACCTATTCTTGAATGGAAGTGGGAAGAAAGTACTATTGATTTTACTATGAATTTTCCTAGATCTAGGCAAGGCCTTGATGTAATATGGATTATTGTGGATAAGATTGAGAAAATCTGTTCATTTTTTACTAATGAGGCAGAATAACTTTGTAGATAGGTTGGCTCAACTATATTTGAAAGAAATTATCAGGATGCATGTAATTCCTAATATAAAATTCATCTTGACAGATAAAATTCACATTCACCTATCATTTTAAAAAGGAAACTAACCAAGGACAAAATTTAGTCCATGTTAAGAGATTTTTCACCATTTTAACAAACTAATATAGGGTTCATTTTAATGTGGGTTCATGGGATCCTATAGTCAAAAGCCGTTATGGGTAATTAATCTTGAAAGAAAAAACTTTTAATTAAAGAAGAGATTAAACTATTTTTGAAAGTTCGTTAGGGATGTTAAGCCCTTGAGAACTAGCCTGAGGCTAACTAAGAGGGGAGGGGGGTGAATTTGTATTTTAAAAACTCTTTCTTAGATCAAATCATAATAAGCACAAACCAAAATCACCACATAAAAATAAGTGTGGAAACTTAAAATGCGAAAACAGTAAAAAGAGCACAAGGGTTTATAGTAGTTTGATCAACTTGACCTACGTCTACTCCCTGGAGGCGCCCTCCAGGTATTGCACTAAGTAAGTGTCTCTCCTTTAGCTCCCATAGCTAGGCGGAGAAGCCTTTACACCCAACTCCTTTTCACCAACCCTGGAGCGGAAGAGAACTGACTCCTTTTGCTACCTCCTGAAGCGGGCAGAGAACCGACTCCTTTTGCTTACTCCTGAAGTGGGCAGAGAACCCGGACCTTTTACTGAAGTAGACCTCCCAAGAACCTCCTAATAATGAAGGACGAAGACCGGAGAAGATGACTTAGAACCTTGCTTGGAGTAACCCTTGTGAACCCTCTCAAAAACTCCCCCTCACAAGTTCCTCTCTCTCTCTCTCTCTCTCTCTCTCTCTCTCTCTCTCTCTCTCTCTCTCTCTCTCTCTCTCCCTCCCTCCCTCCCTCTCCCAAGGCTCTCTTAGGTCAATACAGCAACACTCAAGGTCTCATACATGAGAAAAATCAGATCCATTAAATAGAATTCCAAGAACCGATATTATAGTCCAGGACGATATGGATATCGTCCTAGTCGATCAGTACAAATCGTGGACTATCGTACTAAAAATTGCCCTGAATTGGGGTCTGGACGATTCAAAATTAGCTTGATCGTCCAAGATGATCTCACGATCATCCCGGACGATTAGTTCAAATCAGAGGTAAATCGTCTAGAACATTGCCATGAATATGATCTGGCCAATTTGATCATCCAGAAGCAACTAAGTTTTTTTATTGATTATCCCAGATGATATTTAGATCTTCCCAGACGATGTGATCGTATCAATCATCCTTAATTGCTTTCATTAATTGTCTGATCAATTTAGGCATAATTGTATCAAATCATTCAGGACGATACACGATCGTCCTGGCCGATATCCAAAAATAAAGAATGCCTAAATAGATCATGTCGGTGAATTCTTTCTATTTTGAGCATATCGTCCAGGCCGATACATGTATCATCTAGGTCGATATCCTAATGATGGAAGCCTTAACTTGGAGTCCTGATTAGGGTTTCTATTTTAAACCCGATCGTCCAGAACGATATAAATATCGTCCGAGACGATATGAGTAAAAATAGAAATTCTAAATCAGTAAGAAAAGAATCACTCAAGTGTGTGTGTGTAGGGTTACTTAGCATCAGACACTTCCAAGATTACAATTGACTCAAGAAAGGGAAAAGAAAAGTTACTAACTGACGCAACCCTAATTTACCCAATCTTGAGCTGGTTCCGTTTGTCGTCTGATCTCTTCCCTGAAATGTCAGTAGAAAAAGGCAGTCGTATTGTGTGCTATCATCAAAACCATAATTCATCAAACCAAATCAGCAACAAATTTTAGGTTTAAAATTTAACTGATTTGATTTAAAGATTTGAAGATTTCAATCAAACATTTTGAAAATATTTTAGAATTTATAAAACTTATTTGCAGGTCAGGATAGTCATCCCGGAAGTAAGTTTGAGGGGTGCAAATTCATGTAAGGCTAGGTAAAGGTGTTCATGCATATAATATTGCTATCATATCATCTTAAACTAGCATACATATTCCTACCAAGTTTGGAATATGTACATCAAAATAAACCTATCAATAAGCTACTTTCTAATGCAAATCTACCAATCATATAATGCAATGCTAGTAACATGAACCAGTGTATGAAAGAACATTATATATATATATATATATATATATATATATATATATATATATATATATATATATATATATATATATATATATACTTTTATTCATTTATTTTAAATAGAAAGATAACCTATGGTCTGCTAAAAATTAAGGTGGGAAAGCTCTACCACCACAGGCTTGTTTTTCTACTCTTATGAACATAGGTTAAATATATTATTTTATTATCTTCTAGCTCTGTGTCTCCTATAGGATTCTAAAAGGCAATGCTTCTTGAAGGAAGAGAAAGCATTAACTTTTGGAGACTTATATGTGTAATAAATGCCTTAATATTTTCCAACTCTTTGTACAAGTTGATCTAGATACATTCTAGACACTTTACATTTGAGATTTGACTTTTAAATTTATATTGAAAACCTAAGTATATTCTAAAGACTCGGTACTATAAGTAAAAAATATAAGAAAGAAAAAAAGCATAATGCAATTCTACATGCAGCTACTAAACATAGTGTATTATGAAGGTAAAAGTATGTAAACATATTTGATTATGTAGAATACTTAAAGTAAGTAAACATACATAAGATTTCCTCCCATAGAGGCATTTATAAGCACCAGCCTTAATTAAGCTAAAGTTAGTTGTCCTAGCAAACCATCTATAGTGTGCAAAGAAGGTTATGTCGATTTAATTAATTTTAAGGGATTTTATTATATGAGTTGTTTTTTATTTGAAGTTGATTATTTATTAGAGGTAAAAAGGTGTTTTTAATTTGTGTTCAAGTTTTAATGATTTAGTATTTATTTATCAGATTTTAAAGTGTTTGAGCTTAATTATTTAATTTTAAAGAACCATGTAAGCTAATGACACCAGAATGCATAAGCCACTAACCTATTAATCCTAAGGCTCATAATGTAATGCAATCATTCCCTCATATAGGATAAAGTGACTTCTTTGATTCCTTCAAGTTTATTTTAATGTTTTGATTAATGAATTCATAAGATAGTAATTATAAAGAATATATTAATTGAAATACCTCAAATCGTTTTGAAGCACTCAACCCCACATCCTAAGCCATATAAATGAAATGCATGTATGTTTTCCAAGAAGAATCAAGCATATGTATAAAAGCCTTGTATGAATTTAAAGCATTTGTGTCCTCCAATGGAATCAAGCACAATGCATAGAGGGCTTCTTAATTTAGTTTAAGTATTTATTAAGTGACTTAATGTATTAGCTTTAAGTCTAAATAATTTATTTTAGTTAACTTGATTTTAAGTGAGGTAATTGATTAATTTGATTTGGTTTTAATATTTTAAATTTGATTTAAAGTTTTTTTAATTTTATTTATTTTAATTAATATATTTAATTTAATTAATCTTTTAATTATTTTTTTAATTCTTTCCTAATAGAAGGAACTTGTATTGGGTATTGATTTATTAAATCATCTTGCATGTTCACATAATTGATACCATTGGTTAGGAATAACCTATGGATAAATCCCTAAAAATTTTGAATTAATTGAAATAATATTTAATTTATATTAATTATTATTAATTAAATATAAATTTTAAATTTATTTAATTTTAATTAAAATTGTTGATTGGTTTTAATTTATGTTGATTATATTATTGATTTAGAGTCATTTGAAAATAAATTGTATTTTTCTTATTTTTTATTTAATTTATTATGAATTTTAGAAATTTTAGGCCCAAAATAAGGGATGATTTTAGGTTTAGTTATTTAACTAACCTAATGAACTCTAATTAATCTGAAATTAATTCTTATGGTTTGTAATGTTACTAAGTATGCTAGGTTTGAGTTTCATCCATATTTGATTGCAAGTGAATTTCCTAGAATTTTAATGCATTTGTTAGACCATACCCAATGTTATTTTCCCTTGGTCCCACTAGTGTTCAATTGGACATGCAATTTATTGTGTCTAACCGTTGCATGAATGTAAAAACACCACAAAAAGTTAGTGACCTAATTCTACATGCACTGAGATAATTAATCTTCCAAAGTTCTAGGTGAAGTAATGACTGATGACTTTAAAAAATCAATTATAAACTCAGGGGTTTCAACAAACCCAAGGAAAATTAGTGATACAGGGAACATCCCCTAGTTTACCCTATCCAAATTGAGCCCAAGATGAAGCATGGTTGAAGACTAATTAATAAAAAATAGCGGGGTTTCAAGTGTAAATTACTCTCCAAACATTTATCAAATTTCACTTTCTTTTTAAAATATGGAGGACATCCCTTTAGTTCCACAAAGCTCAAGATTATGAAATTTTATTTAGAAATGAATTTTTTATATATTTTTGAAGCTTTTGGAAATTTTGGTAATTTAAAATGCATTTAATTAATCATTGGCTACAATGGTGCAATGACTAGGTGGCATGGAAGTGGTCAAATGTGATACATGGATTGGTCAGTCTGATTTTATAGTTAACACACACAGTGCACATGGGTTGGCTCCCATTGTTTAGAGTCTACTCACTTAAGTGAATCAATAATATATCACATCCATTGAAAGCATGTGATTTGAGATCAATAGCTGTGATTTAGTTGGACAGGCTGAGATCTGTCTCGGTGGTGGAATTAGTTGGATTGAATGATTCACCTGGCATGAAATGGATGGTCCATATTTTATCTTCCTCCTAAGAACATGTTTTATTGAAGAATTCGTTTTGCTTATTATGGATTATTTAGTGAACCAAACTTCATGAAATTTTTAGGGATTCTTTATAACCATATGATGCTCTTATATATGAAATTTGAGGGCTTCATATTACATATTTAAATTTTTTTTTTTAACCCTAGTTCAAAGCTTGATCTTGGGCTTTTTCTCTTCCTTATCTCCTTGTGAAGGACTTCTATAAATTGTCCAAAGTTGGAGGATGTATGGTTTGGATGTTTAAAAATCTTAAAGGATAAAGCTATATATAATAATTAGATCTCCTCACTAACAAGATTTCAAGGCTTGGAAATTTGGGGAAGTGAAGAGGGATTCTCCAAAAGTGAAATGGAAGTAATGGGAGCTTTAAGGTGTCATTGGATAAGTAATATTTCTTGAATGAGGGTTTTTGGAAGTTTGCCCTATTCCAAGTCAGGGAGACTAGATGGATCATAATCTTCCTTGGATGATTTTCAAGTGTCCAAGGTGGTTAGGGGAGAATGATTTTTTACATTCTGTGTATGGGGGGACCACTTGGGTTAACTTGGGCTAAACCACGAGTCTGAATATAGTTAGAGCATGCTTAGGAAGGTTCTAAAGTAGGATCCAATAATCCAAACATGTTGGTTATGGCTAGACGAGTACGTTGACATGGGTTTGACTAGATTTGACCATTTAGGCATTTTTAATAGATTTGACTAGTTTAACTTATCAAAATCTATCAAGCCACCTATAATAGACTATGATGAGTCTCTAGGGGTTGTTTGGGTTGACTGCATGAGGTTTGGAGTTTGAATTTGGAAATTGATTTTGAATAGGTTTTGATGATTTTGTCTAAGTTGACAAAGTCAATTTTGTCGAAGGAGGACTCCCACAATCTTAAATCATCAAAAGAATTAGGTTGTTTGGATTTGAGGGTTTGATGGATTTGATTTCTTGTAATTGATGTTTGACCTAACTAGTCAGGTTTGACCAATTTTTAGTGGACTTAAACAAGTTAACTGCTGATTTGGTAAAGTTCACATGTGAATTAGAGTTTGAAATAGTTTAATCAAGGGCTTTGATCAATTTGGCTAGGTTGGGTTACCTCAACTGGATCAAATGGGTCAAGTATTGGGTTAGGGAGCAAGTATTTATGAGTTTAATGTGTGAAGCTCCAAATGGTAATGTTTGAATAATGATTGACTCAAGGAGTCATTGTAATGTAGAGAGCATATTGATTGTAGTTTAGGGTTTGAATGTTTAGATGACCTTAGAAAGAAATAAGATCAACATGGTTTAACAAATTGGAAAGGTTCCTTGTAGATTAATTTTGCTATATCACATGTCTTCTTTCATAATGTAACTCTCGTATTTGTGCTAAGGAAATAGGTTTCTTATATAAAGCAACGTGTTTCTGAAGCATAAGTGGAGTTATAGCCCAGTCCAACCTATAGGGAAGAACTTGAGCATATTTTAACCTTTTATGTTAGGTAATTTAGAAATAAGAAAATATTGATTGTTAAATTCTAGTGAAAGCACAAGATAAATACAAAAGCAGCCTAGGAGAAAGAAGATAAGATGAGCCATTTATATCCAGAATTATTTTGATTAAAATGTCAAGGATTATATTTTTCTTTAAGTAAGGGAGGATGTCAAATCTATCAACTAAAATCATGATAGATAACTTCTAATTACTATAATTTTCAATGAATTAGTTGATGGGAGTTTTATTGTTCTGAATAACATAGAGGGAAACCAAGAAATTGGGTTGATAAAATGAAATCCAAAATTTTGAATTTTTTCCCTCTATAAGAACCATGGTGCTGGGATTAGTGTGGCACTGATATAGTACTCTTTAAAAAAATGTGAAGACAATTTAGTTTTGAGAGTGTGTTATAGCACTAGGTACAACTACCAAGGTACTGGGCATAAGATTCATGAGATTTTGGGAGAATCTGGAAGATTCTCTATGAGAATAGTGGTTCCAAGGTTTTTGGCACTATGGACTTGAGCCGAATTAGTTCTAATATCCAAATCCATTTGCCAACCCATTTTTTACTTCAACTTTTTGGGGAAGAAAGTTAGGTAAGGGGAAGGAGAGAGAAGTAGAGAAGAGAGTTTTAGAGTCAAAAGATGGAAATCTTCCATCCAGCTAGTTAGGAAAGCTGTTGGGCTTGAGATAGGAAAGCCATACCATATTCCTAATTTCAATTCCAAAGCTTATATCAAAATGTTTTTTAAAAAATGTTACCTGAGTTCTGAAAAGTTTTTACCATGTAACTTTAATTATGTTATTATATTCTCCATCATGGAAAATTTATCTATAAGAAAGATAAATTTCACTGATTTGTTTGCTCAATATAATTTTCTAACTATTCTAGAGATGGTGGCATTTCTAAACCACAATACAGTTGATAAAAGATGTTAATTTAGCATTTTATACAATTTCTATAAAATTGGTTGATTTATGAAAACTTTGTATAGGCACCCAAATTGTGGGGGTTTTATAGTAAATGGTCTTTAGTCTTAACTTTCTTTATATCCTTCAATTACTTATGGAATTTTCATTATCATGCATTTCATGGAATTTAGAGCTCTATTATGAACAATAAATATACAGTTAAATTCACTATTTGGGTCCAAGGTTGATATTTTTGTTTTAGATTACTCTACTCTTTCTTGGCTCTAAATTGGATTTATATTGGAACTTTATTCTTGCTCTACTTTACACCTATCTTAAGTAGGTGGGATTTAGAATTTGGAGTTATAAGGGGCATAGATCATGTTCATCCCTTCATCTACTTTCATATGTACGCAAGTATACCATAAAACTGTAAGTTTGACACTGATTTTATAGTATTATTTAAATTATATTCTAACTATAAGTTAAACTTTATTATGGGAAAAAGTTTGGCCTACTAAATTTTACATTCATCCCATTATTTAAAACATTTAAAAAAATGGTAAGTGTACTACGAAGTAGATTGAGTCTAATAGATAATAGTAAGTCTAGTTTTGAAAGGTATTTATGATTTTATAATTCATATTATATTTTAATTTTATTAGAATTATTGTAATATGGAATATTGTAATTTAATTTTTATGGGAAAAAATTTCTTGTTCGTCGACTCTAAATATCTATTATATATTACTTTGGATGATTTGTTGGACATGTTAAATAAAAAATTAAAAGAGAATAAGGAGATATATTAGTAGTGGAGTTTTAGATAGCTGAAGATCTGCTAATGAGGCTTGATAAGGCATTTGATAGCATGTAGTGTCCTAAAGGTAGAAATGTGTCATTGGTAATATTTTTATTAGATGAAGAGTTAGAGCATTAGTGGATAGGCTAACAGAGAGAGATTTTCGTGAAAACCAAATGTTAACTCTTGAGAAGAGTTTATAGAGACTTTATGGGGCTAGTTTGTATTACCTTTTGCTAGGTAGTAGATATAAGAGTCATTCTTATGACCAGATTAGGGGAATAAGATTGTGGTGTAGTAGAAGGTAGAGTTTAGTACTCCTGAAGAAACGTGTTATCATTTTTTATGAGATTTGAGAGTTAGTTTAAAGCACCCATTAGTGCCATTTGACATCTTTAAATTTTTAAGTTGGTTAGGAGGGTTAGGCTAGTTTAGAATGATTTTGTTGTCCACCTAACAATGTTGGGAAGTAAGTAAGAAGTGGTTTGGAGGCGATCACTCCATAATTATAGTTAGTGGGAAGAAGTCCAGGTTAGAGATTTGTTACTCTAAGAGGGGAGGGACTATAGTGTATGGGAGTGTAGGTGGATTGATATTTGTCAGTAGTGCTCCAATCTATATATTTCTAAGAGAAGATACATGGGTTGATATTACCTATTTATGGGCTAGTGCTTTGGTTTTAGTTAGTCTAGCTATATAGTGGAACAGTGTTTAAAAAGGGCACCATAATGTAGATTTAAGGTCGGAGGAAGCCATAGCCAATGGAAACTAGCAGTAGCCCCATCTAGAACCATTAGTAAGGGATCCCCGACTAGTGGTAGTAGTAGATTTAGAAGCAAGCACTCATTAGGATCAATAGGAGTATTTCTAAGGGAGTCCATTGCAGTATCTAATATGCCATAGTATATAGTTTATCTCATCAGGAAGCAAAGGGTCCATTTGATGTGGTGATTTTTTTTTGTATAGTTCTATCATATTTTATTCTACATCTAACCATTCATTTCATTCTTAGCATATTAAAGACATCTTGGGTATAGTTCATATTCATCTACATTTAATCAATCTATTATGCTTTCTAATGGTAATTATTTGATTTCTAATAAGTTGTGCAAGTTTGAAATTATAATTTTAAATAGGATGCTAGAATCTGAATTAATTATTTTACCCTTAAAAGAGTTTGATGTGATTGTGGGCACGAATTACTAGGGTGGATATGAAGCAAGAATTACTAAATGAAGAAGCAAGGGAATATATGTTCTAAAGGAGAAGTATGTTATTTTTAATATGCCATAAGTATTTTATTGTCTTTTATTTCTATGTTGCAAGTTGATAAAGCATAGAGGAAAGGGAATTCTATTTTATTTATTCATGTGAAAGATTTGAATAAGTCTTTTAAGGGTATTGAGAATGTTCAAGTGGTAAAGGGATTTCCTAACAATTTTTCCAAAGTGTTATCAGGATTGCCTCCCAAAAAAAAAGTGGAGTTCTATATTAAGGTAATATCAGGTACTTCCCTGATAGCTAAGACTCCTTATAGAGGGTGGCACTAAAAGGTTTATAAGACCTAAAGTTTCAATTGTAGAAACCATTAGATAAGGGTTTTATTAGGCATAGTAGATATTTGTGGGATTTTTTGTCTTATTTGTAAAGAATAAAGGTAGATGTTTGAAGATTTGAAATGACTATAGAGAACTAAATAAGATAACTATGAAGAATAACTATACATATAATTTATTTAGTAAATTAGAATATGCATATATTTTTTTAAGATTGATCTAAGAAAAGATAATCATTAGTGAAGAGTAAAGGTTGAAGATGTAGCAAAAATACCTTTCAAAAATACAACAGGTAGAACAAGTTTGCGGTGATGATGTTCGGTGTGATGAATGTACCGACAATGTTCATGGATCTGATTCATAGAGTATTCAAGAATTATTTTGATTAGTTTATTATTCTATTTATTGATGATAATTTGGAGCATATAAAGATAAAATAAGATCATGCAGTCAATTTGGGGCTCACATTGAAGACTTTGAAATAACAACGATCGTATGTTAAGTTCTGTAAATGTTTATTCTGCCAAAAATTTGTAGCTTTTTGGTTCATGTAGTGAGCAAGAAAGGGATATCTATAGATCCATAGAGAGTGTAGGTTATGGTAGATTGGTTGAGGCCAACATTTTTTTTATAGAGGTTCATAGTTTCTAGGCATGACATGTTATTTATGGAAAATTATATTAATGATTCTTCTAGATTGTAATTCCTTTGAATAACTTGATCCATAAGGCTATACCATTTGATTGGACACTGGAAGGTGAGGAAAGATTTCATAAGCCAAAGGAGTGTTTAGTGCCAGCCCCTATAATAACTATTTCGTTTGGATGAAGTATTTCATGTATAAAGGGATTACTTATTGAAGGTCCTAGGATGTGCGTTGAATTAAAATTGGAGGTGCTTGTTTATGCTTCCAGGAAATTAAAGCTGCATGAAAAGAACTATCCAACTAATGATCTAGAATTAATAGTAATTGTATTAACTTTGAAGATTTGGAGACATTATTTATACTGAATTAAGTGTGAAATATATACCATAAAGGGTTAAATCTGTGGAAGGGAAGGTGGTTAAAATTTATTAAAGATTATGATTGGGATATTATTTATCAGCCTCATAAAAGAAAATATGGCAGTTGATGCTCTAAGTAAGAAGTCTGTTAGAATAGTAGCCAGTTTGATTACTTATGAGCAAGAACAATTCTAAGAGATGGAAATGATATTAGAAGTAATATGTATAACTGAGGTGTCCATTAGATCTTTTTCTCATATGATAGTTTATCCCTTATTGCAAAAAAAAATTAGAGAAGCCTAGAGGGGGTAGATGAATAGTACGCAAAGCTAAAATATTATATGAGTTGTGGGAAATGGTTTGAATTACTTGTGGATAATCAAGGTATGATATTTCATGATAGTAGATTTTGGGTTCCAAGTAGTGATGATATGAGAAGTGAAACTATACATAAAGCCACTATTTTAGATATACTATTCATCAAGGCAGTAATAAAATGTATCAAGATTTGAAGCCTATATTTTGGTGGCCTAGGTTGAGGGAAGAAGTATTAGAGTTCATTTTCAAATATTAAACTTGTAAAATGGTGAAAGCCAATTATCAAAGACCTAGTGGATTATTATGAACTTTGCCTATTTCTATGTGGAAGTGGGAAAAATCACTAAAGACTTTGTTATGGGTGTTAAGAGAGTTGCTATTTGCATGTTTTACATTCTTGCAACTTGTATAGTTTTGATGACTCCAAATATTATTATTTTATGTGTAGTTATCTCCTAACACTTTTTTTGAAAATTTGTTTTTGCTCTTGTGTGTACTAACATTTCAGGAAAATCGAACTACAAACTAATGAAGACTTCAAAACAAATTCAGCATGAGATATCTTGTAATTTGAAGCTTGTAATTTTTGTTTTAATTAAGTTTGAGAGGGAGTGATTGTAATTGAGTGAATACACACACCCACACTGAAGGAGATCTAGAGAAATTTGTACTGATCGTACGGGACTAACATAGTTCGTACGGGACGATCAGATCAGTTATCTTCACTAAAAGAGAAATGGAACAAACTGGGGTCGAAGAAAATTTTTCTAAGTCCTGATTTTCCAGGACGAAGTGTATTCATCCCAGGATGAAATGTTCTCTGGAAAATTTTCATTCAAAAATGAAGTGTATTCGTTCTAAGACGAGTTTCTCTCTCGATTGATGTCGTCCAGGACGAAGTGTATTCATCCCGGGATGATTTGCTCTATATAAAAATTTCGCCCGGACGAACCTCAACTTCGTACGAGGACGACGTGAACCGACTATGAAAATTAAGTGTCGTTATGTAGATTTTGGGAACCGACCTATGGAATAACCATTCGTACCGGACGAACCTAGTTCGTACGGGACGATAAGTGTTTACGTCATTTTGTACTCATATACATTAGGTTCGTTTCCAACACACTTAAGTAAAGTTGTCCAGGACGATCCATGATCGTACGGGATGATCGAACTCATTTTTACTTGAAAATTTACAGATTTTGGACGATTTTTTGTGTTTTTTCTATATATAGTCCAAACTAAACTGCCACATAATCTTTTTGCCCATTGATCTTAATGCCTATTGAAAGAAGAGTCAAGGAGAGAGTGTGAAAGAGAGTTTTGAAGAAGGATTCTTTCTATTGGAGCGTGAAGGCTTCACTTAGAGTTTAAAGGTAAGAGTCATTGCTTTTGAATTGTGATTACTTTACTCTTTTCTTTCTTCCTTCTAGATTTCTTGTGAGGAGATCTGTCAATAAGATCCGATTCTCTGCCGACACTTGGAGAGTGTGAATAGACAAAGGGTTCTCTGCCCACACTAGGAGAGTATGAAAGGATGAAGGGTTCTCTGCCCACACTAGGAGAGTGTGAAAGGATGAAGGGTTCTCTGCCCACACTAGGAGAGTGTGAAAGGACGAACGGTTCTCTGCCAACACTAGCGATAGTGTAAAATGATGACAGTTCTATGCCGCACTGGGTAGTGGTGGAAAGAGTGTTTGTAAAGGCTTCTCCGCCTTGCTGTGGGTGCAAAAGGAGAGTCACTATTGGTATTAGTGCAATACTCAGAGGGTGCCTCCGGGGAGTGGATGTAGGTCTAGTTTTGACCGAACCACTATAAATCTTGTGTCTTTTACTCTTTACTTCTTTTTATTTTTTGCTTTTTCTATTCTAAAAATTGTGGTTGAAAAACTATTTCTAAAATTTCATTAAAGTTTACTTTCAGTTCAAAATATTCAAAAGAGGGATAAATTTTTAAAATACCAATTCACCCCCTCCCCCCTCTTGGATAGCCTTGGGACATAAGCTTAGGTTTAACAATCTAATTCATAGTGAACGAGTTTTTAACAAATGGTATCAGAGCTTTGTTTCAAAATCATAAGTTTACACTACTTTTTCATTAACGTAGTGGCTATATTTGGAAACCGAAACACACCTGAGGGTTACTCTATAACTAGACCTCCACTGTTTGACAATATACCTTTTGATTTTTGGAAAACTCGCATGTCTACTTTTTTATAGTCACTTGATTATCGTATGTGGATCTTAGTCTAGGAAGCATATACAAAACCAACTAGATTAGTTGATGGAGTTAGAGTTGAAACACCTTTTGCAGACTGGACAGTAGAAGAACGTGACTAAGCACAACTAAATGTCAAATGATTGAATAGTTTCTTTTGTGCTTTAAAATCAGAAGACTATACGCGGGTTTCCACTTGCAAAATTTGAAAGGACATTTGGGATAGACTTTGTATAACATATGAGGGGACTAATGAGGTTAAGCAATCTAGACTTAATATCTTGTTACATGATTATGAATTTTTTTGCATGAAACCTGATGAATCCATTTCTGATATGTTCACAAGATTCACATAAATAGTCACCTCTTTGCATGCACTGGGAAGGGAACTAACGAATGCTGAAATTATTAATAAGATTCTTCGTTGTTTTCCTACTGCATATGATGCTAAAATTACTGCAATTACAGAGTCTAAAGATTTAAACATTTACTCTATTGATAATCTTCTTGGTTCGCTAATTTCTTACGAGTAAAGAGTTAGCCAAAGAAAGATTAATGCAGGTGAACCACGAAGGGAGAAGAACATAGCACTAAAAGTGGAAGAGTCTGAGAGTGAACATGTTGCAAATATACTTTCATGACTTATGTTTTGATGATTGACAAACATTATTGATTCTCTTGGACTACATGTTACTTCTAACTTTTTAGGAATCGAAGATCAGAAGAACAAACAAAGCTAGTTCAAGATTGCGTAGGTTAGGATTGAGTCAGTCTGTACTTTGCTTTTTCTCTTCTTGATTCTATTTGTAATGTTCAAAGAGACTGATGCTAAGTAACCCTACACACACACACACACACACACACTTGAGAGACTTAGAAATTCTATTTTTACTCAAATCGGCCAAGACGACATTTACATCGTCCTTGATGATCTGGCTTAAAATAGAAATTCTAATCATGGATTCTTAATTAAGGTAGCCGTCATTAACAGATCGGCCTGAACGATACGTATATTGGCCAGGACGATAATCTCAAAATAGAAAGAAATTGCCTCCATAAATAATTAAGCTATTTTGTATTTTCAGTAATCGGCCAGGACGATCTTGGATCGGCCTGGACAATATTTTACAATTATGCCTTAATTGATCAGACAAATCAAGGAAATATATAAGGATGATTGATACGATCATATCGACCTGGACGATCTCAGGATCAGTCGGGCCGATCTGTTCAAAAACTTAGTTACTTTTGGACGATAAATATCGACCAGCTTGAATTCAGAGTGATGCTTTGGACGATCTTCCTCTTATTTGTACTGATCGGTCAGGACGATCGTGAGATCGTCCTGAACGATCAAGCAAATTTTCAATCATCCAGTTTATTTTCAGGGCGATGCTCTGGCCGATCTTTTGAGAATTATACTTATCGGCCAGGACGATGTCCATATCGGCCTAGATGATATTGTCAGAACCTTATAATTAATGAGCTCCTTTGAAGATATTCTATTTAAGGGCTCTTGTTCAACATTTTGAATAATCTTTTGCTGCTGCCTTGACCTGAGAAGACCTTGAGGAGAGAAAGAGGGAGAGGGAGAGAGAGAGGATCTTATGAGGGGGAGCTTGCGAAGGGATTCACAAGGGTTGCTTCAAGAATCGCTCTGCTTCTTCTTCGTCTAGAGTTTCTCATTCGTGGAAGGGTCGGTAGAGGTAAGGATTCAGCATCTGATTGTGGTTCTCTGCCAGCTTCAAGAGGAAGCAAAAGGAGATAGGTTCTTTGCCTTGCCGGGGTGGCAAAAAGAGGTTCTTTGTAAAGGCTTCTCCGCCTAGCTGTGGGGGCTAAAGGAGAGTCACGATTGTAGTGCAATACTCAGAGGGCGCCTCCGGGGAGTGGACGTAGGTCGAGTTGACCAAACCATTATAAATTTCTGTGTTCTTGTTTCTTGCTTCCGCACTTTAATTTCCACACTTATTTTTTGTAGTGTGATTTTGGTTTATGAGATTTTACTTCTTTGTGAAAAGAATTTTTTTAAATACCAATTCACCCCCCCTATTGGTTAGCTTGGGCCAGTTCTATAGGGCTTAACATCCCTAACGAACTTTCAGAACACTCACATTATGAGGATGAAGACGACAATGCATTGATGACTAGACAGTTCAGAAGCTTTCTGAAGAGGAAGCAGAAGAGACGCCAGCAATAGAATAGAGGTAAATTTAATAGAAATGACAAGATTTCAAATGATGTGATTTGCTATGAGTGCAAGAAACCTGGTCATATCAAGACTGATTTCCCAAAACTCAAAGCCACTCCTAGCAAGGAGAAGGTAGAGGAGAAACCAATTGTAAAGAAGGGCAAGAAGAAGTTTCAAAGAGCTTTCTAGGCGGACTCAGCTTCAGATTCATTAGAGACTGAAAAGGAAGAAGAAGTCACTAATCTTTACTTAATGGCCGATAGTCTATATTAGTCAGATCAAGAAGAGGTATGTGACTTAACTTATGATGAATTATTTGAAGTTTTTGAACACATGCATGATGTATATGAGAAAATGAAAAAAATGCATGTTAGTCTAAGTTTAAAATTTAAAGAACTCCAAAAGGAACATGAAATCCTTAGGAAAGATCATGCCTTAATTGATGACAGCCACATGAAATTACTTGATGAATTTAATGACTTGAATTAAAAATATGAAAATTTAAAATCATCCTATGTTGAACTTGAAAAAGATTTTAAAAATTTTAAGGATGAATCTGAGAGCAAAATTTATAGATCAAATTATACAAATCGAATTTTGGAAGATATGAATTCATTTTACAAATTAACTATAAAAGCTCTCGAGGATAATAAGATACCCTTAAACTTTAAGATTTTACTAATCCTATTATGTATCCTAAATTTATGCAATCCCTAACTAGACAGATGAATGGTAGAAGACTTAAGAAACCATTTCCACAAGTAAAATGTAATAATTATGAATTGTTTGGACATATAACTCACACCTGTACTTTAAAGATGAAAACTTATTTGATGTGAAAACCTAAGATGCATAAACTTAGACATATCATATATGCATCTGATTATAAATTGCCAAAAGGAGAACCCAAACTTGTTTGGGTTCTCAAGTCTAACGTTTTATAATTTTGCAGGGTCGCTCTCACATAAGATCTCATGAGAGCATATGGTACCTGGACAGCGGATATTCAAAGCATATGACTGGAGATACTACTCAAAGATAATACCACAAAGAAGGTGGTTGGATCAGGTATGATTGGAAATCGTAAGAACTTTTTTATAGACAATGTGTTATTGGTTGAAAGCTTAAAGCATAATTTGTTAAGTATAAGTCAACTTTGTGATAAAGGTTATTGTGTAAAATTTTTTCCTACTAGCTGCATATTAAGCCTAAACAAAAAAGATGTTTTGAATGGAAAAAGGGTAAATAATGTTTATATGCTAGATTTGAACTACATTCAATCTCCTACTGCTTTTTGTTTGAAAATAGTATCTAATGAGTCATGGATTTGGCATAGGAGACTTTGTCATTCTAGCATGAAAAACCTTAGGAGAATTACCCAAAAGAACTTAGTGAGAGGTATACTTAAACTAGACTTTACTAAGGACCACCTTTTTGATGCATGTCAACTAGAAAAGCAAGTGAAGTCCTCTTTTCAGTCTAATAAAGATCTTAAAACTAGTAAACCAATGGAGATTTTGCATATGGATCTTTTTGGACCTGTTGGAACTGTGAGTCTAGGAGGGAAGGTATACGGATTTGTGATTGTAGATGATTACTCAAGATTTCCATGGGTTAGATTTCTATTTCATAAGAGTGAATCATTTGAGGAATTTAGAAATTTTTCGACTTGGATTCAAAGAAAACTAGGATGTAAAATTATTTCTATACAAAGTGATCATGGAGGAGAATTTGAGAATGAAAAATTTGAGGAATTTTATAAGGAGAAAGGAATTAATCATAATTTTTCTACACCTAGAACCCCTCAGCAGAATGGGATAGTCGAAAGGAAAAATAAAATATTAATAGAAGCCACCCGAGCAATGTTGGCAGAATACTCACTTCCTAAATATTTTTGGACTGAAGCGGTTAGCACTGCATGTTATATTTTGAATAGGGTGAATATAAGATTTAAAATAAATAAAACACCCTATGAGTTGCTAAAAGGAAGAACACCTAATTTGTCTCATTTTTATATTTTTGGTTGTAAGGTGTTCATTCATAATAATGGAAAATCTGCCTTAGGAAAATTTGATCCAAAATCAGATGAATGAATTTTTGTTGGATACTCAAGTGTTGAAAAATCTTATAGAGTATTCAATAAAAGAACTTTAATAATTGAGGAGACCACACATGTTGTATTTGATGAATCTGGAAATATAAAAGAGCCAAATGTTGAAGAAGATGAAATTGAGATTAACTCCCAAAAGATTGATAAGATGAATTTGGAAGAAAATTTGGAAATAGAAAATCCTTTGCCTAGAGATTTGAGATTTTCTAAAAACCACCCAAGGGAATTGATTATAGGTGAACCAAGTGAGGGTGTAAGGACTAGGCGTGGATTAAACAAAGAAGTCAATCATTCAGCCTTTATTTCAACTATATAACCCACTAATATTGATCAAGCACTTTCTGATGAATTTTAGATTTTGGCCATGCAAGGAGAGTTAAATCAATTTGTAAGAAATAAAGTTTGGGAATTAACTACAAGGCCAAAGAATCAAAGTGTAGTTGGAACTAAGTGGGTATTCAAAAATAAAATGAATGACTTAGGAGTAGTCATTAGAAATAAGGCTAGATTAGTTGCTAAGGAGTATAATCAAATTGAAGAGATTAATTTTGAGGAGACTTTTGCCCCTGTAGCTAGACTTGAAGCAATTAGGATTTTGCTAGCCTTTGCCTATTTTAGAGGATTTAAATTGTATCAAATGGATGTCAAAAGTGCCTTTTTAAATGGGGTAATTCAAAAGGATGTTTTTGTAGAACAACCTCCAGGTTTTGAAAATTCTAAATACCCGAATCAAGTTTTCAAGTTGAAAAAGTTATTATATGGATTGAACAGGCACCAAGAGCTTAGTATGAGAGGTTGAGTATACTTGAAAGATCTTTTGAAAAAGAAAGTGTGGATACAACTCTCTTTTTGAAGAAATGTGGAAAGGATATACTCATTGTTCAAATTTATGTGGATGATATTATTTTTAGATCTTCAAATAAAAATCTTTGTGATGATTTTTCTAAAACAATGAGTAGTGAATTTGAGATGAGTATAATGGGAGTTTTGAATTACTTTCTAGGATTTAACATATAAGCAAATTTAGGAAGATATATTTCTTAGTCAGTCAAAGTATGTTAAGGAAATCCTCAAAAAGTATGAAATGGACAATGTTAAACCTGTTAGTACACCAATGAGTTCCAATTCAATTGGATAAGAACCTTAAGGGAAAATCTGTTAATCAAAAGAAATTTAGTGGGATAATTGGATCATTGCTTTACTTGACAGCTAGCCGCCCCGATATCATGTTTAGTGTCTGTTTGTGTGTTAGATTTCAATCAGATCTAAAAGAATCACATTTGACAGCAGTGAAAAGGATTTTAAGATATCTGTTAGAAACTTAGAACTTAGGAATTTGGTATCCTAAGTTTAGCTCATCATTTGAAATAATTGGTTATTCAGATTCTGACTTTGCAGGCTGTAGGGTGGATAAGAAAAGCACTTCTGGAACATGTCAATTCATTGGAAATTCTTTAGTCTCTTGGTCCAGTAGAAAACAAAATTCAGTTGCCCTATCTACTGCTGAAGTTGAATACATTGCATTAGGAAGTTGTGTGGCACAAGTACTTAATTAAAACAACAGTTGATTGATTTAGGATTGACTATAGGCACTATTCTAATTTATTGTGATAACGCTAATGCTATTTGCATTTCTAAAAATCCTATTCAACATTCAAGAACCAAACACATAGACATAAGGCATCATTTCATAAGGGATCATGTATCCAAAGGAGAAATTGAACTCAATCATGTTTCTACTTAAAATCAACTTGTAGACATTTTTACAAAACCTTTAACATTTGATACTTTCAGTGCATTAAGAACAAGGCTTGGTGTGATTGATTTGAATGCTTAAATAAAAATGTTTTTGCAACATTGATGTTTATTTTCTAGTTAAATTTTTTTGTGTTCTTTATGAATTTTTTATTTTATTTGTATGCTTTTTTTTGTGTTTTTTTGTTGTTTAATGTTTTTAGTGTGTTTTGTGTCATGGTTTTGATTAATAGCATAAAATTGAAAATTTTTTGAGTGACAATCATCCGGGATGAAATTTTTTCGTACGAGACGATGTATGTAATGTGACAAACTCTCGGATTTTGAACGATTATTACTTCGTATGTACGATTATTACGATTGTCCAGGACGAAATGTTTTTCAAATGACGAGACAAATGAATAAAGCAGTTGAATGGATAAGGTAGTTTTTAATACAAACTTCGTACGTACAAACCTTTGGTTCATCAGGACGAACACATGTCAGTTCGATATAGGGGACGGTTTTAACTGCCATTAAAATGATATAAGTTCTGATCATCCTGGGACGAACACGTTTTCGTCTGTATGATCAGACTGGTTAAAAGTCTGTATGAAAGGATGCTTCGTAAGTTGTGTTGATTACGAAAAGTCATTTCATTTTGACGCTTTAGATCGTCCATACGAAATTGTTTCGTACAGGACGGATTGAAAATTTTGTATGGAACAAAATTGTTTCGTCCGTTACGAACGTATAATTTTTCAATAAATAGGTGGTCTTTTAACTCAATAGTCACACTCTAAACATCGCCTTCAATCCCTTTTGTTAGCTAGATCTTTATCAAATGGCAAGTTCAAGCAAGCACCAAAAGGTTCTGGCCAAGAAACCTCATAGGAATTCATCCGAGAACTTTCTTTCCAAAGAAAATGAGGATTCTTTTCCTAGGTTTGCTTCAGCCAAAATCACCCCCTCAAGAATCCTTATCCAAGAACAAATTACCTTTCAGGTAATGAATTTATTTGCTTCAACTCAATTTAGTTTTATCCTTACCCTCGTCCATCTCTACAATAAGGAAACCTTCCATTTCTTCCTCGCCAACATGTCTTTTAATTCTGACCACTCTATAATCCGTTCCTATGTCTTCAAATAAAAAGTTGAAATCACCAAGCATAACTTAGGAGCCTTTTTGACCTTAAGGACAGAGGGAGTTAGAGCCCATCATTTGATCAACACTCATGATTATTCATGGTCTGAAATTAATAATTTGATGAGAGGGAACAATGTGAACGAATATGTGGCTAGAGTATCCGGTCTAGTTCGTAATGCTCAAATCATCTAGCATATCCTTAGAACTTCTATAATTCCTAAAGCTGGTGATAGGATCAACATTACCCCTCTTCTTAATATGGTGACTTTCTTGATCATGACTAAAGAACCTATAGATGAAGCCCAACTTATCCTTAACTATCTTTATGGGCTATCTGAAATTGAACATGTAGAGCATAAGAGAAAGAAGAATAACGCCTTAGGACATCTTGTTGCCTACATTCTGGAGAAGAAATACAATTTGGTTCATCCTGTCTGAGAGTTTGAAGAACCGCTCTACTATAATGACGGATCATTTAAAGCGATCTTCAAAGAAGAACCAAGTAGAACTCATGTCATAAGTGATACAAAGGAAGAACCAGAAATTGCTCCTGCACCCACTAATGAACCAAATTATCAAGATTTGGTTCAAAGATTTGATCGACTAGAGACTCATTTTGATCAATGTTTTGATCCAATTGAGGCTCATCTTCAGCAGCAGGATATTCAATATCAACATGACATGGGTTTTATGAGGGATCAAATGAATGATATCAACACCAACATGATGATGATGAGTACATATTTTAACATCTTTGGTGCTGCAGCTCCTCCTTCTCCAGATCAGAGTCCATCTCAGTGATAGTTGCATTTGCTTTTATGTATTTTTCTGTAGTTTGTGTTTATTGTTGTTTTTAGGAAGTTTGATGTATTTTCTTTTAGTGTTTTTATATTGATATCTTGAGTTAGATTGTATTTTCATCACATTGATATCAATATATAATCTTGTGTTTTTGGCTTTAATATTATTGAAATGTGTGGTAGCATTATGAAATTCATTAGATTTTTTAATCTTAATAGTGCTATATCTTGAATTGTAAGTTAAAATTAAATTAATTAGAAAATCAAATTTTTCTAAATTTAAGTTTTGCTTATAACTTGATATTATTAAGATTATCAATCCATGTCTCTTATCTAGACTATATTATTGTTAATATTATTATTGCAAGTGTGATGCTTTTCTTATTTTGTATTTCACTTATCAATTAATATTTATGAACTTAGAAAGAATTGAAATTTTAGATTATTGTTTTTGGAAATAAAATGATTACTCTCAAGAATTGTAAAGATGTACAAAAATCAAAAGTAATGCGCAAAGGTTCGCAATGTGAAAAAGAGGCACAAAATAAGCCCAAAGTGAAAAGATGCACAAAAATGTGCCATAAATTAAAAAAAAAAGATGTGCAAAGTGTCACATGTGATAGTTATTTCTTTCCAAACTCTTTTAATCTCTTAATTCAAATTGATCTTATGTTCATTTATATTTCATATTGAAATATGAAATATACAATTTTTTATTCATCCTTCTTACAATGATTTTCTCTATATTAATGTCTAGATTGAACCATACTGTTGATAAATTCTTTTTATTATCTAAGTTATATCTCTTCTTAAATTCTTTGAATTTTTATGATTTGCCTAATGTTTTAATTTTATTTGCATAACTTATTTAAATCACTTTCAAGATTAAATTATCAATTGCTTTTCATATCTCTGCTTACATTTCAAGTTTTTTTCTTCTTCACTTTTTGCTGTTATCAAAATGGGGGAGAAATTATTTGTTCGTACGTATATTGTTCTTTGTTTGTTCGTTCATATATTGTTATTCGTTCGTATCATTTATTTTTGTTTGTTCGTTCATATCATTTTGTTTTATTTATTCGTTTGTATCGTTTTGTTTTGTGTAAAAACTTTTGAAATTAAAAAATTTTGAATCAATGCCTCCTTATTTTCATATATTCATCAATTCAAGGGGGGAGTTTAGGAGATTCTTAGAATTTAAAATCCAATAAATAATAATTATTTTGCCATCATAAAAAAGGGGGAGATTGTTGAGAGAGTTACTATTTACATGTTTTACATTCTTGCAACTGGTATAGTTTTGATGATTCCAAATATTATTATTTTATGTGTAGTTATCTCCTAACACTTTTTTCGAAAATTTGTTTTTGCTCTTGTGTGTTCTAACATTTCAGGAAAATTGAACTACAAACAAATGAAGACTTCAAATCAAATTCAACATGAGATATCTAGTAATTTGAAGCTTGTAATTTTTGTTTTAATTAAGTTTGATAGGGAGTGATTGTAATTGAGTGAATACACACACACACACTTAAGGAGATCTTAAGAAATTTGTACTGATCGTACGGGATGAACATAATTTATATGGGATGATCAGATCAATTATCTCCTCTAAAGAGAAATGGAATGAACTGGGGTCGAAGAAAATTTTTCTAAGTCATGATTGCCCAGGACGAAGTGTATTCATCCCAGGACGAAATGTTCTCTGGAAAATTTTCGTTCAAAAATGAAGTGTATTCATTCCGGGACGAGTTGCTCTCTAGATTGATGTCGTCCAGGACGAAGTGTATTCGTCCCGGGACTATTTTCTCTCTGTAAAAATTTCATCCGGATGAACCTCAACTTCGTACTAGGATGAAGTGAAGCGACTCTAAAAATTACGTGTCGTTCTACAGATTTTGGGAACCGACCTATGGAATAACCGTTCGTACTGGACGAACCTAGTTCGTACGGGACGATATGTGTGTACGAATTCATTTTGTACTCATATACATTAGGTTCGTTTCCAACACACTTAAGTAAAATTGTCCAGGACGATCCACGATCGTACGGGACGATCCAACTCATACTGACTTGAAAATTAGCAGTTTTTGGACGATTTTTTGTGTCTTTCCTATATATAGTCCAAACTAAACTGCCACATAATCTTTTTACCCATTGATCTTCGTGCCTATTGAAAGAAGAGTCAAGGAGAGAGTGTGAGAGAGTGTTTTGAAGAAGGATTCTTGCTAGTGGAGCGTGAAGGCTTCACTTGGAGTTTAAAGGTAAGAGTCATTACTTTTGAATTTTGATTACTTCACTCTTTTCTTTCTTCATTCTAGTTTTCTTGTGAAGAGATCTGTCAAGAAGATTCAATTCTCTGCCGACACTTGGAGAGTGTGAATAGATGAAGGGTTCTCTGCCCACACTAGTAGAGTCTGAAAGGACGAAGGGTTCTCTGCCCACACTAGGAGAGTGTGAAAGGACGAAGGATTCTCTACCCACACTTGAAGAGTGTGTAAGGATGAACAGTTCTCTGCCAACACTTATAATAGTGTAAAAAGATGACGGTTCTCTGCCGCACCAGGTAGTGATGGAAAGAGTGTTTTTAAAGGCTTCTCCGCCTTGCTGTGGGTGCAAAAGGAGAGTCACTATTTGTATTAGTGCAATACTCGGAGGGTGCCTTCTGGGAGTGGATGTAGGTCTGGTTTTGACCGAACCACTATAAATCTTATGTCTTTTACTCTTTACTGCTTTTTATTTTCTGCTTTTTCTATTCTAAAAATTGTGGTTGAAAAACTATTTCTAAAAATTCATTAAAGTTTACTTTCGGTTCAAAATATTCAAAAGAGGGATAAATTTTTAAAATATCAATCCCCCCCCCCCCCCTCTTGGATAGCCTCGGGACATAAGCTTAGGTTTAACAACCTAATTCATAGTGAACGAGTTTTCAACAATGTGTTTTATCAGATCTAGGAAAGACCATGATGTTGGGTAGTTATATACTACTTGATAGAGTTTACGCATTTTTTATTTATGATATAGATAGCCTAACTTTATGTAAAGAAAATTATGATATTGCATGGGGTTTCTAAAATTATTATTTTTTATCTTGATAGCAAATTTACATCCAAATTATGGAAGAGTATTTAAGATTTTATGGGACCAAAATTGAACTTTAATACATCTTTCATCTCAAGATAGATGGATAGTAAGAGTGAGTTATTTAGGTGTTAAAAGATCAATTTAACCTATATATTTTAGATTTTGGAGGGAGTTAGGAAGATCATATTCCCTTAATTGATTTTGCTTATAATAATATTTTCTAAGCAAGTATTGGTATGGGTTTATATGAAGCTCTATATAGGAGAAGCTATAGGAAACCATTGGCATGGGCAGAAGTGGGATAAAGGAAACTGATGGGTTTTGAGCTAGTGAATGATCTACGAAGAAGATTAGATTATTTGGAAAAAGATTAAAAGTAGCTCCATATAAGCTGAACAAATATTTTGATCTAAAACATAATAATATTAAATTTAAACTAGTGATTTTTCATTCTTAAAGGTTAGCTTGGTGAAGGGAGAAAGTTGGTTTGAAAAATATAGTGAATTGAATCTGAGGTATATAAATCTATTTGAGTTAATTAAAAGAATTAAAAAAAACTTGCTTGTAGACTATCCCTTCTAAATCACATGACATATATTAGTAATGTATTCCATATGCCAACATTAAGGAAATAAGTATCATATATCGATTAGAGGGTCCCTTAAGATAAAGTTGAAGTATAACCTTAATTGACCTATTGGGAGGAGCCAAAATGAATATTATCCTAGAATGTAAAATAATTAAGGAATAAACAAATTCCTATAGTCAAGATTCATTAGAGGCAAAGGTAATAATGAGAAAAAACTTAGGAAAAATAAAACAAGATGAGGAAATTATATATATATAATAATTATGAGCATGAGATACACTAAATTCTATAGAAATATTGAGCAAGACATTTTTTACAAGGAATGAAGGATGCAAAACCTGTTGTTCTTGGACCTAGGTAATTAACTTAACCCAGAACAAAACTTCTTTCTTAATATTGATTTATTTATCAATTTTAAGTTTTGTAAAGTCAAATTATCCTTAAATAAGATTATAATGGGAATGTGAAAGAGAAAATCATAAATAAAAAATATCTCTTTGGAGCATTGTGACACTATGAATAATGGTACCGTGGCATCATCCTCTTCGTTTTGTTAGGACATTTGATGGAACACAATGGTGATGTGAGTCACCATAGTAACACTAGTCTCTCATGCTTGAGAATTTAGGATGATCTATAATATTCTAATTGTGTGTGGTGGTATTTAAGAGGTGAGTGCCATGGTGCTAGATAAAAATGATTCCTTTTATATATAAATATATAAATCTATTTTATTTTCCTCTCCAATTTTTTCCCTAAGCTACCAGAGAAGAGGAAAATAGAGAGAAAGGAGAAGGAATAGAGAGAAAGAGAAGAGGAAGATTTAGAGGCCATAAATTGGGATTCATCTATTAAGCTAGTTAGGGGAATTATTAAGCTCAAGGTATACTCCCAATACCCTATTCTTGATTTTAATTCCAACAATTTTGTGAATAGATAAAAAATAAAAATTTATTTTAATTAGTATAAATGTTGTTTCTCCATATAATTTTTAGTATGTTGTAGAATGCTCTATTCTGTATAGTTTAACTATAAGAAATAAAGTTTATATTGATTATTTTTATTTATGCTAATTTTTAATATTCTTTTCTTAAGAATTGGTAACCTTATTAAAATTCCTATAAATCTTTAAAATGATTATTTGAAGCTTAATTATGTGCATTTTATTAAATAATGAAAGATGGAAAATATGAGTAATATATTTATGTATCATCCTCTATATGGTGGTACACTTAGATTCATGAGTATAATAGCATCACATGCATTTGATTATTCTCTACACAATACTAACAATATTATTTAAATTAATCATACCGTATGATCATGGATCGTATTTTACAATCTGAGTTGCTAGAATTGAATTCTAGGGCTTTTTGTGAGGCCTTATATTTAATCTATCTTAATAGACTTATTTCAAGTCTTTGGCTATTGAGTGTTCTTGAGAGAGAGCCTTGAGAAGGGATCTAAGAGAGCTTTAGGAAGTAGAGAGGGAGAGCTTGTGTGTAAGGGAGAAGTAGTGTGGGGGGTTCACATGGTTGCTCCAAGCAAATGACTTGCCTTGTTTTGTGCAACTGTTTGTCTTGTTTTCTTGGGTGGCTCTGGGAAAAAGTTCTTTAGCTCAAGGATGTGGTTCTCTACCATCACCTAGAGGGTGAGAAAGGAGTTCATTGTTCTCTTCCATCACCAGAAGGGTGAGAAAGGAGTTTGTGGTTCTTTGCCATTATCAAGATGGTGGGAAAGGAGCTCATGGTTCTCTGTCTTCACCAAGACGGTGAGAAAGAAGTTTGTGGTTATTTTCCATCACCAGGAGAGTAAGAAAGGAGTTTGTGATTTTTTCCATCACCATGAGGGTGAGAAAGAAGGTCATGGTTCTTTGTAATCACCTAGAGGGTGAGAAAGGAGGTCAAGGTTCTCTGACGCACCGAGTTGGTGAAAAGAGTGTAAGGGCTTCTCTACCTAGTTATGGGGACTAAAGGAGAGATAGTAAAGTTTAGTGCAATACTTGGAGAGGAGGATTTCGGGGAGTGGATGTAGGTCATTGTTTGACCAAACCACTATAAAATTCTAGTGTGCTAATTTTGAATTCTTTTTTTCCACACTTAGCATTTTCTGTACTTTTTTTTTCTATGATAATTTGCTTGGTAAAAATTGGTGATTAATGTTACGTTTTGTTGATTAGTATATCATCATTATTATTTTGACTTCTTGATAAAATTATTTGATTTCGCGTCAAGAATAGTTGTTATTTTTAATTACGTAAAAATTTTAAAAATATAAGTGTTGTATTTTGAAGTAATCAATTATTTTTTAAACTCATCAATTCACCCCCTATTGGTGTGCCTAGGGACAATTCACTCAGGCTTAACCTCCTTTATCGAAATTTCATATATAACGGATGCTTTGATATTGGAGATTGATAAAGTACAATATATACTCTATTTTATAGGCCCAATATTCTATTTTATTCTGCACTATTTTATTTTATTTATAATCAAACTCCATTTTAATTTATGCAAATGTTTGAGGTTTAGGGGAGGCATAAGTGAAAGTGGAGTTATAAGGGGAGTAGAAGGGTCTCCTTTACTTAGTGGATGTAGACAGTGAGAGGTATAAGTGGAAGAGGAGTTAAAGTAGGCATTTAGATAGGCATATTATTCTTCATATGGATTCATATTCTATTCCAATTAATAGTATGATAAATAGTATGAATTTAATTGAAAAGAAAGACTCTTAAAGCAATTAGTTTTGATATTTTTGGGTAAGAGTGATCTAAATTATTTATGGAGAAAGCAAATGAAAGTATAACTTTGTTCTATTCTACAAATCCATGCATTATGATAACTCTATGAATTTGTAAGAAAGTATATATCTATGGAAAGTAAGTTCAAGTATAATTTTTTATAAACTTATGTTTATTTTATGTTATCTGAATTTACTAATGAAACCTCTAATTTTTTAAATGCAATTATGTATATTGAATTTCCCAATATTATTTGGGTGAATATATTGAGTTGATATACTTACTCTGCTGATATTTGACATTTTAGAGAAAGGAAAGGGCCCAATCAAGTAAAGTGGATAAGGGTAGGATCACCATGATAAATTTTTTTAGGCTTTTAGTTATTTATTTTGATGTAGATATCATGTTGTCTAGATTACTATCTATTATTTTTTAATGAATGAAATATAAAGGATGTTATGGCCTTTTCATATAATTTAAAAATTAATAAGATGCTCTAGTTTGTTATGTGTTGTGATTGAGTAAAAATTTAGGTTTAGGATTCAATCCTTCTATCAGATCCTAGGGCATCAAAATCTCTGCTTAATTAGATGGCCTACTAGCTCTAACAGACTTAGTCATTCTAGCTAAACAAATGTGCTAATGGACTCAAATCCTCCAACAAACAAAACCAGATCGTTTCTGACTCATAGATTAGCTTAGGACATGTTCCTTAACCTAATTAGTTAGTTTTTTAATTATCTTGGTTAGCCGATGATAGTCAAAATTGCATCTTGATTAATTGAACTTTATCTATAAATCGACCAATATTAGGGAAACTCGTGCATACAATTTGAATCCTCCTAACATCCTTATGAGTAGCATGAGAATTCCCAAACAATCCACTTCTTATTAGCCCCATGTAAAAGCACGTTTAGTTCCTTCAGGTGATTTTGATCTCATGCATCAATTTCTAATAAGCTTGTAGTCTTCTACGAAGTTATTAATCATGGACTGATGAAGCTCCTATATCTATTTGATTAATGTAAAAATCTCTAGATCAAGGTATATATCTCTTTGCCCTAACCTAATTTTGGGTTTTAAGCATTGCCAAACCAATTGTATTCCATGCCAATTTGACCATAAAATTAGATGGCTTGCACTCCTTAATCTTTTTAAAATCAAGAAACCTCTAGGATATCCTCTATTCATAATGGATCAAAGTTATTCCTTTCGAATAAACTCTATTCTTGTTGAGGTGTATAAGATGATGGGATCAACAACAATGCCTTTGAAAATAAGATGAATAGGTTAAATCTTGTTGAATCCTAAACTCCATAATCCTAACCCTCAAATCATGAGATGATGAGAATTATTTGATCTTATATCAGATGGTTCTTATCCATCTTGTATGGACTATTGGTCTCTCTCTCTCTTAAAAGCCACCATTGCAACGTAGTCGCATGGAAATGTTAAAACTACCAACATTATGATTTAATTAAATAAAATTTATGAATTATTTAATTCATCAAAATTATTTTAATTTTAAGAAATCATAACAAATTCAATTTAAGTGCTAATTTAATTTTCAATCCCTCTTCAAACTCCAAAATAGAAAAATGAGGAGAATTAGTTAAACCATGATTCAATTGGGTTTGACCTTTACTTTACCATATTATTTAGTCTTGAATATATAAGGCTAATGATATAACTTAGCACTCAACACATCTTTGATTAATTTCAAAATTATGTCAGAAGATCTCTAAGGTCTCTATGACCCTCTAAGTTTTCATCCTAATTAAATGTAATAGCCCGTATGCTGACTATATCAAATATTACTTTTTGGAGTCAATATAAGTTCAAATCATAAATCTTCTCTACCTTAGCATTGATATTGTAGTGCTTTAATTACATGAAGTTTTTAATATTTTTTGGGCACGGGTCAAAATCCCTATAAAATTGGCACCTATTGGTACAAGTTGGGATTTTGAGAGCATCAGCTGTCCGTTTTGCAAAATAATTTAACTAAATTTTTTAAATAAAATGATTTATTTATGAATATTTTTTTAATAATTTTTAAACCCCCAATTAATATTTAAACCCGTCCAAATATTGTTTAAACCAATCAATTGACTAATAGGAAAAAATCAGTATTGGGTTGTAATGTGTTGGCAATTATAAATAGCAAGTACCACCTTATTGTGACTCCCATGCCTGTAAATTATCATAAAAATCATAGAATTAGAGTCCATGTGTCTCTTAAAATAAATTTTCAAACATTTTGTTTTCTATTTTTAGTGATCTTTTCTTCCAAAAAATTACATAAAAATAATATTTCATTATAAGGTTGACTTTGCAAGCTATGTCATTCTTAATTTCTTAAATAAAATAAAAAAAATGTATGGAACACGATAGCTTAAATTAAATATAAACAGTGGTTGCTATTTAAAAGAGGTAAAAGATAGCAACTAAATAAAATTATAATTATTGTCTGAATAATAAAGCAAGGAGAAAGCAACCAATCAAACGCTTAATCTTATTTTATAACCCGGTATTATAAATGTCAGAATGCTTTGGCCTTTGAAATAATTGAATTAAAGAACTTGTTTATTTATATTAAACTTTAATTAATTTGACAAGCTAACTTCTCCTCTTGTGCCGTTTCTTTCTCATCTCTTTATTTATAGTTTACGTATTAGAGGAGACAGATTTAAAAATAATAATAATAATAATATCTTAATTATAAAAATAAAATAGTAAGAAAGTTCTCCCAACTAAAATCTAATTGTAACTCAATAACACACGAAAGCAATGGATTGACTCACTGTGGGAAAAATAGTTACAAATTCCTCAAACCGATCGACTGGCACATTTAAAATTAATCTGATCATAACATGTAATCAATAAAGCTTCAAAGTTTTGAATAAATTTTTTGAGATAAACTTACATGCAAATTTATTAATAAAGATAAATAATTATTTTACATAATTTTCCTTTTCATTATAAAACATAAACAAAATTGTGTCCAATATGAACTTTGACAGCATAAACTTTGATATTGATAAATTTGAATAAAAATAACTTTTTTAGTTCTAAACTTGAATAATGTTAATTAATGTAAATTGAACTTGTTAATATCTTTCTAAAATGAGGCAAATAATATAATGTTATTTGGATCATATAGTATGATATTAAGATCAATTGTCATTAATTTTTTTATGCTCTAATCTCAAAGATTGAATAATTTGCATAGTACTTAAAGAGATTTTTAGTTCTAATTGACCATATAATAGAATCAAAATCATATGGTATGATCAACGAAGATTAGTTATGTTTTTCTTTTTCTTTTTTAATTTTAGCATTGTTTTGTTGTTTGCATTGTCTTGTTAATTGTCATTAGCTAATTAATACCAAATTAAATTATAATAATTACTATATTTAATTTACACTTAAGTTCATCATGAGATTAATAGTCTCCTATTTTTCTATGACAGAAATATAAATTTGTTATATACATGATGTTTTTAATTCATTCAATTCCCCGAAAATTTATGCATTTTTCTAACACGTTTAAATTATAATTAATATGAAATCACTCACTAATACAAAACGAGTGCGTTAAATGGAAGTTCTTTACTTGATATCAAATGTAAGAAATTACTAGCACAAGATCACGTAACAAGCAAGCACATCTTAGCAACAAAGTAAGAAAATATATAAATTTACATTTTAAATTATATATAACCAAACAACCTACTCCCACTTTTTCACATGAAAAAAGGACTACACATAAAAGTTATCAAGTAAATAGGAACTCAAACATTATATGGTCCCTTATTTGATTTGGGTGGTCAATATCATAATCTCTCACCATTATGAATTGTCTGTGGATTAAATCATTATCTTCTTTATGTTGTTGTTGTTGTTGTTGCCACCTCTCATTTTTTTAAGAGATGTGCTCATCTATCTTAAACTCAACAAGATAGAAACACAACCAAAAAATCTACCTTCACATTTATTTTAGATAAAAAAGGAGTATACATACAAAATTATCAAGTAAATAAAAACTCAAAATTGATATGGTCCCTATTTAGAATTTAGTGGTATATATCATAATCTCTCACAATTATAAATTGTACGTGAATTACAGCATTATATATTTCTCATTGTTATTTCTATTGACACATTTGATTTTTTTTATTAAGAAAAGGCTTATTTGTTATCAATTCATGATGAGAGAAGTTATCCATCCAATTGATTCTTCTTATTAATAATAATCTCTTTTATCAATATTGATGACTTACTTTTTATCTCTAAAAGAATGAGAAATGTGTGATCATTAGAGGAAATGGAGACGCACCATGATTAGTTGGGATAACATACGATATATTTGACATCCATGATATCGTATATGATATGGATAAAAGAAAGGTTTGGTCGTCACATAACTTTAGGGTTATAAATAAATATATGACTATCAATATTTTAAATAATCATATCCATAACATTAAACTTTGTATAGCTTGTGCAATGCTAGGTAAGAAAGGAGTTTGGTGATGTTCAACATATCCTTGACCTTTGGAAGGATATTGTGATTAAGCTCATGTTGAATAACATAAGCTCAGTCATTAATGGAAAATTATGTTGGAAGTGGAATATTTTGAAAAACTTAATCCTTATTAATCAAATCAAAACAAGGTTAGAATAAAATAACATGAAAACTAATTCTTGTATAAAAACATGCAACTAAATTTGTAAGTATTGATCATGATCTTAACTAGGTACCAAAATACAAAAGATTAAAGAATAGTGCACTTCGTGTTGATAATAAAATTTAAAAAGAATTTAAAGAACATCTTTGAGTTGTGTAAGTTAGCCTTATAAATTACAAATTAGATGGTGGTAATAAAAAAATCATATATTGATTAAGAAAAGCATTCCTAATCTATCAATTTTGAGTCTATTATATATGTATGATCACCTAAAACATTCAAATGCCTCAACATATTCCTTGATTAAGAACCTATGTTTTTTTTATAAAATGTGAATGTTGTGAAGTGAAGAAAGTATATGCAAATGAATGATGTTGAGTGTATAATTATAGACTCCATGCCTCACAAATGTCTAAGAAATTTGGCTAAATTCCGATCATAACTAGATTCTAATGACTATATGGCTGTTTTATTATATTTATGATTGATATTACAATACAATATATTTTATATTTTATGTATATATTATGATCAATTTAATCCAGTAATCTCCTCAGTGGCTAGGTATGATTAGATTGATTATTGATTAAACAAATAGTATAATGAGTTATAATGTGGAATAATGTTTTTTTTTTTTTAAACCCCACGAAAGGGGCCTACGCATTAAGATACATAAAAATACATGTCCTTAGAGATTCCAAAGCTCACTAAAATATAATAATTGAAATAAAACCTAAGAGCTTCAGGATCCATCTAAAAAGAAAAGCAAAAGAAAGACCAGCTCAAATAGAAACAAAAAATGAATGAGATAGAAGAACACACCAATAGCCCAACAGACAACCATCACATCTAGAGCAAAAGTGCCATCCAAATATGAAGACCAACCTTCAAAAACCAAAAGGAAAGAAACTACATCAAAAGGAGAGATGAAAACCACACCAACCATATAAAAAAAGCTTCCAAAGCAGCATCCATCAATAAAAAAAAAACTATTTTTTGGATTTCCTTTTTTTGTATTTTCCCTTCCGAACAATAGTACCTCATAGGGCACCATCTTGTTCAAACACTTCCTCTTCATCATCATCAGAAAGAGAAAATGAAGAGCCTTCAAGCTAATAAATTTTCTCCTTAATATTTTCCTCTAATCTGACTCCCACATGGCCATACAAGGTGTTAGCAGAAAGTAAAGAAACTGGAACATCAACAAGCTGTTCATTCACTCCCAATCCCATAGATGAGACCGACACAACCAGATCAGCATGCGTCACATGAGAGCCAAAAAAAGTATCCAACTCACTACAATCAATATTCACCACTCCCAAATTAACAGCACAAAGTTCATTATTACCCACATTCATCAATGTATTACCAAAGCACCTTGAGCCACATTAAATTCATTCGAATAAGAGTCAATACCCACAGCACCATGAGACATATTACATTCATGCAAAAAAGAATCAACAGCCACTGCCCCGATCATGTCGGGGACCAATAATTCATTTCCAAGTAAAGAGGATTCAATGCCAATATCAACATGAGCGATAGAAGGAGCAACCTCTCCCGATTGCAGGGGTAAAGCCTTCTCAGGGAAAACAACATCAACTATGGGTTTCTCACCTGAAGAAATAAGAACTGCAATAGAAATATTTTTATCACCCCCATCCAAATCAAAACCAACCACATTAGGCATAGGAATATTAGCTAAAGGAGGATTAACAACTTCAATAGCGATAACCACTTTAATAGAAGGAGCAACACCCAAATTCGGATATAGGGTCGAGCAACAATCCTTAGAATGTCCAAAAGATTTATAATGAAAGCAATACAAAGGAAATTAATCCATTTGAACCAAATGAGCGTAACCACAACTCTCCAAAACAAGCCAAACTTGAGAAGCATAACATTACATAATATCTAATTCCACTAATATGCGTGCCACAGAGGGTCTTGAGCCACAAACAGTCTCACTATCCATGCATAAAGATCTACCAAATAGTGACCCCAAACCATGCAGAATCCGGAGGGAGAAAGATGAGGACGCAGATAGGGAAAAGAAACCCAAAATGGGGACAATGGGAGATTCCACATTAATGTCAAAATATGGAGTCCATTTGAAAAGCTTCATGAAGTAGTTGCACACAAAATTGGAGCGATGAGAGAAAACCCTACAATAATCTTAGTCATTGACAAGCTTAATCAAAATATTTTTAGGATTCAGTAAAGTAACCAAAAAATCCCCAACAAGATTTAGGTTAAAGAAATTTTTTTTGAATTAAGTCAAGCGGCGGGCAACTGTCGGGAAATTTTCCAACTAAAACAAACCCGAAAGGCAAAGCAAGAGATGTCATTTCTTTATCAGAGATAAACAAAGCCAGCAAACCATGGTGAAAAGAAACTTTAAGCGGGGGAGAATCTGGTGAAGCCGACTCACCGAATAAAGCAACTCTAAAAGATATAGATTTAACTTTAGCATCCAAGAAATAGGGGTCCATTAACCTATTCCCAGTCATAGGTAGGGAAATGGCAGAAAAAACCAGCAAAGATTAGGGAAGAAATGTTACCCAACCACAGTGACAGACGGAGACGGAAGCCCCAACAACCATCTCCACCACCTACTTCCACCGCTTCACAAGGGTGAGAGAATAGGGAGAGACCGAGAGCAGGAGGTCTCAGCGTCGGATGCTTCTGGAGTTCCTGAACAAAGAGATAGGAGGAACACACAAGTTCTTGTGACTCCTTCGCAAAAAATGCCGAAGAAATCATGACTTACAATCTAACAAAAAGGAATGTTGTCGAATGAGGTGTCCTCATAGTGGATTGAGATTGTAGGGTCGAGCAACAATCCTTAGAATGTCCCAAAGATTTATAATGAAAGCAATACAAAAGAAATTAATCCATTTGAACCAAATGAGCGTAACCAAAAGTCTCCAAAACAAGCCAAACTTGAGAAGCATAACATTACATAATATTTAATTCCACTAATATGCGTGCCACAGAGGGTCTTGAGCTACTAACAGTCGCACTATCCGTGCATAAAGGTCTACCAAATAGTGACCCCAAACCATGCAAAATCCGGAGGGAGAAATATGAGGACGCAGATAGGGAAAAGAAACCCAAAATAGGGACAATGGGAGATACCACATTAATGTCAAAATATGGAGTACATTTGAAAAGCTTCATGAAGTAGTTGCACACAAAATTGGAGCGATGAGAGAAAACCCTACAATAATCTAAGTCATTGACAAGCTTAATCAAAATATTTTAGGATTCAGTAAAGTAACCAAAAAATCCCCAACAAGATTTAGGTTAAAGAAATTTTTTTTGAATTAAGTCAAGCGGCGGGCAACTGTCGGGAAATTTTCCAACTAAAACAAACCCGAAAGGCAAAGCAAGAGATGTCATTTCTTTATCAGAGATAAACAAAGCCAGCAAACCATGGTGAAAAGAAACTTTAAGCGGGGGAGAATCTGGTGAAGCCGACTCACCGAATAAAGCAACTCTAAAAGATATAGATTTAACTTTAGCATCTAAGAAATAGGGGTCCATTAACCTATTCCCAGTCATAGGTAGGGAAATGGCAGAAAAAACCAGCAAAGATTAGGGAAGAAATGTTACCCAACCATAGTGACAGACGGAGACGGAAGCCCCAACAACCATCTCCACCACCTACTTCCACCGCTTCACAAGGGTGAGAGAATAGGGAGAGACCGAGAGCAGGAGGTCTCAGCATCGGATGCTTCTGGAGTTCCTGAACAAAGAGATAGGAGGAACACACAAGTTCTTGTGACTCCTTCGCAAAAAATGCCGAAGAAGTCATGACTTACAATCTAACAAAAAGGAATGTTGTCGAATGAGGTGTCCTCATAGTGGATTGAGATTGTAGGGTCGAGCAACAATCCTTAGAATGTCCCAAAGATTTATAATGAAAGCAATACAAAAGAAATTAATCCATTTGAACCAAATGAGCGTAACCACAAGTCTCCAAAACAAGCCAAACTTGAGAAGCATAACATTACATAATATTTAATTCCACTAATATGCGTGCCACAGAGGGTCTTGAGCTACTAACAGTCGCACTATCCGTGCATAAAGGTCTACCAAATAGTGACCCCAAACCATGCAAAATCCGGAGGGAGAAATATGAGGACGCAGATAGGGAAAAGAAACCCAAAATGGGGACAATGGTAGATACCACATTAATGTCAAAATATGGAGTACATTTGAAAAGCTTCATGAAGTAGTTGCACACAAAATTGGAGCGATGAGAGAAAACCCTACAATAATCTAAGTCATTGACAAGCTTAATCAAAATATTTTAGGATTCAGTAAAGTAACCAAAAAATCCCCAACAAGATTTAGGTTAAAGAAATTTTTTTGAATTAAGTCAAGCGGCGGGCAACTGTCGGGAAATTTTCCAACTAAAACAAACCTGAAAGGAAAAGCAAGAGATGTCATTTCTTTATGAGAGATAAACAAAGCCAGCAAACCATGGTGAAAAGAAACTTTAAGCGGGGGAGAATCTGGTGAAGCCGACTCACCGAATAAAGCAACTCTAAAAGATCTAGATTTAACTTTAGCATCCAAGAAATAGGGGTCCATTAACCTATTCACAGCCATAGGTAGGGAAATGGCAGAAAAAACCAGCAAAGATTAGGGAAGAAATGTTACCCAACCACAGTGACAAACGGAGACGGAAGCCCCAACAACCATCTCCACCACCTACTTCCACCGCTTCACAAGGGTGAGAGAACAGGGAGAGACCGAGCGCAGGAGGTCTCAGCGTCAGATGCTTCTGGAGTTCCTGAACAAAGAGACCGGAGGAACACACAAGTTCTTGTGACTCCTTCGCAAAAAATGCCGAAGAAGTCATGACTTACGATCTAACAAAAACGAATGTTGTCGAATGAGGTGTCCTCATAGTGGATTGTGATTGGAGGAAGGTGGACGATGGCTAGGGTTCCCATTTGAAACTCTTGTAAGTCTTGTTATTATTGTGAAAACAAATTTGATAAAATAATTTCTGATCAACGAGATCAGTTGTTGCAAAGCATTCTATGAGATTTGAGAGGCGTCTCGCCATCGCTCCCTCTTTGCAAGTTCTCCTGGTGAAAACTCCTAGTCCTTTGTTGCACAATATGTGGTATAATGTAAATCATACAATATGATGTGAATTGTAGGGTACAATTGTTTAGATTAGAAATCATATTTTTGAATGAGTCAAATTAGATTTATTTCTTCATTTTTTTAATATTTTGATTCTAATAGCCTAACACTATATTATCACATCCATTTAACTTTACATTTCTTATTTAAAGAAAATAGAAAAAAATAAAGAAATTCATTATTATGCAAATTCAAACATTAATGCCATTTATTCATATTAAGTTTTCTAGGATACTAAAATCTATAATGACCCAAAAGCTTTATAAATATGTGTGTTAACTTCTTTTTTGCATCAATAAATTAAATTTTCACATAAAATGTTGACATGTGATTGAGTAAAAGTAATGTAAGATATCAATGTATTTTTTTATAAAATGTTATATTGGATTTTTTATTGTTCAGATTACATTGCTATTATTACACTAGATTGTTATCATACTCATTGAAATACCAAAATCAATGAGATATTCCTTCAACCATAACACTTGAGTAGAACAACTACTAGTTGTACTTATTCATTTTGCTTTAATGGTGGATAGTGTAACTGAGTTCTACTTTTAAGCGTGTCTTCTAAATTGACTAGTGCTAGTTGTACGCTTCGTATTAATTTTAATTCAAATAAAGTCAAAATTAGAATAACAAATATGATCAAACATATGTTATGCTTAGTACACCAAATTCCTAAACTTGGAGTACCAACCAAATACCTAATGACGCACTTAGTAATAGTCATTTAAAATTATTTTGAGAGCTTGAACCATATAAGCATATACTAGATATAATCTATGGACAACCCATTGTAAGATATACTTAGTTGAACTTTACAAGTAACAAAAATCTTTATCTATCTACGCCTTTTGGCTTATGGGGCTACTCAAAATTATGTGTCCTTCTATTTCAACTTTCATAATAAATTTTTAATATGCTTGGTTTAATATGGATTTCTCTAACTCAAAACTACTTGTAAAATGTCTCTAAAGAACTATTTCATTGAAAAATATCCATATATAGTCTTTCAATCAATTTGCAAAGGGATTTAAACTTGAATTAAAATAGGGAATATGAAAACATGGGCCATTCTCTCTAAATAACTATCTTAAACACCTAACTATGGCTGGCCACTCCACTCATGTAATTGTTAGTCTTAAATTAATTAGTTATCTAATTTGCTATTCCTTTAGCACTTAAACACTTAAAAAAAAAAATACATGTCCCAAAAAAATATAACCACACAATGCAATATTACATAAAAACATCATGAAATAAAAATTATCCAAATTTTAATTTCCCTATCCTCAATTTGCTTTATGTGCTCTATCGACTCTTCTCCATTAAAGCTCTATAAGCTTTGATCTTATAAATGCCCCTCCAATCTCTTCATTAGCTCCATGTTTTACACTAAATGGGGTTGTTCCAACCTAAACATGATAATCTACTTGAATGATAGTATTGTTATGGTGGTCATCACATAATGATCTTTTTCTCTGAAGTGCTATTGGCTTCCCTACTAATGACATTATGAGTTTAGAAGTAATGCAGTAATAAAATAAGATAAGACATAGAACATAGAAACATAAGTGGCTAAGTATATTGACAAATATCCATCAATTTTAAATTTAAGATAAATATTTCTTTATTTAAGAGAGAGAGAGAGAGAGAGAGAGAGAGAGAGAGAGAGAGAGAGAGAGAGAGAGAGAGAGAGAGAGAGAGAGAGAGAGAGAGAGAGAGGGGAAGATCTTTTTAACATTAAAGGTGAGGTCTCTTAAATGAATCTTAAGATGTACATCTATACATATTTTAATGATTGTATATAGATGTCTAGATAATATGTTAATGATGTATCATGATGACCATGATGATATATAACATCTTCGTAGAGGTCTAACTATTATTTTTTATAGTAGCACCATCCTCAGCAAATCAAACTAAAAATTAAATGAAGGTTGAAGTAGATATTGTGAAAATATTTATCATTTATGAATTCTTTGGATTAGTTCTTACAATGTTTATTAGATGCATCTTCTATTTGAACACTTCTAGGTTTATTTATATATTTAGAATTTTAAGTATCAACCAATAGCTTGCCTTAAAATTGAGTGAGATAACAAGTCATGTTGAAGAAACTTTAATGTTAAGGTGTCATGCATCAAAGCATGTTAAGGCCATTTTTTAAATTTAGGAGGAGTTGTATCAATAAATTTTAAATTTAAGTTTCCAACATGAAAGTATTCATTCATTAAATACAATCTCAGTCTTTCAATTGATAATAATATTTGTTCTATGCTTTTAGATCATTCATAATTCATATGGAGTTAAAGCTAACCTATTTTGAAGATGGAAGGAATACCAATTGGGCAAATATAGGCGTATAACTAGAAGTTATTGTATAGCAATTAAATTTCTATATTTAACTTTATTTAATAGTATTAGCATTAGTTCCACTATTTAGTTATTTCCATTGGAATTCATTATTATGGACTCCAAAAGTATGCTTCAAAATGGTGGGATCCTAAGACCTAAAATGAGGTAATTTTTGAAGTTCCATGGACACAAGATTTGTGTATAATTTTATATCATTTTGTTCTTCATGTATGGTCTTGCAACATTATTTTCCCTTGGGAAATACACATAATTTGAGACCCTTACGACAACACAGACATTATTTGAGACACTTATGTGAGAACTTCAAAAAGTAGTATAGAGTGTGGACATATCAAATGTTACATTGCTACATTTTAAAATATATTATGTTAGTAAAAATGATGTTTTGGTGTTCAATTAATGCATGAACGATACTAAAATGGTTAAACTTCAAGCACATGCTTCATTTCTTGAAAGAGATTTACTAAGTGGACTCTATTACATAATAGATATAAACATAAGATGATTAAAACTAATATTTTAGCGCATTAATAATATAATGATGGTGCAAACAACTAAGAGTGTAATCTTTCCTTATCATCCACGATAAATTCTTTATAATGCTTCCATGCCTTAATCTTCTCATTTTTATTCAGCTTCTTTATAGAACATTGAAATTGAATTTGCATTATGTTGTAGTTCATATAAATCTTGAAACCCTTTGCTATAGCTTTTGACTGTCAACCCTCATTAATTTTTTTTATTTCCATTAAGGAGTTGATAAAACATCATTTTTGCAGAGCAATTCCTCACAATACTAGACCCTATATTATCTCACTCTCGATACGGTATACAAATATAATATCTCATTGTGTCCGTCTAAGTAATGGCTTGTAGCATTGTGAGCTTACTCCTCAAAATATGGTGGTACCTCAATTAAATGTTATACAACCCTACTAATTGACATATTTTAACATATTAAATGACATGTTTTATCAACAACTTTCTTATGTAAAAATCACCAACTAGAACTATTAAGAAGTTAACATATAGGGTTACTATTTGTTAAAATAAGTTTCTATGTGTAATTTTAGAACCAACTAATCATGCTCCTTTATCTAGCTAGTAATCCTTATAATAGTGAGACATTTCATTTATTAACTCATCTAGACCTGAAATTAGATTTTGGATACTAAAAAAAAAGCTCCATAGCTTCTAACATGAACAATTCATCATATTATTTTTTAAGCTCCATATTATCAACTCAATTATTAGTTTTATAGGCCAATTTGTAACTAGTTTACTTTCATAAATTCATGTCTAATAAAGTGAAAACTACACTATCCACCTTCTATTGTTTCTCTCTTGCCAAATATATTATTTTCATGCTTCTCCTTATTGAACTTTATTTGAATAAGAGAGAAAAGAAAGAATTTCATCATTACTTAGCAAGACTTTACAATTGTGATGATTACACGTTGCCTTAAGTACTTGTCCAAAAATGGATTGGACAATCTCTCCCCATTTTCATAATGCCATGATTTTCAATCACTACAACACAAACAAGCTAAGGATAATCAAAAAATAAAAAGCTAATTGTAGAACTAAAAAAATAAACCCTAATCTTCATCAAACACATTGCACATGAACTTGGTACCACCAATGTGAACATTTAGGCTTCGTTTGGGACGGCTTTTTTATTGCCTCTTGAAACAACTCTCTAATTCAAAAATTAAATTTTTTTTACTAGAAAGCTGCTTTAAGAAGCAATAAGAAAGCCGTCCCAAACGAATCTTAGATATATAGATTAAGGGATTGTTACAGTGAAAGATGGCAAATAGGAGGATATATATCTAGCCAATTTTTTCTAAAATTTTAAAAAATATTAATATTAAGTGGTTAGGAAAGTGATTGCCTGTGCAACTTTGGCTACACCTACCATTCATTCAGCTTTATATTAAACCATAAGAAAACACATGATTTTACATCTCACAAAGACTAATATATTAATGCTTGTATTAAAAGTATCACTTTATTCCAATTTAGTAAACAAATTAAAAGTATTAAAAGTATCATTTTATTCCAATTAATATATATATATATATATATATATATATATATATATATATATATATATATATATATATATATATATATATATATATATATATATATAAGCTCGTATGTCTCATCTTTAAATTCATCCACAAAATAAAAAACTATAAAATACTATCTACAATTAAATAAAATTATTTAAATCAAAACTATTCATATAAAAAATATATTGAGTTGTGAAGAAATTATTCTATGATGAGTCTGGACGAAAAGAATATTTCGGATTGTGAGTGTACACACAATGTGTACAAAAAATTGATACACATTATGTATAAATGTATACACATTGTATATACTTACATGTCCGACCAATTCTTTCCGTCCTGACTCCACACAAAATAATTTCTCTAAGTTGTGGCCGATCATTTAGTTTTTATTTGGTCTGATCACCTAAAGTAGATCTACATTCGAACGCCAGTAAAATAGTGTCACGTGTTCTTACTCTTTACCGTGCGGCCCGACAACCCCACCCGGAACGGACCCGGGATTGCTATGTTCGTGTATTGCTCAATATTGCTCGGTATTGCTAGGTATTTGCCGATTTTGCTCGGCAATAATGAAAAATATCATTATGTGAAGACCAATACCGATCGAGCAATGCCGACTTTTTCTCGGTATTGCTCGGTATTGGTCTTCACATAGAGGTATTTCTCATTTTTGCCAAGCAATACCTAGCAATATCGAGCAATACCTAGCAATACGCGAACATAACAATTTCAGGTTCCGGTCTGGGGCAGGTCGTCGGGCCGCACGGTAAAAAGTAAGAAAGACTACGTGGCGAAATATTATTGGCATATGAACGTAGAGCTACATCAGGTCTCCTGACCTAATAATTGTTCCTTTGGGTTACTGCGTGTGCTCTGTGGTGGCCGATCATTAATATTTTGAAAATTGGCCAAATTTTAACTAAAAATATATATTAAATCATTTATATTTGTAGCCCAATAATCTGTAAATATTAATTGAGAAGATTAGGGGAAGATCACAGAGAGAGGGTGGCGGCCGGTGCGACAGATAAAAGGGAAGCATCGACACACGCACGAGCAACCACCGATCAATTCGTTGACAGCAAACATTCGCTAACCTAATCGGCCCTACCTTCTCCACTTAAACTCATTTTTCTCTTCTTAGTCTTCGTTAATCCTCCTTCCAAAAAGAAAATAATCAGAGATCTACCGCCACTAACATGGAAACGTCACAGAACAAAGCAACCACTTCGCACAATTGGAAAGTTTTGACGCTACGCCAAAGAGTAGGGACGGGTCCTCTATAATTAAATGTACATATTGATATGATAATTCCACTTTCTTTTGTTAAATGCAGCCTAACTATGTTGAAAAGTACTTTTTTTAGCTCAGCTCAACGATGGGGCGGAGAATGGCAAGTCGAAAGTTAGTGGTCCTGCGAGAGACCAGATGTTCCCCCTTTTAAATGCGGGAGATTATTACGTGCGGAGTCTCGATCTAAGCCGGGCGAATGGTTTTGTGAGCATGCACATTAAAAGCGTACTGGTACACAATAACTGTTTTTTATTGCGCACACTCATAAAATCCTTAAAGTTCTCCGGTCCGAATTCCACACGTAATAATCTCTCTTTAAATTGAATACCTTTAGAAATTTCTAAATTTTATTTTGATAGCTATAAGAATAAAAGCCCTCCATTTTATTACAAATCTTAAGGGTCGAATTATGACCATTTTTAGTTTTTATTTTTAAAATATATGTTTATTTAGTGTGTTTTCTAACTATACTGTGTTTTTTTAGGCATTAAAATTTTTAAAATATAGAAAAAACTATTATAATTCGTTTATTCCACCACCGCCAGCTGCTACCATCCCAATGAACCGCTAGCATATATTGGCACTGATCATCATCATTGCTTCGCTAGTGACCACTTTTTAAATATTTGATAAAAATGAATTAACTGATTTTTAAGTAATTAAATATATTTTATTTTATATCATAATAAAATAAAATAAGAATAGAGGATAAAAATTTAAATAAAAAAATATCCCAATATTGAAGCTCAAAGCACAAAAAATGAGAGCACATACAAGAGAGAAAAATAGGAGAGAGAAATTAAATATCATATGGGAAAATTATGAGAATTTTATTGAAATTTTGTTCAAAGTATGAGTTAGTGCTACTTAAATTAATCAAATATGCTAGGGCGGATCTCCACTCATCTAAGGGTGGGCAAATACCTACCCTAAAAAAAATTAATATAGAAGAGGATGTTGACCTCGATTTTGTCCAGACCCGGGCCTAAAGAGTTGACTTGGTCAAATTGACCAAGCCAAACCCTATGGCCCTCCCCACTGGGTTCAGTGGGTCGAGTCGAGTCTGTCGAGCCCGAGCTTGGACCCTGGGTCAACCCGGTTGACCAAGTCAACCAAGGTTGACCACTTAGCCCATTTAGAGCCCAAATCGATTTAAATCCAAACTAAATCCCCTCATGGCTCGATCCTCACTCCCCATTGATCTAAATGACTGATTTGACCAAGTCAAACGTTGACTTGGTCAAATCGAGTCATAAATAGGTTATAAACACCTATTTGGGAGGAATTAATGGTCATTTAATGGAATTTAAAGCCCCCCTTCGTTTTGAATTGCAAACCACGGCCAAAACCGACCTATTTCCCTCCTAATCTCGTTCTGATTCGATCCTAGCCGTTGGTATTAGGTCTAGGGGCTTTAAATATGAAAATTTTTGTCCAAATTAGGATCTTTTTGCTCTTGCTCGATCTAGAGACCACCCCAGGCTCTGAGATTTTGTGAGAGCGCTCCCACATCCTTTCTCCACCTTCCCTCTTCGAATCCTGACAGAAAACGCTCGCCGACGGCGAGATCCCGGCGACCCGAAGGCTTGGACTGTCAAAGTTTCGATCCACTCGATCCGGAGCTCATTTGATCGAGGATTCAAGAGGAGAAACTTACGAGGACAGTCTACAAGCTCAACCGTGTCAAAATCTCAGAGATCCCACGGTGAAATCTCCTTAAAACTCTTAGAATAGCCTACACCCCATAGATCTAAATAGCTTTTTGAAAAGCTTGTTTTAATCCAAATCAAATCCCCCCCATGATTTCTGCTCATCCCTAGAGTATGTGTTTAAAATTTCGTTCAATTTCGTCCATCCAATTGAGAGAACGAGACGATTTTCTTTTTAGGGTTTCAGTTCCCTGTGCATGCGCAGAGGAAGATGAAGTTTCTGTTCATCGTACTGTACGAAATATTTCGTACCGTACGACGATAGTCGTACTGTACGAATTTTTTTCGTACAGTATGATCTATTATAACAAGAAAGAATAAAAACACTTTTTTTTGTGTTTTATCTTTCTGTTCATCGTACTGTACGAATTTATTATTTCGTACAGTACGATCTAGTGTGACAGAAAACTTTGAAATTACATAACTTTGTCGTTTTAAGCCCGCTGTCGACGCACAGCACCTTGTTTTGGAGGTATTTTGAATTCTGCATTGTTTAAAAACTATTTTCAGATAAAAATTCTATTTATATTTTCTGTTATTTCAAAAACAGTAAGACTGCTTTGTTTTAAAATATTATTTTATTATTTTTAAACTTGTAAAATCCGTATCTAATTCGTTTTACATCGGATTTTGACGTATAACCCCTTGATTTTTTCATAAAATTGCCTAATTTATTTTAAAATTATTTTTTTAGGACCTAACTCTTGCTGTTAGGATAAGAGTTCTATTTTAAATTGCTATTTTAAGTATTTATTTTATTTAATTAAATATTTATTACTATTATTATTTTAAAATTAAAAAAAAAAAATTATTTTCAAACCTTTTTGAAACCTCGGTTGGGTGTTCAGTGGGTCTCCCCTATATTTATGTACTATGAATTGATTTATATTTAATTACTTTATTTTTCAAAAAATATCTATCTATATTTATAAGTATTTCCAAATTATTTTTAAAATTACTTATAAATTAAATCCTCTAATCTTGGGAGACCCATCATTGCATGAAATTTTAGACATGGATCCTACGTGGGAAGAGCAAATCATGGGGGAGTGGGTTAGTGGGTGATTGGATCCCAATCATTCACTAATCACTGCATTAGGTGTCTTTTATTTCTTATTGTTCGTAGAATGCATGTATAGGATTGCACCACGAGCACTTAGCCTAGGCTCTCCTAGATTTAAGGACATGGTGTGTTTATTTCATTTTTGTACTCCCATGCATTTATTACCTTGAGGGTTAGTTAAAATATCACTTTAAACCTTGATAACGTAGTGACACCTTAAGGACAACAATTAAGGACTCGTCTAGCGAACTTAGAAGTTTTCTAGGAACTAGGATAGATCCCGGATTGACATGAAAACTACAACACTTAAACTTAGTGACATCATAAACATCACTGAATTTTCTAGGAATTTTTAGGAGCTTTTAGAGCCCTTAGCTAACTAACCCTAATTAACCTGCTAAATAAGGCCCAGAGCCCTTCCAGAAATTACAATAAATACATATTAGGTCAGAAAATTATCTATAATACCTCAAATTGACCAGAATATGACCCTTGACCTTAGATAAATAGGGCTCCTCAGTTTGACTCTAGGTTGACCCCTAATTTGACCATAGGTGGAAATTACTGTTTTGCCCCTAATAATTCATTAAAAATTATTAAAAATTCCAAATCTCCTCCAAACACTTGGGAACACCATCTTAGATCATTCCTGACATTTGGGGGTGATTCCAATCAGTTTGGAGCTGATTTGGATCAAAACAGTAAAATTGGCCCTTTCCTAGTTAATTTAGAAAATTTCCCTAAATATCCGATCTTAGAAAATTCATAACTAATTGTAGAAAATTCCAAATTAGGTAAACTCACTTGCATTAGACTCCAATTAGGGCCTAGTATTTATTAAAAATATTAGGTTACCAGAAATTGGCTTAGATTAGAAAGTCAACTTTTTGGTCAACCATAGTTCATTTGGGGCCCAAAACTTAGAAAATCCATATCTTTGCCTAGAGAACTCCGATTTCAGCCTACTACCTGTCTAACTACTCGTATTAAGGTCTAGTATTTTCCTAGAATGTTAAGAAACTCAGACTTAGCCTTTTTCCCATAGTGACTTTTTGGACCCTTAGTCTAGTTCCTAGGAGGACCCAGGACTTTCCAAAATTGGCTAATACAATTCAAACTTCAAACATGAATACCCTTAGTTCTTAGAACTGATCAACAAACTAAAATAATTAAAATGGATCTAATTCACTAATATTTGAATTTCAATTAAAACATCCTTTTTAGACCCCCAACATACCTGAACTCTAGATAATTTCAACTAATTATCCCACTTAGGATCTATCCAAACCACACTAGCCTTATACACACATAGCACGGTTTGCTAGGGCACCACTTCTAGATCTAGGTTAGGCCGCTGGGTTTTATTTTCTGCTGTGTGCCGGAGCTTTTCGTAGTTTTCACTGCATGCTGTTTGAAAATTGAATTGCTGTGTTTGCTTACTTTTCCTGCACTCTGTGATGTGATGGGCGCTAGATTTACCTCTAGGTTAGGAACGTCATATATATATATATATATATATATATATATATATATATATATATATATATATATATATATATATATATATATATATATATATATATATATATATATATATATATATATATATATATATATATATATATATATATATATATATATATATATATATACTATTCTTCTATGCAATTGGTCATGCTCAAGCTAATAAAAGGGGGGCACCATTATGATTTCTAATGTTGTCCTATGCAGGTGCTTGCTCAGCCCCCCTGGTATAATGAGGGCTAAAATCATTAAATAATTATAATTGCTACATATGGAGCTGCTTAGCCCTCAGAGCATGGCTTAGCACAGGGTCAATGGTGTTAGCATTTTCATTTTCATATAAACTGCTTGGGATGATTATTAGGATAACCTTGCATGTGATTTAGAATTTACTGCTTTTCAATAAATGTAAATTTGTATGTAATAATTGTTAAGAGTTGTGAAAACAACCTTTGAGTTGGGATATTCTTATCCAGCTCGGATTCTAAAAGAAGAAGGCATCCCTAAGGGGAGAGTCTTCTTCCATTTGGAAGATCGAGCTGGATGGCTTTAGATATCCAAAGAGAAAAGGCAATACCCCCATATTGGGAGAATTGCCTCTTCGTTTGGATATTCAAGCCACGACGGATCCAAGGAGTCCAAGGAGGAGATTTCCAAGGAGTCCAAGGAGGAGAGATCCAAGAAGTCCAAGGAGAAGATATCTAGAAGACTAAAGATTTGAAGACCCAATATCCCACTCAAAGTTGTTGGCGTCTGTCATAGGCTTAGAAACCCGGGTTGTTGGCAGTGGTGCCCGGCCACTTTACTTTTCTGCATACCCTGGGTTGTAATTAAAGGGCAGTTGGCCTATGGACATTTACTTGATTAGTTTGATTTATATTAATGTGTTTACCTGATTGCGCTTAGAAATATCTGCTTTTTCTAGGTTTCGTTCTTGCATGCCATCTTTGTTTTAGCCTGGATCGTATTAGGCTCTTTAAGGACTGCAAAAATCTTTTATACTCATAACCAAAATTTAATATTTAAGTTTTAAATAATATAGAAACTTAACGCACCTAGGGAACTGCCGGAATCGTCCGGGGTCGCATGCATATTACTGCATTTCTTCTTTCCTTGTTATAAGACATCTCCCTGCCTGCGGGTAGAGTCCGGATAATCTGGCCTATGAGGATGAAGTGCCACACCTAGGGAGACTCAGTCTTTTCTAAAAATTTATTTTCTATAAGCCTGTTTTTAAAGTTCTATAGCATTCATGAGCTGACAATTCAACTAGCATGCATTGCATTAGAAATCAATTTAATTGCATTAGTTAAGGGCATTCACCCAACATAAGTCCAGGACCACCTAGGAAATCCTCTAGATGTCGGTCCTATTTCTAGTAAACTGTACATCCCACCCATCTTTCATAATTGACCTGATAGCATGGTTTCGAAGCGATTAGGTGGTTAGCTGGCTCCCCCAATCCAGGCCGGGGTAAGTCTAGGCTTTGCATTGCATTAGCTAGGACACTGGTCTTAGTGTGTGTCGAACACTAAGTCCAAACTAGATTTAAGATTCGGGGCTACTACATTCGGTCTTGTAGTATGCCTCAAATAGTAGGTAGGTCCCTTCTTTTCAAGGACCCTAAATCCTACTTATCTGCGTCACAGGATGACGCCACCTCCATCTTTTCCTCACGCATATGATAGAATGCTTGATTTTACTTTTTCCAGTTTCTCTCTAGTGCCCTAGAGCTTCCGGATGCTGGTATGAGCCACGCATGTCGATTCAGCCCTTCGGACCTTTCTCCCCTTTGAGTAGGATTTTCTAGTCTATACCCTTGTGCCGATCCCACTTTAGGAGAGGATAATGTATGATCCTTAATCGAGAGTTTTCTCAGGTTCCGGCCTGGGATGTAATTAACCACGGGGGCTTGCGCCCGTGGGAAACTCGGTCCCACATCTACTAAACCCCATTCGAGCTCTTTCATCGGGTGGGGAAAACCCATGATTTGGTCATGTATACTACTTCCCATCGAGGTGTGTTGGTGAAAGCCTCTATCCTCAATGGTTAGTCGTATGCACGATCCAATCTGTCCCTTCCAATTGACCCGTTCGCGCGGTGCTCTTTCGGAGGTCCACAGGTTTCTAGCGACCACGGTGGGACCAGTTTCTCTCTCCATCTTTGGATCATATATTATCTTTTCTTGTGTGTACTCCAGGATTGGAACTCCTTAGATTAGGTCCGTCCCACTCTTAGTTAGGGTCTCTCCTTAGTTAGGGTTCCTTTCCCTTAGCTAGGGTTTTTCTTCCCTACTCTACTTCTTTCCAGCCTAGCAGGCTATTCCGTCCTTTATCTATTCCTATATATCCTATCAAATCCTTACTCGTCCATTTGTTCTTGATTTACATTCTTACTGACCTTTTCACTTTCTTTTCTTGGCAGCAGTGCCATGGCTTCTTTCGCACCTTTCATTTCTTTTGCTTTCGGTTCAGACGCGCGGGTGACTCTCCCTGAGTCCCTGCTCGCTAGTCCGCTAGTGGGAGGAATCACTTTTGGTTCCTTCACTGACTCGGCTTTCGTCACTCTTGGCGGGCCGACCCCGGCGGAGGCTGCTGCATTCTCTCCTCCTCATATGAGAGGACGCGTAGCCATGCGCCCGTTTGGACGTCCTGCTGCTCGGCGCCCAATCCGAGCACCACGTCCTGTTCCTGTTCTTGCGCAGCCAGTGCGCGCTGTGGCTAGGCGACCAGTGCCTAGGCCACACCCTGTTCCAGTTTGTCCTGCGGTTAGGCGTCAGTGCCCACCGCACCTGCTGCTCAGGTTGCCCCGGCCCCTGAGCGCCGGCAGCCTGCTGCAGCTGTTCCAGTTCACCCAGCGATTAGGCGTCCAGTGCCTGCTGCACCTGCTGCTCAGGTTGCCCCGGCCCCTCAGTGCCGGCAGCCTGCCGCAGTAGTGCCACCTGTTCGTGCAGCGGTCAGGCGACCTGCGCCTGCCGCTCCTGTTGCACAGGTTGCCCCGGCCCCTCAGCGCCGCCAGCCTACTGCGGTTGTTACTCGAGCTGTTACGGCGGAAGTACCTCGCGCTCGGGTTACCCCTCCCGCTTCTATTAGGAAGAGGGGTGCCCAGACTGAGGTGCCTTCGCCTTCTACTGGCCGGGTTTCTGTTTTTGCTCGGCTTTCTCACCCCGAGACTGCCAGACAGATCCTGGCACTTCCAGCCGTCCCTGTTCCCCCTGCCCCTCCGGCAGTGGGTTCAGATGTTCCCTCCACCTTCACCTCCGGCCTTGGGAGAAGGGCCCGGAGGAATAGGAATAGGAGGCTTCGTCTAGCTGCGTCAGAGGCAGAGAGGCAGCGGATGGAAGAGGCCATCGTTCACGACGAGTTAGTTCAGAGGCCGAGGAGAGTGGCTCCCAGGCAGCGGAGGCCACATCCAGTTGTTGTTGCACCTACTCCAGAGGTGATGGTAGCCCCCGAGTTGGAGGCAGTTCAGGGAGGACGCTTCTCCCCACTGACGCATAGTGGAGATGAGGAGGATGTTATTCGTATAGCGGTAGCTCCTCTTGTCGTCACTACTCTACCCCGAGCTAGGGTACCCAGGGATGCTGGTGTCCGAGCCCTCACTCAGAGGATTCGGAACATCGTCCGCTTAGCTCGTGGCAGAGAACCCGTCAGTCGGGAGGGCTTACTACGTCAGATCTCTCGGGCTACCTTTCAGTTACGGAGGCAGACTGCGAGGAGACTTTACAATTGGCAGAGGGAGCAGACACCGCAGCAGCCAGCACAGACAGTTCCAGCAGTTAGGCCGCCAGCAGTTGCTCTTATGGTAGGACGACGCCCACGTCGTCGAGGACGGAGACAACAGCAGGAGCCTGCCCGGCCTCAAGTCAGTGCGGAGGTGGTAGTCCCAGAGCAGCCAGTCGCTAGTACAGCACCCGTCGTACCAGAGGGGTTTGGAGACGTCGACAGGCAGACACCCCTGTCGACCCTGTTCAGTTAGTTGAGTTTGCACCACTGACAGAGACAGAGCAGCCAGATGAGGCAGTTGGTCAGATGGATTTGGCAGTTCCTTCTGGGTCTGAGGCAGTCCCGATGGCAGTCGATGATGGTTCAGTTTCTACCCCAAATAGATCGCCAGTACGGATTGAGACAGATTTAGCACCTAGCACTCAAAGGATCACCTCTCCTATGAGCCCGTACATAGAGGCGATGAGACGAGCCTTTTTAGAGGACGATGATACACTAGTGGATTCCGATGATGGGGTGTCAGTACACCGGGTTCGTGTAGTTACCCGTAGAGGTCACTCAGGTGAGAGAGAGCCCGAGGTGGGTGGATCTCCCAGATTAGTTGACACGGATGCTACGGTCCTGAACCTCCAGGCACAGATGGCAGAGATGACCAGAGCTATGACATCCATGACAGCAAAGTTGACAGCCTTGGGGGTAGTGCCCCAAGTGGCAGGTGTAGCCGCTGCTAGTACTTCTAGAGGTCAGCCAGTTTTGCCCCCAGTTGCACTAGACCCCCTGAGAGTGGACAGGGTTCAGAGAGCAGTGCCTGCAGCACCTTCAGTTATCCAGAGTCAGCCATCTTTATAGGAGAGACTTAATAAAGAATATCCATTTAAAAGAGAAAGTATAAGGAAAATATTCAAATGCTTGGCTGAGAAAGATATTTTGACATTCCCATTTAATAAGAGAAAAAATGAAGAAAGACAAACAGAACATCCACTCTATTGCCCATTTCACCGATGTATTGGACATACACTTGAAGATTGTTTTGTGTTCAAGGACAGTGTGGAGAGCCTTTTGGGTAATGGTAAGATCCAGCTCCAGGAAAGTGACTTAGTACAGGCTTTGGGCAGGGCTACTCAGATAGTGCAGAGGATTTCAGACTCCAGTCACGATGATAGTCAGACTTACAGTCAGGGCAGTAGTGGCAGATTACTCCACAATTCTGAGGGAGAGTGGCAGCTAGCACTCTCCAAGGAGACTTAGCAGATGATTGAGTAAGTTGTACAGAGTTTAGAGGCAGTTGAGATGAGGCCTCCCAAGGCCAAGTCGACAGTTGCCACTCCAGCTTCTTCGTTAGCACTAGTTTTTTCTTTTCTTCTTCTGTTGTAGTGCTAGATGAGCACATTTTCTTTTTACTTCTATCTGTATTAGAAAAATATGTTAAAAAAAATGATTGTAACCTCAAAAGGGAAGACAGGCCCCCTTCCAGCACTTGGACTGGAGGACCTCGTTCTCCCTTATTTTGATGATTAATCAATAAAAAAAATAATGATTTGCAATTATGATGACTCTCTCACTTCTTTTAGTTCTACTAGTTTTGTAGTGATGACTCATGAAAGAGTATGATTTCTCTATCTCATCTTAGGGGTGGAGAGATTTCTTCTTTTGAACTAAAATCTTTTTCAAATTGAAATTAGATTTAGAAGTGAAAATTTTCTTTATTATCTTGTGATTCTCTATCTCATAGATAACTATAGTATATTGATGAATAAAACTTCATAATTTTTATAATCAAGCTGTTCATTCTTATCGGAGGATAGGATTTGTTTTGTAGATCCTTCTTCCTTACCCAAGAGAAGTCTTCTTCTCTTGTATTTGGAATATGATCTTACAACTGAGAAACAGTTTTCTTTTAGATATTTGAAAAAGGAAGCCAGTTACAAAAAAATAAAAAGATGCGCAAAGCGCCAAAAGTGAAAGATACACAAAGTGTATCAAGTGATTGAAATTTGTGCAAAGCACATGAAAGTTGAGAAAGTGGCTCAAAGAGCCTAAAAGTTATAAGTAAATGGCTTCCCTTTCTAGTAAATCTCTAAATCTCAGAAAATTTATATCCTTTTGATATTTTTGATACTTGAATCCGGAAATTATGATTTTGAAATCATCATTATACATTAATATCCTATAAGATATGGAAGTGTATTCTCATACAAGAAATAAAGAAAATTAAATTTCTTTCTCTAATTTAAATTCCTTTTTGGATTAGATTTCAATTCAAGAGAGGAAAATACTCATATAAGTGAGATGTCATGATTTAGCTAGTATAGAGCTTGATCTGAGTTAGTAAATTTAAATTGAGGTTCTTTTTAAGATTAGAGGGAGTTAAATACTAAAAACTCCTTTGGGATATGTGCTCACTTATCACTTTTGACTGGGTCCACACCCTCCTGTACTTGTTAGAATCGGTGATGTTGATCCTTTATTAAAAAGTAAATGGCTTCTTCCTATCAGTCCTACTCTGATAGTTGAAGGCCTCAGTCCATTTATTTGAGTTGAATCTGATCGGGGATGTCGTAGTCTTTTTAGATTAGACTCTTTTGAGAGAGGATACTGGGTTCATACTCACCTATGTTAGTCAGGTGGGGTGATAGCGAGCCATTATCCTTAGGAGATTCTCTTCTTCCTATCAGTCTTGATCTGATAGATGTAACCCCCAGTCCATTCATATGGGTTGAATGTTACTAGGGATGCTAGAGTCATTAATTTAGACTCTTTTGGAGGTAGGATATTGGGTCCACACCATCTTATGCTAGTCAGGTGTGGTAGTGTTGATCCTCTATCATGATGTTGATCTTTATTATGCATTAATTTTAATATGATTATACCCCTAGTCCATTCATATGGGTTGAATGTGATCAGGGATGTCAGAGTCATTAGTTTAGACTCTTTTAGAAGTAGGATACTGGGTCCACACCATCCTGCGATGGTTAGGCGTGGTAGTGTTGATCCTCTATCTTAATGATTGATTTTAGTTATACATCGATTTCACTATGATTGTTCTCCCCAGTTTATTCACATGAGTTGAATGTGGTCTGGGTTATCAAAATCAACGATTTATTTTCTTATAAGATCTTATGTGATTTTCTCTCTCCCCAGTTTTGTTCATGTGGCGAACATGGTATGGGATATCAAAACCAAATCACAATTCCCTTTAAAAAAAAAATACATGTGATAAAAAGAGGGAAGATCTTAGTAGAGCAAAATCAGTTGCCCTTGTCACAGGAGGAACCCGATAATACTCTCTAAGAGCATGAGTTTCCTAAAATTCTTTTTCTTCCCTCTCCTTTGAGGTGCCTTGGTGTTTGCCTCAAGGATGAAAGTACACATATCTGAGTATGATTTTCCACAACTTTAATTATCTTTGTTAAGTGATGTAGTACATTGTGTTTTGAATGTTAAACATCACTACATTATGGACTTGGGTCTTTCTGAGGAAGGATCAATCCCTTCTGCCATCTTTCGGCAGTCTACTCCCCTATTCATACACTACTCTTAGCTGCCAGAGTGGTCTTATGAATGCGATAATGTTACTTCCACTTCTCACAGGGTCCTACCCAGTTAGGGTAGGTGTTACCACTGTGACCTTCTGATGGTTGTGGATTTCACTCATGATTACTGTACTAGGTGTCAGGTGTGCTCCCCTGACACTTCAGAGTTGTTTTTTCTTAGCTGTGGTGTAGTACACCTGTTCTCATGTGTTAACACCAAAGTTTTAGGAGCTCTGATTTTCCATTTTAAAGATCGACTCCTTAGTTTCTTTACTCACTTACTTTCTACATTTGTACCCTACTCTGAGCTGCTAGAGTAGCCCTATGAATGTTGTGTTGTGTTACTTTCACTTCTCACAGAGTCCTACCTGATTGAGGTAGTTGTTACCACTGTGACCCACCGATGATCATAGATCTCACTCATGATTATCGTGCTAGGTGTCAGGAGTGCTCCATTGTCACCTCAGAGTTATGCTGTGATGTAGTACATCAGTTCTCAGGTGTTAGCACCACAGTTTCAGGAGCTCCAATTTTCCATTGGAAGACCGACTCTTGGGTTTCTTTCACCAGCTTACTTTAGCATTCGTTCCCTACTCTTAGCTGCTAGAGTAGCCCCGTGGATTTTGTTTGATTATTTTCACTTCTCACAGGGTCCTACCCAATTAGGGGTAGGTGTTACCACTGTGACCCTTCTAGTAATCATTAATTTTGATTACTATCTTCGGTAGTGAGGATGTCGCCTGACTACCTAGAGTTGTTTTCTTAGTTGTGGTGTGGTACACCTATTCTCAGGTGTTAGCACCACGACTTTAGGAGCTTTGATTTTCCAGTAGAAGATCAGCTCCTGAGTTTCTTTGCACCCCTACTCTCCACATTCATACTCTACTCCTAACCGCTAGAGTAGCCCTATGGATATTGTGTTGTTACTTTTTCTCCCCACAGGGTCCTGCCCGATCAGGGTAGGTGCTACCACTGTGATCCTTCTGATAATACTTCACTTTTATACATGATTACCGTACTCAGGTGGTAGGTGTGTCCCCTTCACTATCCAGAGCTACTCTTCTCCTCGTGATGTAGTATACCTTGCCCAGGATACTAACATCACCACTTTGAGAACTTTGATCTTTAGCAGAAGATCAGTTCTTTCACTACTTTTTCGTGACCCATGTTACCATTCATACGCTAGACTCAGTTACCAGAGCAGTCCTATGAATGTGTCGAGGTCACTTTCACTTTTCATAGGGTCCCACTAGTTTGTGTGGGTGTTACTACTGTGAGATTTTAATTACTCAGAGTTTTTGTCCTTGGTCGAGAGGGTGATCCCTCGCTACTTTGGCTCTTTTTCTACCTGGTGATATAGGGCATCACACCTTAGATGCTACCACCACCTTTTCCTTGAGTTTTGATCCTCTAGTAGAGAGTCGGCTCTTTCAGATGCTCTTACCACTTGTTTTCCCATCGAGATCCGACTCCTAGCTGCCGAAGAGGTCCTTTGGATGTTTGATCTTGTTTCTACCTTGTTGAGA